>MU968340.1:0-29884 GCA_034641835.2 Pinus albicaulis
CATCAGCATGAGATATATGTTGGGTATGTGTTATATTCTTTCTACGATTAGCCCCATGCGCTGTATGTTGCGTCGGGCGTAGCTGGGGGGTCACGAGGGGCGAAGCAGTCCCGTTTTTGTGTGGACCCACTCATAGGCGGATCCGCCCATGGTTTTGTGCATGGTTTTGCACATGGTTTTGGGGTTCGATGGTTTTCGGCCCCTGGTATTTTTTTAGATCCGGTCAAGGGAACTACGGTTATGTTCTAATCCAGGGTTAATGGATTGGGGTTTATGTATGCTCCGACATGTATATATATGTGTTGTAACACTAAAAGAAATATAATGAAAAATCAAGCTGGTCGTCCCGATTTGGGATCCAGGGGAAAATCTCTGTGTTTATCTGTTTTATGTTTTATGCTCTTGCTATTATTTATTTTCTGTTATAAGAATCGTGTGTAGATATTTCTGTTCAGGGTTAAAACCTACATTTGGTATCAGAGCTGTTTCGGCTTCAAGGGGACGCCTTTGTTGTTGAGGGTTTTTTGCTCGGGCCTGTGGTAGACCCTGTGCAGTGGGAGATCTGCGGGATCGATTCTTGTGGTGAAAGAATATGGCGAGTGGCGGAAAGATAGAGATCGAGAAATTTAATGGTCAGAGTTTTGAGTTGTGGAAGCTCAAGATGGAGGATCTGTTGGTGGATAAAGATCAGTGGATCGCGGTAGATCCAGGTACTAAACCAACGGCAATGTCAGATGAAGACTGGAAGAAACTGGATCGGAAGGCTAAGAGCACAATATGGTTGTGTGTGTCAGATTCAGTATTGTTGAATGTATCTGGGGAAGCTACGACGAAGAATTTGTGGGAAAAACTTGGGACTTTGTACCAATCTAAGTCTCTGGTGAATAAGTTGTTCCTGTGAAAAAAGTTGTATAACCTAAGGATGAAGGATGGAGACTCAGTGACAGAACATCTGAACGCCTTCAATACCGTGGTAAGTCAGCTGTCATCTATTGATATTAAAATATCAGATGAAGATAAGTGCATCAGTTTGTTGTGTTCTCTACCAGACTCGTGGGACAATCTGGTTATTGCAATAGGTAGTAATACAACTACCTTGAATTTTGATGACATTGTCTCAGCCTTGCTGTCGGAGGAAATGAGACGGAGAAATATGGAGGGTCAGAATGGAGATGCCTTATCTGTACGAGGAAGGTCCCAGAACAGAAACAAGAATAAGGTTTCGAGTGGGAGATCTAAATCTAGAGGGAGATCTAAATCTCCTGGAAAATTTGTAAAGGTGTGCTGGAAATGCGGAAAGGAAGGGCACTACAAAAAGGAATGCAGATCTAAAGCTCCCGAGAAAGGAAAGGGATCTGATGAAGGTCCTTCTGCAGAGGCAAAAACCACCTCGGATGAAGGTGGGGATGTGTATTTGGCTTCTTCTTCAAATACACATGTAGATCATGAGTCATGGTTGATTGACTCATGTGCATCCTTTCACTTCACTCCCCATAGGGAGTGGTTCTGCGAGTATGAGAAATATGATGGTGGTGATGTCTTCCTAGGGGATGATAGGAAGGCCAGAATCATTGGATGTGGAAAGGTCAAGCTGAAGCTGCAAGGTGGAAGGATTGGAACACTTCCTGGTGTTCTGCATATTCCTGCATTGGCCAGAAATCTGATTTCTGTAAGCAAGATGGATGATGCAGGTGTAAAAACAGTGTTCAAGAAAGATGCCTGCAAGATGGTTCGGGGAGCACTGGTATTAATGCGGGGAGTTCGGACTGGAACTCTGTACAAGCTACAAGGTAGCACTGTTATTGATGGGTGTAACAATTCTATGGTTCCTGAAAGTGGAGCAGAAAGCCTAGCTGTCTCTAGAGAAAAGACCATGCTATGGCATCAAAGGCTTGGACATATTGGAGAGAAGGGCCTTCGGATACTGCATAGAAATGGTATGGTAGAAGGTATGTCTAATTGCTCTTTGGATTTTGATTTCTGTGAACATTGTGTATATGGGAAGCAGAATCGGGTGAGTTTTCCTTCTGGTGCTAAGAGGGCAAACAAGATATTAGAACTTGTGCACAGTGATGTGTTTGGACCTGTGTCAGTTCCATCACTGGGAAAGTCTGTGTACTATGTTTCATTCATAGATGACTTCTCAAGGAACACATGGATATATTTCTTGAGGAAGAAATCTGAAGTCTTTGACAAATTTAAAGAATTTAAGGCTCTGGTGGAAAATCAGACAGAGAAGAAGATAAAGGCGTTGAGGATAGATAATGGTGGGGAGTTCTGCAAGAAGGAATTTGAAGAGTTCTGTAAGAAGTGTGGTATAGCACGGCAGAAGACTACTCCATACACACCTCAGCAAAATGGAGTTGCATAAAGAATGAACAGAACGTTGATGGAAAAGGCAAGAAGCATGCTCAGTGGTACCGGGTTAGGACAAGAATTTTGGGCAGAGGCAGTGGAGACTGCATGTTACTTAGTTAACAGATCACCTTCATCAGCGTTGGAGGATAAGACCCCACATGAGGTATGGACTGGAAAGAAACCTTATCTTTCACATCTAAGGGTATTTGGATGTGATGCATATGTACATGTTCCAAAGGAGAAAAGGACCAAGTTGGATAATAAATCTGAAAGGTGCATCTTTATTAGGTATAAGGATGGTTTAAAGGGTTACAAGCTTTGGAACCCAGAAACAAGGAAGGTTGTGTACAGCTGAGATGTGGTGTTTAGAGAGGTGAAAGATATTGTTAAACATGAAGTCCTACCAAAGGAACCTGAGAAGATAGAGTTTGAGCTAAAGGAGGATGAATCAGACTCTACAACATAAGAAGACTCAGAAGAGGAAGAGCCACAAACTCCAGCTGTTAGAAGATCAGTTCGAGAAAGGAGACAACCAGAAAGGTATAGTCCATACGCTGCATTGGAGTTTCATAACTATAGCGATGAACCCCAGGCTGTCGGGAAGCGTGATTCGGATGGAAAACTCTGGAAGGAGGCCATGGTTGATGAAATGGCATCCTTGCACAAAAATGATGCATGGGATTTGGTGGAGTTGCCAGGTGGAAGGAAGCCCATTGGGAGCAAATGGGTGTTTAAGAAGAAGATGAATGTAGAAGGCAAGGTGGAGAAATACAAAGCTCGGTTGGTAGCGAAAGGTTATTCCCAGGTGCCGGGAATTGATTTTGGTGATATTTTTCTCCTGTTGCCAAGGTTACTTCTATTAGATTACTTTTATCTGTTGCTGCTGCATTTGATTTTGAGATAGAACAGATGGATGTGAAGACATCATTTCTTCACGGGGATCTAGAAGAGGAGATCTACATGAAGCAACCTGAAGGCTTTATGGTGAAGGGTAAGAAAGAACTGGTATGCAGGTTGAAGAAGTCTCTGTATGGGTTAAAGCAGTCACCAAGGATGTGGTATCAGAAATTTGATACCTATATACGAGGACTTGGCTTCACCAGAAGCAAGGAGGATCACTGTGTTTATTTTAAATTAATTGGTGACCGTGTTATTTATTTGGTCTTGTATGTGGATGATATGTTGTTGATTGGAAATGACAAAGAAATTGTCCAAGATTTGAAGACCCAACTGTTCTCCAAATTCGACATGAAGGATCTGGGTGCTACAAATTATATTTTGGGCATGGAAATTAAGAGAGATCGGGAAAAGAAGAAGCTCTGGTTAAACCAGAGGAAGTATGTTGAGACTATATTGCAGAGGTTCAATATGCAGGATAGTAAACCGGTGAAGGTTCCTATTCCTGTAGGTGTAAAGCTGTCTGCTGAACAGTGTCCCAAGACACAAGAAGAAGAGAAGTATATGTCCCGTGTTCCATATGCAAGTGCAGTGGGTAGCCTGATGTATGCAATGGTCTGTACTAGACCAGACATTGCACATGCAGTGGGAGTATTGAGTAGGTTTATGTCAAACCTAGGGAAGGAGCATTGGACAGCAGTGAAGCGGGGTTTCAGATATTTACGTGGCACTAGTGATTATGGCTTGTGCTACCAGGGAAGACCAGGATTGGAAAGAATGTTGGACATTCGTGGTTTTGTTGATGCAGACTGGGCTGGAGATCTGGACCAAAGAAGATCTACAAGTGGGCATGTGTTTAGCCTATTTGGAGGCGCAGTCAGTTGGATGAGTAAAAGACAGTCTGTAGTGGCTCTTTCAACTACAGAGGCAGAATACATAGCAGCCACTCATGCAAGCAAGGAAGCAGTTTGGTTGCAGAGATTGTGTTCAAGTATGGGATTGGTACAGCAAGCTATAAGGATAGACTGTGATAGCCAAAGTGCAATTTTCTTGGCTAAGAACCCTGCTTATCATTCAAAGACAAAGCACATTGATGTTCAATATCACTTTGTTAGAAATATGGTTGAGGCTAAAAGGGTGTTGCTGTTAAAGGTGGACACTTTGAAGAATGTTGCAGATGCATTGACGAAGTCTGTGAGCACTCAGAAGTTCTCTTGGTGTAGAGAAACAATGGGTGTTGAAGAATTGGGCCAATGAATAAGCTCTCCTGTGGCCCCTTGTGGAAAGAAAACAACAAGTGGGAGAATGTTGGGTATGTGTTATATTCTTTCCACGATTAGCCCCACACGCTGTATGTTGCGTCGGGCGTAGTTGGGGGGTCACGAGGGGCGAAGCAGTCCCCACCGTTGGGGTCCGGGGCAGCGCCCCGGCCAAAATTGGTTTTTGTGCGGACCCACTCATAGGCGGATCTGCCCATGGTTTTGTGCATGGTTTTGCACATGGTTTTGGGGTTCGATGGTTTTCGGCCCCTGGTATTTTTGTAGATCCGGTCAAGGGAACTACGGTTATGTTCTAATCCAGGGTTAATGGATTGGGGTTTATGTATGCTCCGGTATGTATATATATGTGTTGTAACACTAAAAGGAATATAATGAAAAATCAAGCTGGTCGTCCCGATTTGGGATCCAGGGGAAAATCTCTGTGTTTATCTGTTTTATGTTTTATGCTCTTGCTATTGTTTATTTTCTGTTATAAGAATCGTGTGTAGATATTTCTGTTCGGGGTTAAAACCTATAAATATCTCTATTTCTAAAGATGTAAACATGTTTTATTTTTTAATACATCATTCAATAATCAATTGTTCTTTTTCCTAAAAAAAAATGTGACTTCAAATTGTTCCACTATGGTAACTGTTCTCATGACATGTGCCCATTTAGGGGTTGCAAGTGGATCCATGATTTCATAATTAGAAGAGACTTCGAGTCAGATTTTTGAGTGTTGATCCAAAATGGGTTTGATGTGAAACCTAATTCAATCACTTTGGTAAGTGTGCTCATTTATCATCTCAGAAACAATGTAATTTGATTCATGGTTCTATAATTAAAAGTGGATATCTTGTTACAATAACAACCCTAATTGACACATATGCCAACTACAGGTGATTGCATGTCTGTTGATTAGTTGTCTAGAAAAAAAGTGCTATCATGAAGTGAAGTAATTGTTGCCTATGGAATCCATGGTCTTGGTTGGGAGGCCATTTCTCTTTCAAGGTAGATGTTAATAATTTTAAAGGAGTACATTATTAACAATCTCAACTAACGTAATTCAGATAAATGAATCAATGTATTAAAAAGTGTATTGCAATATGTTATGTTCTATGTGTTTATAAGGGACTATAACATATCACTTCACTCTTCATTTATGTTTTTTTTCATATGCTATGACTTATGAAATTTCCTTTGCAACATTTGGTACAATTGCTAGTATACATACGAGCAATAAATTCTCGTATTGTGTTTCAACTACTAGTCGAATTATGCGCATATTATCAACAATCTAATATTCTCTCTAGGATTCGACTTCGGTAAAAATTTTAGGCCATTTGAATTTTTGTGCCTTCACGGCAGAGATGGAGCTCTCTCCATAGCTATCATAGAGGATGTGATCGAAATCATGTGGGTAGAGGTTTCCCATATCCAATTCCACAACCTTGCACTCGCCCATGACAAATAATAGAGATCTCCAATTCCACATCTTTAAATGGTGTACCTGCGCTAATTTTTTTGGGTTGGTAAAAGTAGTAGAAAATTTTGAAATTTTTATCCAAAGAGTTACTTTATGGTGCGTAGTTTTATGCTTTTACATGGATAAAGGTTATTGGAAAGGAAAGGTTAAATCACTTTTAAGTGATTTCATAAAGCTTTTATTTAAATTTATTAAGATTCATGCAAAAGCAAGTAAGAAAATAAAAGGTTTTCTATTTATTTTAAATTTGTAAATTCAATGGAGATATAAGAAGTTTTGTGGAGTAATAAGATAATTTTTTATGAAAGTGTGAATTTATGGAAAGATAAAGTGTGAGATAATTAGTAGTGGTGAAAGTAAATAGTATAAGTAAAAGGGTCATATCAAAGGTGAAAGTAAATTGATGTTGTAAAGCATGGTGGAGGAGAAGTAATTTGTTTCACACAATTTTGAGTGGGTTATATATGGTTTCATAAAACCATGTATGGGTTTGAGATGTGAATAATAAATAAATAGATATGGTGAATTACTTGTTAAATTGAAGAAATTTTAATAAAAGTCATCAAAACTATTAAAATGGGTCAATTCATAAGTTCGATAATTCCTTAATGTAAAAAAATTCAATGTAAAATTCAATTCAAGGGTCATGTAATTGATCGAGTGAGGAGACATATTTGATAAAAGGAGTTGTAATAATTGGATGTCAAGGTCAAATGAAGAAATTGTTATAGCTCTAGTCAAGTTAAAGTCAAAATCCACCATTGATTTATTATATAAAAGGGTGCATTTTTCATCCAATGTCCATTAATGAAGAGTCGATGTCTATTCTGGAGTCAAAGAGTCTTAAATCAAGTCAAAGTTTAGAGTTTGTGAATTTAATTGGGTGCATGATCGGCAGAGCTCGACACCCGAGAATTTGGTAATTGTAAAAAAATAAATACTATAATTTTTAGGAGAAAGGATTTTTCATAAAGAATGGTTCAAGTGAAGTGAACTGTTCGCCATGTTTGGAGGAGACAACTTGATTGCAGATTACAGTGAACATGGTGAATTTCACAACAAAAGATGAATATGTATTGAGAGAAAAGTCAAAACAACAATGCCATAGCAGTTGGTATTAATGATGAAGAGTGAGAGTGTGTGTTGAATTAAAGACACAACTAGACATGTTGCTAGAGATATTACAAATATAAATACATGGATTGGTAATAAAAAGGACAATTAAATGGCCATTTAAACAATCGATGGAGAGAAGATTGAAGCACAAACCGAAATTCTAGAAAAATATTTGTGAACCTGAGCAAGGATCATTTTTGGGTGACGATGATGATGATGTGGACATGGGTTCAATTCCCACAAATGACACCATAAATTATTCTGAAGAAAAACCATTGAAAGATTGTATGCTACATAAGGAACATATGCAGGAACCCATAAGCGAAACCTCCAAGTCTCATGAGTTTTAAACTAATACTTGTTTTGTGCTCGCAGGTAGTGGAGAATCGAAATAAACTGAGAGTAATTTGGGAATTAAGTAGCTCAGGAACCATTGGAGGAACCTATGCAAGTATACAAAGGCATAGATATGGAGGATATTGTTGCAGAAATAGAGTTTTTAAAGGATTGGTTGAACAATGAAAATAAAATTTGTGATGAAAATGAAATGATCATGGACTGCAACAATTTTATAAAGGACAAGGATTATATTTCAATGAAGAAAATTTAGCAGCAAAGTGGCAGCAATGAAGTGACTTCGAGGAGGAGAAGAAAATAATGATAAATGTTTGGTATCCTAGTGAATTCATGGAGAATAAACATATACCGCTAAGGAAAGAAGCATAAATCAATAAGAATAAGGGACACCTACATCATAAGCCTAGAAACACAAAACATCGACAACCTGCCAAAAAAAATAATTTACTGCCATTTAAATTTTGGGATCCGGGAGGATTATTAACATTTTATGAAGACTAATGGTTAGTAGACCATGTTTTCATTTTACCTTGGGAACCTACTGCAGGAGAATCTACCCCAGGTTATTCATTTACTAAATGAGGTAGTTTTTATAGTGAGGGTTTAATTAATTAATGTAGTTTTCTATAGTTCTTAGGAGAGAATTGGAATTATTGTAAATAGGGGAAGGTTTGAGAAGATTGCAGAAGGATTGAGACCATTATGGATAGTTAGGTCGTATCTAGGGATAAGGGATTGGATGAGAGATTTTAGAGATTAGATGAGAGATGTTAGGGATTAGGAGAGATATTTTGGGAGTTAGCTTAGGATCTAGAACCTCATTTGTTTATGATCCAATTGTATAAATAGGTGAGCTCTTGGAACATGTAGGTAGGTGGAATAGTGTGTGTGAGCATTTGTTTTCAGAATTATGTGTTTGTTTATTTGTTAAGTTGCATATCCATGGTCCGTGGCACTATTAGGACGTATAAATTCAACATTGGGTGTTTCTCATGATCCTCTTATAATTCAAAATACACAAAGACATCATTTAGAAAAACATAAAAAAAAAATCAAAATGTTCTCTATAGACATCATTCATTATGGAAATAAAAACACATGGTGCATTGGTTAATCCAAAAGGAACCACCATGAACTCATAATGTCTGCAATGAGTTTAGAAATATATACACCTAATATATTTTTCTTTAATCTATATTTGATCTATAAATTGTCGTGGATATTTCGCTAGAAAATTCATCACAATAGATATGATAACGTTATATTAAAAATAGGAAATTCTACACTATTGAAGTTTTATTAGACTTATCGATCTGTATATTTATTGTTAATAGTGAATGCATGAAGATGAAAATTATGCAGAAAATAGAGAAATGAAAAATAAAATCTCACACACACATAACACATAATACTTTCTATAGGAAACCTAGTTGGAAGGTGAGGTTGCCTCATTCTCTTTCTCTATGAGTAAATATTGTTGTAAGTACAAAGAAGTATGTAATGTGAGCCATGGGCTACTATAATTCATAAATCCTCTCTGTGTACTCTACCTCCTATCCCTCCTAGCCATTTTTGTTCAATTATGGAACAAATGCACTTGAAATAATGGAATGGCTCTTACACCTAGTGGCATAGTTATAACACAACATGATATCCTACTAGTGGTTAAGTTTGAATACCTCAACTCATAACCAAAGTTACAATATAGAATCTTCTATATTATTATACATCATGATCACGTGGGTGGCTCCTTTTCCATGAATAGTGGTGGCCAATGAGACATCCTCCTAAATTATTGGTGTGAGAGCAGGAAGTTCAACTTCTAAGTGGCATAATTTTTTCATACATATTATGACTCTCTTTACCATGCTTCTTATGTCATTGGAAATATATTTTTGTCTCAAATAGCATGAAAATCAACAGTCCTATAGTAGAAATGTTTTTCCCCAAAAAACGTTGTTTTATGCCTCAAAACAGTCTCGAAAGGTTACGTACTTAGTTTTACCAAGATGGGTCTGACCGGTCAAAATGGTTTCATGAGATGATTCCTCCACATTTTCCACTCTAAATGTAATTAAATGGATGAAAAAAAATATAATTATTTAATTTGGATCACACCACCCCATTTTGGGAAACTTTGGTCCCAAAAATATTCTACTAAACGATGTGAGGAAAATTTTCCTCCACCTTCTATCTGGTGTACCATTTCGCTTTGCTTGGATTTTGTTCTTTCAACCCAATCTGCCAATGGTAATGCTTCCCCTATCTTATAGTTCTCGACCTCTCCTATAAAATTGTTTCTTTTATCATATTCGTCAAAGCATATGAGGCCAAATCATCCACAAAACATAGGACATGTTCCTCTTCAAATTCTCCACATTCACAGATGATAAAATTCACATATATGGTGGTAAACTAATGCGATATGCATTATCACCCACCTTTTCCAATATCTCAAAGGGACCATACCTCAAAGCCTTTATTTTATTACTATTCCCCTACAACCTCTCCTTATTCAATTGTAGTCGTACTCTATCTCCCACCTTGAACGATTTATCTATTTTATGTTGATCATGCCTAGCCTTATATTTATCATGTGATTTTTGCAGTCTCCTGTAATTGTAGATAAATATACCTTATTTTCTCTATAAAATTTCAACCGTCAAGGCATCTCATGAAATATATTCCCTCACTCCTATTTATTTCCCATATGCATTGTTGGGGTCCCTATATGACTAGTATAGTCCCTTATTTTGTTAGTGTAACCCCATATTGTTATTATTATCTTCCTTGTAACCCCCATATTGTTATTATTGTGCCCTTAAATTATTATTGTTGGGTCAGCTAGGATTACATTGTGGCCCTACTAGGATTACATTATGGCCCCATGGACTCCTATATATAAAAAGGAGGTTTTGTAATTTGTATAATCCAAGAGTTGTTCATTCATGTAATGTATTGGAGGTTGCCCCCTCGAAGTGGCTTATTTCTAACTCATTGATATCTCTTTTCTTCTATTTTTGGAGCTGGTTTCACAACATTTGGTATCATAGGTTTGGATTCTAGGGTTTCGCTGCTCCAAACAGGTCATCATGGAATTTTTGCTATAACGTTTTTTCTACGAAGTTTGTTGAGAAGAAATTTTAGAGGTGCGACGAAATCTGAGTAAGCTTTTTCTAAAAATTTTAGAAGCTTGCATGTAATGACTGCGAATATCATCTGTGGAAGTTAGGTATTTTTGCGGGATCCTAAAAGATCATCGTGGAATTTCGCTATAACTTTTTTTGTATGAAGGTTTCAGTCTAGAGAATTTGTATGGTATGAAGCTTAAATCTGAAAAAGGTCTTCAAGAAAATTTGAGCTTGGTTCGCAATATTTTTGGAGATATGATCTGTGGAAGGTAGTGCTTTCTCGAGGCTCCACAATTTCATCTCAATGAGGTGATCATTGGGAAAAGTTCAATAACTCTCTCTCTGGGCATCGGATTGGAGTGCCGTAAAAATTGGTCGCAAGCACATGGAATTTAGTTTCTTGGCTATCAATTTTAGAGAGAAAGAACGAAACAATGACACGTGGCAAGTCATACAAGTTCGCTCTACTGCACCAGTCCATAATTAGGTCAATGTGGGAGATTCGACACAACGTTTTCTTGGAGAATCAAAATCAGGTCAGAACTATGGCATTAGAAATATAATTCAGAGAGCTACGTTGGTACCAAAATTCAGATATTTAAGTGCTGCAATCACAGAGATAATCCAATTTCAATATCAAGCTCCTCAAAAGCAAGAAAAAGGTGTGTATTTGTTTTCCGAATTGCATAAGTCTTGTTTGAAGAATCAATTTGAATTGATTCCAATGGCATATTGTAGAATAGATATCAGTATTGGGTTCTAAAATATGCCCCATAAAAATAATTCAACACCCATTAAGCCTTCAGAAGGCTCTACTATGATTCATGAAGATGAAGAATTGCAACATGATCTATCAAAATTACAAGAGCAAGTGCAACAAATTTCACTCTCGCAAAGAGCAACAAAAAATGAAATGGAAGTTTTGAAGAAAGGCATGGAAGAGAAGATGGATGGTTTGAAGAAAGGCGTGGAAGCTAAGATGGATGGCATGGAAGCTGGCGTGGAAGCTAAGATGGATGGCATGGAAGCTGGCGTGGAAGCTAAGATGGATGGCATGGAAGCTAAGATGGATGACATGAAATACAACATGGAAAACATGAAGAATGATCTAAAAATAGACATCGAAGGTTTGACAAAGTTGATACAAGAAATGTTTCCTAATGGTGAAAATATAGTAGAAGAACCTCATGATGAGAACAAAATCAATGTTAATCATGATTTCATAAACTATAATGTTGGCGGGAAGAACCACCATATTCCAAAAATGGATATGAGGAAGTTTGATGGAAAGGATCCTGTAACATGGATACTACAGATGGAGCAATATTTTGATCTCCATAACGTGCAAAACACACAAAGGTACGCATTGCAACTTTACATTTAGAACAAAATACATTTGTATGGTATCGATGGCTTTGCTCCTGTAAAAAAATTGTCACTTGGTCGATTTTTACGGAAGAAATGATAGCACATTATGAGGATACAAAGAGCAACACCTTCTTTAGCCAATTGATAAATCTCAAACAAAAGGGTTTAGTGGGGCAACACATTGAGGAATTCCAAAAATTGAATATAAGGGTAACTGATATTCCAGAGGAACACAGGATCGATCTCTTCATAGGCACTTTAAAGGATAACATCCAACATGAAGTTCATGTTTTGGAACCAGATTCATTGGAGAAGGCATTCAGGTTGGCAAGAAAAGTTGAATGTAAAATAATGGCAACAAGGAAGCCTACCACTCAATTCTATAAAGAAGGAAGTGTTGCTACGTCTAGATTTCCACAACCTACAAGGTTGACACCACAAAAATTGGAAGAAAAAAGAGAAAAAGGGCTTTGCTATAGTTGTGATAGCAAATACACTAAAGGTCATAAGTGTCTTGAGAAGAAATTATTTTACATAGATTGTGAAGAGGAAGAAGAAAATGAACAAGAAGAGGATATACACCAGGAACCAACCCTAGAAGAGGAAGAAATGAATCCGACCATATGGTGTAATGCACTAGCAGGAATTACCACTCCTCAAACTCTCAAGATAGAAGGACAAATCAAGAAGAAAAAGGTAATAGTGTTGATTGATTCAGGTAGCACCCATAATTTTATTCATTGTAAGGTAGCCAAGGAATTAAATTGTTTCCTATACCCAACACCAGAATGTCAAGTGATGGTTGCAAATGGAGGAACTATAAATTGCTCCGGAAAATGCCATAATATCAAGCTAACCATGGGGGAATATGTATTGACTAGTCCAATGCTTTCCATTCCTATGGGAGGTGCTGATGTTGTACTAGGAGTACAATAGTTACAATCTTTGGGGACGGTAGCTTTTAATTTTCAAGAACTTTTCTTGAAATTTTTTTCAGAAGGAAAGGAAGTCGAATTACGGGGTATTGAAGGGAAGCCGGGAAGGATAATAAGCTCTAATATCATGACAAAGCTTCTAAAGAAAGAACAACGAGGCGTAATTGCACAATTATGCTCACTAGAAGTTCCGACATCAAAATCATCTATTTCTGCAGATCTCCAACAAGTCTTGGACAATCATTCCAAGGTGTTTGAAACTCCCAAAGGATTCCCACCTATTCGTGATCATGATCATGCTATTCATTTGATTCCAGGAAGTGTTCCTCCAAACATCAGGCCTTATAGATATCCTTCCTTCCAAAAGAGCGAAATTGAACGTATGATTGCAGAAATGTTAGAGGCGGGTATAATTCAACCTAGTCAAAGTTCTTTCTCTGCTCCCGTAGTATTGGTACACAAGAAGGATGGATCATGGCGAATGTGTCCGAATTATAGGGAGCTCAATAAGCTCACCATTAAAGATAAATTTCCCATTCCTGTGATTGATGAATTATTGGATGAATTACATGGAGCAATTTATTTTACCAAGTTGGATCTTCATTCGGGATATCATCAAATTAGAATGAAGACTGAAGATATTCCAAAAACAACATTTCGAACTCATGAGGGTCATTATGAATTTTTGGTCATGCCTTTTGGCCTTACCAATGCACCATCTACATTTCAAGGGTTGATGAATTCCATTTTCAAACCCTTAGAAAATTTGTGCTAGTATTTTTTGATGATATACTAATCTACAGCAGGTCTTGGAAGGATCATGTTGAACATGTTGACAGGGTGCTCAAATTATTACAGGAGAAACAATTATATGCAAAAACATCCAAATGTTTCTTTGGAGTACAAGAGGTGGAATATCTGGGTCATATTGTATCTCACGAGGGTGTTAAAGTAAACCCTAACAAAATTAAAGCCATTAAGGAATGGAAAGTCCCCACAACCATAAAGAAGTTGCGAGGATTTCTCGGGTTAACAGGGTATTATCGCAAGTTTGTTAAGAATTATGGGAGAATAGTGGCACCTCTAACAACATTATTGAAGAAAGATGCATTTTCATGGACTCCTGAAGCAACTAAGGCCTTTGAACATCTTAAAGAGGCAATGTGCCTAGCACCAGTCTTAGCTACGCCAGACTTCACAAAAACCTTTATTGCGGAATGTGATGCCTCAGGAAATGGAATTGGTGCTGTTTTAATGCAGGAAGGAAGACCCATTGCTTTTGAAAGTCGTCCAATCAAAGGAAAGTATTTACAGAAACCTATTTATGAGAAGGAAATGTTAGCAATACTGCATGCACTAAAGAAATGGCGAACTTACCTAATGGGAAGACACTTCAAGGTAAAAATGGATCATGATAGTCTTAAACACTTTTTGGAACAAAGACTATCTTCAGAAGAGCAGCAAAAATGGGTCACAAAGATGTTGGGTTATGACTTTGAAATAATCTACAAAAATGAAAGCTTAATGTTGTTGCAGATGCACTCTCAAGAAAGAATGAAGAGGTGGAAGCATTGCTTTGTGCCATTTCTATTATCCAACCAGATTGGATAACCGAAGCAAGAGATGAATGGAAGAAGGACAAAGATGTATGGACACTCATTCAAAAGTTCTAGCAAGATCCTAGTACATCTGATACATTTAGTTGGAAAAATGATTCCTTATGGTACAAAGATCGCTTATATCTTTGTAAGAATTCCCAACTAAAACAAAAGATTCTTATGGAATTGCACACTTCTCCTTTAGGAGGACACTCAGGATTTTTAAAAACTTACCACAGGGTGAAGAAAGAATTTTTTTGGGATGGCCTTAAATCTGATATTCAAAAGTTTGTGGCGGAATTTTTGGTTTGCCAGCTGAATAAAGTTGAGACAATTAAGACCTCGGGTCTTCTACAACCTTTATCCATTCCAAGTCAACGTTGGGAGGAGATTTCAATGGATTGTATCACAGGTTTACCTATGTCCGAAGGAAAGAGTGTCATCATGGTGGTAGTTGATGGGCTTACCAAGTATGCACACTTTTGTGCATTATCTCATCCATTTAAAGCAAGTACAATTGCTACTACATTTATGGACACAATTAAAAAGCTACATGGAAGTGTTACCTTTAGCTTGTCACCTTGACATACTGCTGACCGTATGAGCTCATTATTACTCATACTTCCTCCTTTTGCAAGTCTAATATACCAGCTCCTCATATCAAGCTTCAAAATCAGGACAAAGATGTATGGACACTCATTCAAAAGTTGCAGCAAGATCCTAGTACGTCTGATACATTTAGTTGGAAAAATGATTCATTATGGTACAAATATAGCTTATATATTTGTAAGAATTCCCAACTAAAACAAAAGATTCTTCTGGAATTGCACACTTCTCCTTTAGGAGGACACTCAGGATTTTTAAAAACTTACCACAGAGTGAAGAAAGAATTTTTTTGGGATGGCCTTAAATCTGATATTCAAAAGTTTGTGGCGGAATGTTTGGTTTTCCAGCAGAATAAAGTGGAGACAATTAAGACCTCGGGACTTCTACAACCTTTATCCATTCCAAGTCAACGTTGGGAGGAGATTTCAATGGATTTTATCACGGGTTTACCTAAGTCCGAAGGAAAGAGTGTCATCATGGTGGTAGTTGATAGACTTACCAAGTATGCACACTTTTGTGCATTATCTCATCCATTTAAAGCAAATACAGTTGCTACTACATTTATGGACAGAATTCAAAAGCTACATGGAAGCCCAAGGGTTATTGTGAGCGACAGAGATCCCATTTTTACTTGAAATTTTTGGACGGAGTTATTTTCTTGTTTGGGTACTCAATTAGCTCATAGCTCATCTTATCATCCTCAATCTGATGGTCAAACTGAGATAGTAAATAAAAGTTTGGAAGGATATCTTCGTTGTTTTGTATCTGATAAACAAACACAATGGGTCAAGTGGTTACCTCTCGCTGAATGGTGGTATAACACTTCCTTCCATACTGCTGCAAAAATGACCCCATTTATGGCACTTTATGGATATCATCCACCATCCATCACATCATCTTTAAGGGAAAATTCGAAGGTTCAAGCAGTGGAAGATCACATCGAGCATCAGCAAGAAGTTCTCCAACTCTTAAAGGATAACCTGAATTTGGCACAAAATCGAATGAAACAACAGGCAGATCAACATCGTAGCGAGAGAAGTTTTGATGTAGGAGATTGGGTATTTTTACGACTACAACCATACAAACAAATGTCCCTCAAGCAAGCAAGAAGGATAATAAATTATCGCCAAAGTACTATGGTCCTTACAAGGTGTTGCAAAAGATTGGTACTATGGCATACAAATTGGAGCTTCCTGCTTCTTCGCGAGTACATCCAGTTTTCCATGTTTCATGCTTAAAGAAGGTTATAGGTGAAAATCTTCCAGTTCAAATAGTATTGCCAGAACTTGATGGGGAAGGGAAGATCATATTGGAACTTGAAGCAGTCATAGAAAAAAGAACTCGACAACTACGGAATCGATCAATTTCAGAGTATCTCATCAAGTGGAAGAACTTACCCACTGAAGATTCTACATGGGAGGATGAGAATTTTATACAGAAGCACCCGGAGCTACTCAGGTGTTGAGGACAACACTTTTTTGAAGGAGAGGGGCATGTTAGGTCCCTATATCACTAGTATAGCCCCTTATTATTGTTAGTGTAAACCCCTTGTTGTTATTATTGTACCCTTGTAACCCCCATTTTGTTATTATTGTGCCCTTAAATTATTATTGTTAGGTCGGCTAGGATTACATTGTGGCCCACTAGGATTACATTATGGCCCCCTGGACTCCTATATATAGAAAGGAGGTTTTGTGAATTGTATCATCCAAGAATTGTTCATTTATGTAATGTATTGGAGGTTGCCCCCTCGAAGTGGCTCATTTCTAAGGCGTTTATATCTCTTTTATTCTCTTTTTGAGTTGGTTACACAACAGAGAGATTAACATAGTACACCATCAATCTCCTCTGAAGAGATATGAAAATAGCACACCATCAATCTCCTCTTAGGGAGAGATGAAATTTGTACACAATTAATCTCTTCTTAGGGAGAGATGAAATTTGTACACTGTCAATATCCTCTTAAGGAGAGATGAAATTTGTACCTCATGATTGCAAGCTTTAGAACCAAATTCCCTGACCACATAGGTCTTACGGTAACTTGATGATGCTATCAAACCAATGCTCCCTCTCAAAGGGATCCTTAGCCATTCTAGGCTTCTTACATAATCTTCAACCTACTCAAAAGAAGAAAGGTAGCCATGGTGGATTTCAATACTTCTTTTATTAGTAACATCTAGCTATTCATCCAGCTTTAACCAAAGCTTTGAACAAAAGCAAACACCAACAACCTATCAATGCTATTTCTTTGCTCAACAACATATTCTTGCAACTTTTTCTTCATCAAGGAAGTAGCCATGGGCTCACAATCCATCATGCCACATTCTCAACAAGTATTTTATCAGGCTCATGTAACACTTTCAATCAACTCCCTTTTACAGTAAAGAGGTTCTCATCCTTTAGATAAGATAACTGTGCTTAGACTAGGTCTTAGCCACCCAATCTCAAAGTACATATGCTGAAGGCAAAAATCCATTAAATCGAAAAATTAGAGCATGCTCCATGTAGTCAACACTGAGAGAGTTGGATTAATTTTTTGGCACACCAATGGATGGGATTTTCTCGATTTGATCCACAAGAAAGGCTGGCACTGAGAGCTCCTTAGGAGGCTAGTTCACAATCCCTAGCTTTAACGCTTCTTTTAAAAGATTTGGGCTGAGAGGAAGAGGGCCCACCCCTTCCTTGAGCTTTGCCTCAGAATCTAGAAACTAGATTTATTACTGTGTTGTTTACTATGTCGTGCTCACTTAGTTTATTTGTATCCTAAAGTTGTTGGCCCTCATAAAGGAGATGCATAAGGTAGAGGGGATCCCGGTCCATTCTTGAATCTTAGCTGCAAGGGAGGAGACCAGATTCGTAGCTCGCACTTGCAAACATAGTATCCCCCTGAGAGGGGTCTCACAAGAACTCAGAAAAACAAAAGAAGTGAATCCCTGATTACAACTGGGGGGGAAGGTGGATTCGGCTTCATAAAAATCTCCAAAACTATCTTCCGCTCATTACGAATGGAGAAAGGGCGAGCCTGCACCAAGCCTTTTAAAAGAAGGCCCTTGACCACTACAATGTTGAGAAATCTAGGGGATTTAGTGTTAAGAGATTTCTCTTCATTAGTGACTGTTTGTGAATGCCTTTTAACTTCTTTAGATTAAGATCTTTTTCTTGTTAGATTATTAGTGTTCTTTCTTCATCAAACAATAACCAATGCATAAACATAAATAGAAAAGAGACGCAACATGTAGGCTATGAGCCAGGGCCAAAACCTCTCACTCTTTGAGAGGAAAATCTGCACAAATTCTTCTTATAGAGATTCCAATTGACAAATACCAAGACCAAGGCCCTTGACCTATTTCGCCACTCCAAGACCAAGACATAGTCGTATTCCTTGATCCTTTGATCTTCAGATCATAATCCCTATAGCAACATCCAAACATAGTGATTCATCACTGAACTTCATGTTATCACTAGAACACCGAGTAGCACCAAGTGTTGAGAATTTAGGGGGCTGGTGATTAATTCAATTTCTCTTCTTCATAATTACTTGTGAGCTTATTTGAGTTGCTTATGTCTTCTCTTCTTTAGCTTATTTAGTCTTTCATCAAGTCAGTTACCAAAATACAAAATACACAAAGTTAGGCTCTTCGAGCCAGGGAAAAACCTCTCCCTCTTGGAGAGGAAACCCCACTGAGAAATTCTTCTTATAGAATTTCAAGATGACAAGTACCATGACCAAGACATAGACCCTTGACCTATTAATTCTTCCAAGACATTGCCACTACTTATAAGTCTTCCTTCAATACTAATCCTTCTTTTCTTCAACAACTTGCACTGATCTGCATCAACCTTAGAGAACTCGGTTTCTAAGTTCGTCTTCAGACACTTCTTATTGCTTATTCAAATATAAGAGACCAGATCATTTGAAGTCTCATTGTTCACTTTTCATGCATTTGGAGATGTGTAACCTTTCTGAGAGTAGGAAGGTAAATCATAGATTTACCTTCCTCCTTTTTCCATACTTATACTAGCCCTTAGACTTATCATCACATCATGATCGTTGAGCTTAGCCCTTCACATAGCATAACATTTGAATGCTTACAGTAATTACAATACATAGAACACTGACCTTATACTATTAGTGAATTCATTACAAGTTTGACCGCACTTCACTTGACCATAGCTTCTTCATACTAATCCACGTTCACTGCTCCAGAATGCTACACAGAACAGAACCGCACTTACTGCTTCAATTTGTATTTTAACCTAGACTTTATTATGAGGTAACCATCATAGGAATGTCTGCAATTCTATCCTTTAGCCCGCACTTTTCTCCTTCTTGAAATCTGCACTTTTATGCTTCCTGAAATCTGCACTGTTTCCGGTCTGGAGATCCACAATTCCTTGGTTCAAATGACCACAGAGTTGATTGTATATATATGCATCATGTCACTGTTGTTAGGCTGACCCTTCAAGCTGATTGGAGGCTGACTAGATCACTATGTATATAGGCTAACATATAGTGCAATTATTCCAGTGTTTAATGAGGGTGAACATGACAAGGTCTTGGAGCATTTTGATGACTACTCTTCATATTTACGACCATTAATTACATTTATAACTAGAAAACGAATCTTAATAGACATCAAGAAGAAGTCTATTGACCTATAATAAAATATTTCTCGTGAAACCCATGAAGCAAGTACAACAAAAATACATTTTATTATCTTTGTTTTCTTCTTTACATAAATACATAATTACATAGTCAATATGAAGACCGATCCTAGTTACACTTTTAAACACCAAGTAGCTTCGAGCATCTTAGCATGATAACATGAGTGAGCACAGTACCTAGAAGTGCTGAGGTTATACATTATGATATAGCACCTGGCACTGATCAACACCGTAGCATAGAGTATTATTCTTATTAACACAGTACCTGAGACCTTTGCTGAGATTTATGAGACTCCATGGTGTACTGCAAGCTCTTGTTGTGGTAGCATCAAACCACATATACCAAATCATAATGCAAAATGGCCTCGGATTTGCTTGGACCCATGCTCCCAAGGGTCCCAAAGCAAATAAATTGGATCTCGAAGAAATGACGTGGACTCAGACAAGCAGGATTAAGCCTCCATGCTAAAGGAGAAGCTTCTAGAGGCTACTAAACCCACTCAAGAGGTAGCTAACTGCATTTTTTTAATTGTTTAATTATAGGAATTACTGAAAGAAATTTTCCCATGAGGGACTTCTGTTGGCTTAGTTCTTGGGTTTGAATGGTAGATATTCTACCAAAATTGATGACCTTTAACAATCAAACCTTTATTTTTTGGAAAGAAAAATGCAAGGAGAAATGAAGAGGAATTAGGCATTTATAAAGCTCTAAACCCCCTTCATTGAGCGCATGAGGCCTATTGGGGCCTTCTCGTAGGCCCCAAATTGTTTTAAAAAAAGTAAAAATAGCTTTTCCAATTGTCTTGGGACTAGCCCTACTCTTTGGGGAGTGTTCAACATTTTCTAGACAACATGAATATGCAGATTGTGAGTGTGCTCTTGAAAACAAGGTTGTGGGGGAGTGCCTCCCCCCTATCAAACCCGCTCCTTGAGCGCGCTCCCTCGAACCCGCTCTCGGAGCGCGCTCCCAGAGCCAATGCTTAGAGGGTGATATTAATGACAAAGATCCCTATACGAATCTAGAGATAATGATAAAGATACCTTTGGTTCAATCTATGTTTTTTTATGTCTAATTCATCATTCTACATGCTTTTGTTGACATATATGCATCAAAATATAAAAAATATATATATATTAAAAAAATGCTACTCGAAACACTCCCGGACTAGGAGCTTTTGAAAATGGCGCTCCTGCTCCCGCTCCCACTCCCCATTTTCGCTCCCGATCCCAAGTAACCTTGCTTGAAAACACTGGATCAGGAGTATTTTGGGAGTGCACTATTGTAGATACTTGCTTGAAAGTTGAGCAAGGGGAGTGCTTCCCTACAATATTTCCTTTTCCTAGGTTTTTCTTAATGGAGACTCGAATGACTAACCCATCTAGAAGGATATTGTTATACAACATCTACTAACGAATCTTGAAAGATATTATGATGTGGTTTTTATTAGCAAATCTCAAAGTAGATATTATTATGTGACATATAGAAGCATGTTACATGGAGTGCCCATTTTTTGGATTTCAACTGGAATTCTGTGTTGTTTGGTCAATTATTGTGTTTGTACATTATTAATTACCTAGATTTCGGTTTTTTCCAGTTTTCTAGGCTTCCTTATCAACCTTATCTCTTTGGTGAGCTGTGTACTTCATAGGTAGGGGTCTCTTTTTCATATCTACTATCCTTCACTCTTGATCTTAAATAGGTTATTATTATTCTAGGCTTAGTCCCTTATTTAACTAAGGGACTAAATGCGTCAATCCTCCAGGCAGTCTATGCCCAAAGATGGCCTTTTACACTAAGCACTTCTTGGAGATCAGAGATGGACTCATCACTCGACCCCCTTATACCCTCCAAAATTGGATGCATGCCATCAAGATCCCCCTTGGGCAGCTCAGAGTTGGATTGCACAAGCTTCGGGTGGAAACAAACCACCATATTGACAGGACGGAGAGGATCTGTCAACTTTTTCACTTACAGGAGGTGGAAACTGAGTCACACTTCATCTTCAGATGCCCCGTCTACTATGGGATCCATAGGCGCTTTTATTGCTTATCAGCCAGCTTCCTTAGATACACCGACCAGAGATGCTTGGCACTTTACCTCCAGGAGACCTTCAGACACCGTTTGACTCTACTCCAGCTTCCGTCCGCCTTGGCCACCACACAGAGGATCACTGACTTCTTCAGAGCACTCCCAGCATCGCAGGGCACCAAGAGAGCCACCGATCGATCCTTAGACCATGACTCCAGGTCAGTGCAGATTCAAGAATCTCATCCCACTAGACCCCATCAATGATCCAGAACCAGGCACCCCCCCACCTCCAGGGGGTGCCCCAAATCCTCCCGACGGTAGCGATAGTAGTCCAAATCCTCTTCAGGGAAACAGACATTGACAAGTTTCCTTCAGTCCTCTTCTAACGGCCTCGGATGCTAGGAGAAGGAGTCTCCCCCCACTCAGGAGGCTCATCCTTCTCCTCCAAGACTTTTTCACCACAACTCATTGTCAAGATGTTTCAGTCATCCAGACTTTTACTTTCGTATTCTTTGTATTTTTTCTTTTCCTGCCCTTATAAAGAAAGGGGACTGTTTGGTCCACCAGCTAGTATGCTGTAATAATTGTAACCAGCAGTCCCATTGACCTTTTTCTGGTCATTCGTTGGACGTTAATAAATTATCTTATCTTTATCTATTACTTTGTCTTCCCTATTAAGTATATATTTTTTAATGAACATAATGTCTATTTCAAGGATCAGGGTTCATTTTTCTTTAATCTATCCATCTCCATCTCTATCTCACTCAGAATGATGTATTAGGAACATCACTAGTAGAGCTTTCTATGGAGAAGGAAATATAACCAATTGAATTGTCAAAGTAATGTCTTTTATCTTGGTAACTGAGATAAATTTGAAGATGCCGACAGTCAGGTATGAAGGGAGGGTATCAGGGATGGAAAAAAAGATAAAAGAAGTAGCATTTCCCTAGCCTAGCGGAATTTGTCTGGGATATCTTTTAAAAACATCATCCAAGAATTGTTTACAATTTTTTTTTATATCAGCAAATAATGGACCCTACCAAGAATTATTGTAGTGAACATATCAAAGTTAAAAATGCATTTCCCAATGTCAGAGTAAAATGAGGTAATAAATAAAAGAGTACATAAGTTGAAAGTTCATTGAACAAATGTATAAATTAGGATGTGCATACGAATGCCAAATAATGGAATAAAAACCATTTTAGCTAATTCATCCATCTGTTCTTCAAGCACTCTGTTGTCCACTATGATGTAGGCTCTGGCTTCTAGAGTAAACAAGAAATTGGATGATGAACACAGGGTGGTTTTTGGTTGTTTACAAGAGTGATGAGATTGTGGAGAAGTTGCACTAATGCTTTGAGCTGATCTTCATAACTTAATTTTTGTAGCTTCCACAATTTGGTGTGTATTCATATTGTAAATTCAAAAATTTGGCTAATAAATAATAGTTATGGAGGCCCTAGGGTTGGCTCAATTAGTTGAACCATATGCCAAAAGCATGTTGTTGATGGGGATGGCATAGGTCACAGGTTCAAAGCCAGTCGAGTCTGTCAGGGTTTCTAGTTGCTGTTGTGGCTGGTGGTTGTCCTGCTCTCCATGGTGGTATTTGGTTGTTTACAAGGATGATGAGATTATGGAGCAGTTGCACTAATGCTTTGAGTTGATCTTCATAACTCAATTTTTTCAGCTTCCACAATTTGGTGTGTAGTCATTTTAAATTCCAAAATTTGGCTAATAAATAATAGTTATGTAGGCCCAAGGGTTGGCTCAATTAGTTGAACTGTCTGCCAAAGGCATGTTGTTGATGAGGATGGCATAGGTCACAGGTTCAAAGGCAGTCCAGTCTGTCAGGGTTTCCAGCTGCTATTGTAGTTGGTGATTGTCCTGCTCTCCATCTGGATATTTGGGGGAAGGGGGTGTGGGGGGATCTTGGGAGGTTTTCTTTGAAAAAAAAAGTTATTCATCTTTTTCATATGAACCATGAATCATGATGTAATTTCTCATGCTTTATCATTTAAGAAGTAAAATATTGAAATATATTTACATTTATACTATTTTATATCTTCTTTATCTTTCATGTTCTCATTTTTTTTTTTTTTTTTGAAAATTTCTATTTTTTGGGATTCACGCTTCCCAGTTCCTATTTTTTTTCCATCCACATTCTTGCTTCTGGCAACATTGTTATCAGCTACATGTACAAGAGGATTTCAAAGTATTTCTGATGTTTGCATCAATTTTTTTTTAGCATTATTAAGAGCAGTCACAATACAAAGACTGTTTGCCCCTCCTTTAACAACTAATAAGCATAATGGGGATTTATTGCACATTTTATGGATTGCCTTGTTTTTTGGCTTGGGTTGTCATCATTGTTGTTTGAGCTTATCACTGGAAAAATGATCAAGTGAGGCAGTTGCTCCAAGCACCTCTCCGAGTGGCTAAGTAGCACCTTGTTGGCATCCACTTAGTCGCTTGTTCTCTTTGAACCATCAGTGTACAATCTAATCTCCTTGAATTTGAACTTAGTTTTGCATTGAACTGGGAAAGCTGGAAAATGCGGTCAAGATTGTAGCAATGTTCTATCCTTAACTCAATATCAGCAGCCCTCTTGTCTTCCTCATGCTTCCACACTCACTTAGCAAACTATGCCATAGCTTTTTCCATTGCCTCCCTGATGATTTCTCTCACCTCCAACTTAAAAAATAGAGTATTATCCTCCAGTCATTGAAATATCTCACCCACACTGACAAGTGACTTGTGAATTTATTGTTTGAGGAGCACATGTTCAAGGAAAATTTTCACTTCCCAAAGGGTTGCTTAGTATCATTCCACATGGAGGACTCTTCCTGCCTATGAACATATTGCTTGTCAATCTGGACTGTCTCCTTAGAGGATTTCCATCATTTTTAATTATGCAATTGACAAGAAGGACCCTCTTTCCTCACAATTCCTTGAGGGAGCATTTGGGCTTTTCTCCTCTCCTTTCTAGCCTTCTTCTGATTGCTAATGGCTAATAGAGACTGAGATAATGCAGAGAGAAAGTGAATTAACAAGCCCAGTTCTTCTCTAGGTGTGAAAACAAACAGAAACTTCATAAGAATTAAACTATGATTTATACTACTCACTAATGGCTGCCACCATTGTCGCAAATTATGGAGGGATTTGCAATCAGTCCATAAATTTGATGTCCTGCAACTTAAGGTATCCTGCCTTAATCTTTCTAATTGAAAAAACAGGGATATCTATGTCAGCTCCCCAAGGCCTAGTGTTTTTTCTAAGTCTCAACATTTTGACTTACTATTAATTTCAATAATTCGTTATTCTTCCTTTGAACCTGAGGTTTTGAAAATCTTGATGTCATATACTTGCCACTCAATGGTATGTTAGAAAGCCAATCAACAACCTTGTTGGCTGCTCTTGTAGCATAATGAGATCTATTTCTAACCTTTCTACTGAAACCTCCTTTTAATCCATTGACATTGGGGGTTCAAACTTCCAAATTCAAGAAGAAATTCATTCTGTCATCACAACATTGATTATAATCTAAGAATTCCACTCCATTCCATTGCTACTCTTTCCAGGCCAGGCCTAGGAAAAATTTAACTCTGCTATAAGATCCCTCATTCCTGCTTGATTTTTGATGTTGATTCCTATTTTTTCCATATATATTGCAATCATCTCCCCATTCCTGCTCATTATTACCCTTCCACTAACTGCTCTTCTGGGATCTCCTTTTGCAGCCTTATCAAAATTTGACTTAAATTGTCCTCCCTTTGGGGGTTCCATTTTGATGATGACTAGCAAAGCAGAAATGAATTCTGTATAGGTTACCGAATATAAATATGGAGCATCTCTTATCAATAATTCATCCACAGTTAATAGCTAGTCATGTACCTCATTACACCACATGGAACAAAAAGTAAACAGATAAATGGAACAAAAAGTAGACAGATAACTAAATTTTTGCTAACTTACACTTAATATTCCTAGGGAAAACAGAGAAGAGACTCTCAATCACTGCCAAATCCCAATGAAGGAAGAGTGGACCAGATAGCTACAATTTCCAAACAAGGCAGCACACTAGTGAGCGCGGCATTGAAGGAGAACTAAATACTGGTCCTGATTATCTTTCCAAACAGATTAGAAACGGTGTAATTTGTGTGATCACTTGTCTTCTAGATCAACCAACACCCCATGTTGCATTGAGAGTTCGAGTTAATAGATTCTACAAAAGAAACAAAGGTTAAAGCCTTTTTGTTTGATACTACTGCAAGGACTGACCAAAGATCCACCTCGCATCCCTACAAAATGGCCTCGATGTCACAATGTTATTTTTCAACACATTGGGCAAGGGATGAGCCCCCCCATCCTTGTGGAATATTGTCCTTCCCACCATACTTTTACCACAGGTATGATTGCATGATCTGATCTAAATGCTTAAATTGAGTCTTACTAGGCAACCAACAAGATACATAATAAACGTGTAAAACATAGAGGATCTGTCCAACCCCCTTGTCAACTTCCCATCTAATGAGAGGTCCTTATGATGCCAAAATCAATGCTTACTCTAAAATTGTTGAAGACACGGTACACCAATCTTGGATAGCCACTGATGAAAGCCCCACTTCAAAATTTCAAATGCAATGCCTAGATACCTCACAATTACCCTCAGTCGAACATAAGTCCGAGCTGTGGGAATGTAGTAGGCTGAGATTCTAACTCTAACAACTAAAAAATTGTCTCGTGGTCACTAACCACAACATCTAATGTAGATCCAAAGATGTGCAAACAAGTATGAGCACCATCAACCAAGCTCTGCTTAACACTCATAGAAATAAAGGATCCATTAGCAAAATGATTATTGACCATGTATAACCCATCAGGATGTAAGATGTCCTTCACTTGCCCCTGAATGCCAGCAACTTCAAATAGGCGAGCCAAGGCATCCATTGTCAAATATACAAATCTGGGGCAAAGGGGCACCCTTGACAAATAGATTGATTTAGCAAAATTTCAGGGGATAATGAGTTACTAACAAGGAGAAATGTTGATGCATTAGAGAGTAGTGTGTTCACCATGGCCACACATCGTGGTCCAAACTTTAGGTACAGTTGTTCAAGAGGATCTGCATTCAAGTGAATTTCATGCAGGTTTAGTTTTTCCATATCATACAAACACAAAGCTTCGGAAAGATTGCAATCCTGGTGAATTAACTTTATATGATATCAAAAAAACTATCTGCCAACAAAATGTACAGGAAGCTTACAATGATGCAAATTGATTAAAAAGAGAAGCCCATAGCTTATTTAAGATTGGTTTCCTAAGTCTTGAGCATAGGAAACAAGTTGAAGATGTCTATGATTCTATTTCATTTAGTGTCTTAAAATTTTGTAGACTCTGAGTTACCAGATGAAGTATATAAGCTTAAGAAATACTTAGCAGTGACATATCATATCAACTTATCTATTTTCCATTCCATACCTGATTCATGGGCCATAAATAAAGTTTTCCCTATAATTCCTTTGCATCAGTTGCATGAGAATCCAAATACACAGGCAACCTTGGCTGATTTGACATGTGACAGTGATGGAAAAATAGAACACTTTATTGGACCTAGTGGGAAGGTTGAAAGTGTGCTCTCTGTGCACCATTTGTGTGAAGGAGAACCCTACTACATGGTATTGTTCCTTGCAGGTGTTTATCAGGTATCCTCGAAACCTTTAATCATCTTCTCCGTGACGAACCATATGTCAGGTTTAATGTTTAAATGGCCAATCTAAAATCTGTGCAGGAAATATTGGGAAGTGCTCACAACCTATTTGATGGAATTAATGTCATTCATGTAAGGTCTAAAGGACCGGACATTGTAGATAAAGAAAGTAACAGCAAGGCCAAAGGGCAATACGGTTTGGAATGAATAGTGCGGGGTTAGATGGTAGTACAAGCAAAACTAACATGTCCATGATGAAGCTTCAATCTACAGAAAACAAGGCTGGTAGCCACTATCTCAAACCCATTCCAAGGCCTCTCGAGTCTAGATTATGTGTCTATAATAATTGGACCCTATACAAAACCTGTCTTCTCTTGTTGAACTACCTTCCATGCAATTGAGAGCCATTTATTTAGCCATGATCTTGTATGAGACACCGAGGAAAGTAATGAGGCTCAAACCTCCAATAGTGCCCCTAGCTACATTCTTGGTAATGTGTTTACTAAGGCCTTGATTGAGAGATTTAGATAGCCTTTTAGAAGAGAAATTTTCAGCTATCAAACAATAGAAATAATCTTGTATTGTGTTCAACACGGCCTTGTGGAAATCAGAACGAAGGTCGTCCATTCCTGATGAAAAAATCACAACAAAGGCCATCCATTTCCGATGACTTGATATTCTTCATAGAACTAAGAGCTAAAAAAACCCCTCTCTTTCGAGAAGTCACTATCCAATTTGACTCAATCACTGCACCAATAGATATTAAGCTTGCATGGAATGACTCTACAGTGAGCGTTCTTGACATCCACCACATGATCCGTAAAAGCATTAAGAGAAAATATTTTGAAAATGCTATTGGAACATGCCTTTGACCTTTGTTTGATCCTCTGCAAGAGATTCATCCTGCTGATGCAAATGAAGAATCTTGTAACTGTCACTTTTCCTTTCAAGTAGTCAAAGTAGACTTTGGAATTTGGATCCTTCATTCCCTTCAAAAAATCCACTATAGTTGAGAATGCACCCTGGCACCCCTTGTAATGCAGTCCATTTCCTTACAAACTGTCATTTCCCCTTGAAGGACCACATTGTAGTGATCCCTCTCAAGGAAAATGTGTATCTCCTTGAGTGTAAGCAGAGCATCCTGCAACTCTTTTAAGTTTTTTACTTTTGCGGGCCATGATTCTGTCTCACCCATTATATTACATAGAAGACATCTCTCATACCCATCCTTATTTTTCCTCTGCTTTTCAAGATGATGTCATATGATTTGAAAGATCACATCCATGCACTGTGGTCATCTGTTTTCTTTGAATTTACACCATTAAAGCACTGCTATCACAGATTGTTAAAATGGATCTATGGTAATGATGAAACTGTAAACCAAAAACAAAGAAAAAACTCTAATATTTTAAAAGATTGAAGGGGTGAATCCACAGTTACTATCCTGAGTTGTTTTTATATCTAACATAAAGACTGCTTGTTTCAACTTTCTTGTTTCTAACTAAGTCAATGCCCAACATTGACATTTATAAAAATGCTAAGATAAATTTATGATTCTTGTTACCTCACAAACTTGCACTTTAAGTGGTAAATCCTTAAAACACATGTACAACCTTTAGGGGAACTAAGACAGTTTGTTTGTTGCCACCACAATATTGTCCTCTCTTGCGTTCGGCTGTCTATCACCTGGAACAAGGGGTTTTCCTTAATTAAAATATGAGATAGATTTAGAAATAGATTATGATGTAAGACTGGGATTAGTGGGGATTAGTGCCTATCCATTTAGGGAAAATGGAGTCAAGCGGCAACCTTCAGAAGGTTTGAAATTGTGAATGTGGATGGCACAATAGTGCTGTTACAACATGCCAAAAACTCAACATATGAATTTTTTTTCCAGATTGCAGAAATTACATAGAGAGCCCTTACAAAGGTGCTCCTTAATACACACTCATGGCAACAACAGGGGTGATTGTACTAGAAACTGCAAATGTGTCCTACCATGAACTGAAATGACAGTAGTAATTTGTCTAACTTAATAGTAATCGGCAAGGGAAATTGATAGGAACACCTCAACCAAAGCCCTTCTTCAAATGACAGAATTTTTTCTAATATGAAGCCTAATTTTGTGGGAAAATTTTAATGAATTTCCAGCAGTAGAAAAACAACAATATGGATGCAATGATGAACCTGATATTACAAAAGAAATCCTTGAACTTTCTTTCTCCAATAGATCTTCAACTAGTCTCACAACGGAATTTCCCATTAATCCATCCATGCCTTTGGGATGGAAAGCCTGGCATTGATGCCTTTGTAATCCCCATATTTGCATTTCCTTGTACTTCGTTCAGTTATAAGATTTGGGTGTTTAACCG
>MU968340.1:29927-412323 GCA_034641835.2 Pinus albicaulis
ATATTCACCTCCTAACCATCCATGCCTTTACAATGGAGAGAGCTTCTGCGTGATGCCTTTTGTAATCCCCACTAGGATTAGTGCCTATCCAATTAGGGCAAATGGATTCAAGTGGCAACCTTCAGAGGGTTTGAAATTGTGAATGTGGATGACACGATAGTGCTGTTACAACATGCCAAAAACTCAACCTATGAATTTTTTTTCCAGTTTGCAGAAATTACATAGAGGGCCCTTACGAAGGTGCTCCTTAATACACATTCATGGCAACAAAAGGGGTGATTGTAATAGAAACTAAAAATGTGTTCTACCATGAATTGAAATGACAGTAGTAATTTGTCTAACTTAATAGTAATCGGCAAGGGAAATTGATAGGAACACCTCAACCAAAGCCCTTCTTCAAATGACAGACTTTTCCCTAATATGAAGCCTAATTTTGTGGGAAAATTTTAATGAATTTCCAACAATAGACAAACAACAATATGGATGCAATGATGAACATGATATTACAAAATAAATCCTTGAACTTTCTTTCTCTAGTAAATCTTCAACTAGGCTCACGGGAATTTCCCATTAATCCATCCATGCCTTTACAATGGAGAGAGCTTCTGCGTGATGCCTTTTGTCATCCTCCTAGCCAAAATTTTCCCATGAAATGTGCTCATTTGACCAAATATTAGGGTTTGTTGTGCCACCTGTATGTCTTCTCATTGGAATGCTTTTCAAGGTAGTTTCTTCACATCCACTCCCATTAGAATAACATTATCTGACAAATCAATGGGGAGCTCTTTAAGATGTGGACTCTCTTGATTAGAGAAGAACAGGAAGGATTTTGCACTTGCCTAGGTTTAAACATGGTATGATGTGCATTCTATTCCAATGCTTTATTTGGTATACCATTCTATGCATGGATTGAATGATTTTAGGCCTAAAAAATATACTTTTCAATATGTGTCAGATTTGAACCTTCTTCGTATGTTATTATCCCTGCTCCTATTCATTTATTCCTTGACATATTCATCCCCTTTTATTCTGGTTAGTAAATAAGCCTTTGTTAATGAAGTGGGCCTACTTTTGGCCTAAATTCCATGACCAAGCTGTATCTATTTCATCAAGATTATGCAGGACATTGCCTAGGACCAACTGCCTAGGCTTAGTTATTGATGAGATATCGGAAGATAACACAAATTGACAGCATTAAATCACGACATCATGTTCTTGAGGGGAGATTACACTTGAGTCTCCGTGATGATAACACATTTGATTTACAACTTGATCACAACCCGCTTGACAAACATATTTTGGCAGGCCTCAAGGAGAACACGGGGTGGCCCTGGGTCCATAACATGCACACGACTTTAATCACTTCCTGATGGTGTAAGTTCAATGACTTACCTCCAAGTGCTGGGTAAAAGCTATGTGAATGGAACTTGGTCGGTAGTGTTTGCCTCAAGGAGAATGAGGGTAGGCTTGGGTTTGTAATATATGCACATGGTTCATCACCTCCCAATGCCATAAGTTCAATCCCTTCCTATCTCCCATGGGTGAAGCCCGTGAGAATGAAATCTTGACCGAAGGTGTGAAATTCCTTGCTACTAACTAGTAGTCCCAAGGATGTTGGGAATTGGTGTATTCTTCCCATATCTGGATGTTGTTTTTACATTTTTGAGCAAACTTATTTAGTTATTTGGAATTTTCTACCAAGGGAGTCACTGTGTTGGGGGGTGCTCAAGGGATATGACACGGTAGGATGGTAGGGCGGTTAATTAATTGTATACATTTAGCTTTAAAACATGTTTCTCTTAGAATATTTTGATAAGAATGGCTCTCTGTTCATGAGGAGCCACATTTGGAATTTCATTGCAAGGGAGAATTTTTCTTAGCTTTCTTATTGCCAGTTACATCCTCCCCATTTTGGACTTATGGATAATTTTGTTTGCAGGTTTTGTGGCTCCCATGATACATGTCTGGTGCACTCATCACATGCAAGGACTTATGGTCAGTTGTGGGAAAAAACTGTGGAATTCAGCACAACAGACTATTCAACTACATCTTCTGTGGGTTAGGACATGTGGACAATTCAACCTAAAAAGGTGATGTGATGGGTGCATCTGCAGTGGTTGCAACTTGCAAATCCTTAGGTATGAAAAATTCAGCGTAAAAAGGTAGTGTGATGGGTGCAGCTATAGTTGTTGTAAAGCCTTAGGAGTTGTGTGTGTGCCATGACTCATGAGGGATGAATTCACATTTTGTACCCATTTATTTCCACAAGTCCCTAATTAAGTATTGGTTTAAGACTCGACTATGTTCTCTAGTGATAACCTCAACTCAGAAAGTTGTATATGATATCTCCTTGTCCTTGACGCAAATATTTTAACTCTGAACCTTGTACTTGTTCCCTGACTCAAAATTTTTCTAATATGATATAAAATGTTAAGTCATGTTGAAGATGGATTTTATTACTATAATTTTTACAATTTAGAACAATATCTTCATAGTTGGAATCTAAATTTCTGCAAGATTTTTGTTGGAATATGACCTTCGTAATTTTAGTGTTTTTTCATATGTTTGAGAGAATAAGTAAAATGCTTTAATTTCTGAAACAACCAATCAACAATTCTGCCATATCTATAAATATAATAGCTGGTTAATGAGAACCTTATCATTTTCTTTCTTGGATTCATGTTTTTCGTCTTTTCAAGGATTAAATTAGTAAGGCATTAATAATTTAATTATGGTTTTCATTGTTGGCTCATGTTATTTTGGACATGCAGGTCACATTGTACCATCATACTCTCACAATAAATCTTGAATGATGAAGTGGCTGAGCAAGAATTTTAAAGGTTCAAGTCACAAAGTGTCAGATGGACACTATGTAGGGATGCATTTGGAGATGACAATGTAATTTGGCATGTGCCCTCTAATGCCATGGTAATCCCTAATTCATTAGAGTGTATTGTCTTTTAAACTTCAATCTCCTATCTGTTACCTCTAACAAAGTTAGCACCATGCCAATGATTAATTTGAAACTGTATTTAGTGGAAAAATTCACTTTTTTTCTCCCAGCTTCTACCATACATACTGGTTATAATTTTGGCCTTTGGAAATTGAGCATGAGTCGATGCTTATTCTATTGCGGGTACACTTTCTTATCCAAGACTATTTGCCAAGTGATTCTTCTGTGTTTCTCTTCACGCAACTTCTAAATTTTCAATTTTTGACCATTGAATAGATTTTATCTTAATTATGAACTGGCAAACCCCAGGGTTCAAGCCCAACTCCATGCTTAATAACCACCCATGGCTTAATAAGTCCACACCAGTCACTTACAAATTCCGAACATCACAATCTATCTACTTACAATTTCACTTATAACAGCCCCAGTGCCTTGAGATGCTATCTTTTACTCTTAAAATGTGGGAACAGAAGGTTATAACTTAACAGGGTGGTAGCACCTTCATTAAGAGATGATTATTTTATTAGACCTATCATTAAGGAGTGGAAAGATGGAACCTTAAAAAGTTTGCTTTAGATGTTTCTTCCCACGTCAGTCTTGTTGTCGAGTGTGAACTTCATCCATGCTTTTTGTTGAAGTTTTATCAGATTTTATCTCTTTATGATCATGTTTTATCCATGTCGGTTGACATCAGAACAATTTTTGGCATGCAAGTAAACTTTGAGAAAGCAACCCCTGAGTCATCCTGAAGTCAAAGTCTTTCTGCATATACATCAAAAAATGTTAGGACATGCTAGTGAAAAGTTGGAAACTACTAATTAACTATTGTCTGTTTTCTTTTCGTTTCTTTTTTTTATCACGAGAATCAATAATTACTACTGTTATTTTTCTTTCTATTTCTTTCTTTTTCCTTTTTTTTTTCTTCAGTATTAGGAGAATTTCTTTCTTTTTCCTTTTTTTTTTTTTGGTATTAGGAGAATTCCTAAACTTACTGCCTATCTCTGAGGAGGCACAGGGTCATGTCTGAGGGACTGAACCTATACTCCTCAACCTAATGCATTATGAAACTGCCCACATACATGCTAGGTGTGTTAACTGAGTTTCAAACCTGGGTGGGGCCTCAATATTGCTCAGCAAAAACTTTCTTCCTTGGACTAAGCTGGGGGAGGTCCAGGATCAACCTTTGTGGTTTCCTTATAACACCAAGAGTATATCCAGCAACCTCTAAGCCAGATATAAGCCAGATATACCAGATCTTAGGATTTAGCAAGAGCCTTATAACACCAAGAGTATATCCAGCAACCTGTAAGCCAGATATACCAGATCTTATGATTTAGCAACAGTGGAGACTAGGAAATGGGGAGTCTACTCCTTGAGGCGAGATCATAGCAGGCCATATACTCAATGGGATTTGAACTGCAGTCTCGTTAGTTTCACCCAATGAGGCCATATTCTCAATGGGATTTGAACCACGGTCTCGTTAGTTTCACCCAGTGAAACTTACCGTTAAACCAAATATCATTGTATAATTAACTATTCTCTATTACTTGAAACATTACTAAAACATTAAAGTCCCTAGCTCATTGAATTGCTCTAACACTGAGCCGCTTGACCTTTCTTGAGGTGGGTTAACTAATTTTCGAACATGGGCGCGCGAGGCCTCAATATTGGTCAGCAAACACTTTCCAATGCAGGTCGTCCACCGTTTGGCCTAGCACAATAGGCTAATTAACAATTTTCTGTTACTTGAAACATTTCCAAAACTTTTAAGTCCTTGATTGGTTGGATTACTCAAACACTGAGCCACTTGCCCCATGCAAACACTTTCCAATGTAGGTCTTCCAAGGTTTGGTCTAGCACAATAGGCTAATTAATAATGTCTGTTACTTGAAACATTTCCAAAACTTTTAAGTCCTTGGCTGGTTGGATTGCTCTAACACTGAGCCACTTGCCCCTTCATGAGGTATGCCCTTAAGGGTTCAACATAGATGTGTGTATTCCTATTTCCAACACCCTCATCAGGCCACACTTTGGCTAAGGTCCCCTGGCTAACCTCAAGCAAAACTAGCTCTATCCCCGTCTTGAAAATTATACATACTAAGATTTACCCCAGATTTTCCCTTGGCCAGTGTGCTGTTGTACTACTGAGCTACATGCCCCTTCATTGTGGGCATCATTAATGGTTCGACCTAGATGTACGAATTGTTATATCCAACAAAGAAAACACCTAATTTGGAAGTAAAGCATCAAAATTGAACGAAAGAGAATGTATAGTGAACAAAGTTTTTATGCCAACATTCTACCATATTCCAAAGTTGTCATGTTTGAATTCTAAGTCATTTATATATATTTTAATCATTTCTTTACGTTTAATTGAGTATAATTGCATCCCAAATCATTTCATATTTAATCATCCCTGAATTAGGTGTGCTCATGCTCCTAAGTCATGACTTTTGGACCTATGTGTGGAAGTGCTCGTTGCTCTGTTTCCAAAGGTTTTGAAAGTGGTCATTTCAAAAGTCATCCCCGTTTCCAAATGTTGCCCTTACCCTGTTTCAGGCAACTAAGACTTCAAAATATTGTGCTCTTTGGTTGAATTGAAAATTTTATTTGCATATTAAAGACTGGCAATCCAAAAGGAAAAAGTGGTTCCATTTAAAGATATGTGCAACCTAAATTATCCAAATTCTTTTTATTACACTCCATCCATCTATTTCGTTGCAGCATTCCTAATCCTTTAGTATTCAATTATAACTCTATAAAATCAAGATGACCATCCATATTCAAAGGCTTCTTCTTTTCTTTGCGTTGCCTTTTAATAAGGATTTCTATTTCCAAGTAATTCAACTACCAAAGGTAGTACATGCGAGTAGAGAAGTAATTCAACTACCAGTGATTCTCCTACATAGTACATGCTTTGATAGATTATATCAAAAGTCTTACCAATACAATAACATTGATTGTTGTATGTGGACATTTTTGTTCAAGATGGTCCATTACATAATCAAGATGAGGAGCTGGATCATGCAATTGCACTTTCTCTTTCCGAAGAACTAACCAAACGAAATGGTATATGATGGCAATTTCATTTTTTTACAGTTACTTTTAGTTTAATTATATCATTTAGCTCGATGCTTTTCATATATTTAACTAAAATTTTGTTTCTTAACAAGACTTTGTCATTTTCATGTTTTAGTGAAACTATTTATGGTTTGATACTCTCATACAACCTTTATCAAGTTACATGCTCCCTCATTAGAAAAAAACAAGAGAATTTTGCTTGCCATGACTGTCTTTCTTTGTCATTGTTGATTTAAGAAAGTCTTTTAGCTAAGAAACTAGTTTCAAGGTTATGGCATAACTTGTCATATAAATTGAACAGAAGTTATATCCAAAATGTTAACTTGTAAACTGCTTATCTAGTTTTAGGCTTTCCATCTAAAATCTACTTTAGTTTGAACTTTGAATGAGTTGTTCCATAGACTTGAATATTAAGAGATTTTGGTGTAAGGATTAAAAATTAGCTCGTAAAGCCTCTCAGTTATTCATTTATTTTATCTGAATATAACATTTACTATTAAATTATAACCACTCGACACAAATACGTCATATATCAAGATCATACTTTGTAGAGTGTCGTAGAATAAAAATAGGATCAAGGACACTGAATTCTTTTAGTTTTTCTGGTTCTTATTCCTTTGGTGTATCTTTGCACCTTTAGGGGAAATTTCTAGTTTAAAGTCTAATTCTTTAAAGGGTGCTAGCTCAATGGAAGAGAACCTGCTTTACAAGCAGGAGGTTTGTGGTTCGATTCCATCGTGCCCTGATATTCATATATAGGGAATGACGAAGATCAGTTTTTGGTGACGGATGCTCTTTTGACCATCACCAATGAGCTTATGGTGACATTTTTCGACCCTCACCAAAATATGAAATGGTGACGGTCAACGAATGCCACCATATATACGCATCAATAGTGACAACCATTAAAGGTCCATCACCATAAATCGTTGTTGTTGATATGAAATGGTGAGGGTCACAGTTTGTCATTATAGTTATTATTTGTGACGGATCTTGATGTCACCAATGAGTTTATGGTGATGGTCAATGAACGTCGCCATATATATATGCACCAATAGTGACGGCCATGAAAGGTCCATCACAAAAAATCGTTGTTGTTCATATGAAATGGTGACGGTCACTATCTGTCATTATAATCAATATTCGTGACGAACCTTGAATGTCACCACAACACATACTTTCGGCAACGCCACCTTTGGTGACGTTCAATTTTTTGGTGAAGGAGGCTATTATCCATCACCATTGCTCATATGAAATGGTGATGGTCACTATCCGTCACTATAAATCATTATTGGTGATGGACCTTGAATGTCACCACAACACCTATACTTTTGGTGACGCCACCTTTGGTGACGTTCAGTTTTTTGGTGACGGTTGCTATTGTCCGTCACCATTGCTCATATAAAATGGTGACGGTTACTATTCATCACTATAAATCATTATTGGTGATGGACCTTGAATGTCACCACAACACCTATACTTTCGGCGATGCCACCTTTGGTGACGTTCATTTTTTGGTGACGAAGGCTCTTTTGACCCTCACCAATGAGCTTATGGTGACCATTTTTGCCCCTCACCAATGTGCTTTTTTCTTGTAGTGACAGTGAACAATGGGGAATGTATAACCTGATGAAGCAGCGCGTTATAGTATGCAGAGGAGTCATATTGAAACATTGATGAACCAAAGGATTGACGGAACCTTGAGCGAAGGGGCAGAACCACGAAGGATGAACAGTAAACACGGTTTATGGTTTTTATCGCACCACCTTTGCACAGTGAGCGGTATTTGAGGAGGGGGGAGCGATTCCATAGAACAGGCGACACGCGTCCTTGTACGACTCCACAAAACTGCTTGACACTGCATGCCATCACGCATTATTGCTCGACCCAGGATGCCCAACGATATTGTTGAGCACCGTCGATCTAGAGGGAAGCCATCAGACGGTGGTCATATGAGGAAGATGCGCGAAGGTTAACCAAACTACAACAACCATAGCGCGTTATTGTTCGCACGTCTTCACTGAGCGATATTCGTTCGATCAAATGAGGCGGTGCGACGCAATAAGAACCGTCGAATGGAGATGACCGTTAACGTTGGGGCCCATACACATGTATTGAGGTTTGCAGGTTTAACCCAAAGTATTATGTCATGTATTAAGGGTGTGGGACCCGATTTCCCTTCACAATATTGGTTCAATATACGTTGATGTGTTATGCCGAGATCATCGCTCGACGTGGAAGAAAACCGTGACCAACTCAACGTCTTGCATCACTGCGGGGTCTCTCGAGGTACAGATGAAAATTTTGGCTGGTGCCCCCGCACTCAATCTCTGCCATTCATTTCTTTTGTCCCTGCAGTCAACTCGGTCAACTGCGGAGGAACTTGTCTCGATATCCGGTGCGCTAGTTGTGTCTGCGGGTTGGGTCTTTTGATAGGAACTTTAATTATCAACGCAGATCCCCAAGTCGAAGATTAAATATTATTGAGGAAGTCAGTGGCACATTAATGCTTGTAACAACTAAAGGGGGAATTGGATTAATATATCAATCTCAGATTGAGATATTAAAAATCCTTAGATTAATTATCTAATTTCCAAAAACCAAGGAAATAAAACAATGAGAAATTGTTTGGGGGCTTGGGTAGACCCCGCTGGATTATATAATTGATCCCGTCCAGGAATACCATCAGCGGTTTGGTGGTTTTGACTCATGGTTTTAATAAAGGAAAAAACTATATAAGGAGAGGAGGATTATAGTACAAGGTTTTCATGAAGAGGGGTTGATAACGAATAAATCTCTTTAGGAGATATCTGTATGATTGAACTTTGATATATCTGAATCTACGATGCACCTGTGGATATGATGAAGGTTCAAGATCTCTATATCTAGAAATGATGAATCTCTAGGAAGATCTGCAAAAGAAATGATGAAGACCTACTTCAAGTATGATGTACAAATTGAAGAAATTTGGTGGATCTGAGGGTTGAAGCCTTCAGTATGAGAGTGGAAGTTTTCTGCCAGTAGAAGCTGGTCTTAAAATCAGGGGGTTGGAGCTCCCTTCCAGTATTGACTGGAGAACGAGATAAGGTTGTAGCCTTCTACAGGTTGCTACCTGCGTGCTGGTATAAGCCTGCGCTAGTACAAAATTGTAAGATGTTTTCTTTATAATAAATATTGAAGATAGAGACGATAGCAGCGGTGGTTTTCTCCTGAATTGGGTTTCCACCTTAAATACTGGTGTTCATGTGTATTGCTTGTGTGTGATGGTTGATTCTGTTATTACTGCTCATGCTTACTACTTATCAAACATTTGATGAATGAATGATGTAATAATCTAAGTAAAGAATTAAATGCATAAAAAGTAAAATGTTTTCCAATCAGCTCTAAATACTGATTCACCCCCCCTCCCCCCCCCCCCCCTCTCAGTATTTTTCCCAAAAAATGGTATCAGAGCAAGTCCTTCTGCAGAAGCTTTATTTCTTGAAGGAGATCCATCGCAATGGAAGTCATGAAGGAGTATTTTCTATAAGGCCACCTCTATTCAATGTATGTAATCTGTTATTCTGGAAGATACGAACAAAAGAATATTTGCAAAGTCTTGGTGCAGAATTATGGGCAATCGTGGAAGAAGGTTATTAGTATCCAGCAATTATTCCTACTAATGCAGCAGAAAGGAAGAAATATGAAATCAATGCCAAAGCAGTCAATATTTTATTAGGAAGCATGTCTGAATTAGAATTTGTTAAAGTGATGCAGCTAAATTTAGCAAAAGAAGTATGGGACAAAATCATTTCAAGCTATGAAGGAGATACAATGGTAAAAAGTGAAAAACTCCAAACTCTCAGAATTGAATATGAAAATTTAAGGATGCATAGTGATGAGAGTATTGCCAGTTTCCTTTTACGTCTAGATGATATTGTAAATCGTATGAGAAACTTGGGTGAAATCGTAACTGATACTACTCTGGTAGAAAAAGTCTTAAGATCTTTGACTTCAAAAATTGAGTCAAAAGTATCAGCTATTGAAGAAAGGCAAGATCTACAAACTCTTACTATTGTTCAATTACATGGTATCCTGACTGCTTTTGAAATGAGAAAAGGAGGTCCTTCTCAAATCAAAGAAGTTGCCTTTAAGGCATGTGCAAAAGGAAAAGAAAAGGAAGTTGTCAATGAATCGAGTTACATATTAGAAGAAGAAGAAGTAAATTTTGTGAGAAGACTCCAACCAGGTACTGGAAGATTTAGAGGTAAGCTTCCCTTCAAGTGTTTTTCTTGTGGAAGAGTTGGTCATTATGCTGCTAAATGTCCTTATGAAGAAAATCATGATAAAGGGAAACAATTTGAAAAGGGAAAGAGTTATTATACAAATGAATATAATGATGAAATGTCAAATGAGGATAAAGAAGATTCTGACCAAGATCTGCAAGTGCTCATGGCAAGGAAGCAAAAGAAGAGGGCTACTAAAGGAAAGAAGATATCTCAGAAATCATGTACGGCAGAAAATGAAGATGATGCAAAAGGTATTAATCCTTGTTCTTGTGATTCACTTCCTTATGCAAGCAATGGTGAAGATAGTGAAAATGATATTGAAAGTAACAGTATGGGCCTAGAAGCAAATCTCAAGATCAATGTTGAAGATCAATTTAAAAAGAAGGAATCTATCTACAAAGATGTGATCTCTAGAATGAATGAACAGATAAACAAATATCAAAGGTTGTACGATGAAGTAACAATTCACAGTGAAGGACTTGAATAAAAAATCATCTCTCTCAAAGCAGATCTCAAAACATCAAATAAGAAGAATGAAGAACTTCTACAATCATTTGAAGAAGAAGGACTTGAAGTAGAAATCATCTCTCTCAAAGCAGATTTGGAAAAATCAAATAAGAAAGTATGAAGAAGAAATGCCAAAGATTGGAGGTTGAGGTTAACATTCTAAAAGGTAAATTAGAAGAAAAAGATAAACTCTTGAGGTTTCAAGATAGTACTAAGATTCTGGACAATATTCTTAGTAGTCAAAGGTCTCCTTCTACTAAATTTGGTCTTGGTTTTCATGAAACTGTTAAACGAGAATCTAGTTCACAAGAAAGTGCTAAAGATTCAAAGGATATCATTGAAAAACCTGAATTGTTGGAAGAAACAAAAGGTCAACCGACAATCATGAACTCTCAAAAGAAATCATTCCCTCCTTTGATCAATAATTTTGAATGCTTTAAATGTCATACTTATGGGCATGTTGCAGCCAATTGCAGAAGCAGATTGACAAATAGATTCTACACAGAAAGGTACTCAGGTTTCTTTAAGGGATATTGTTTTTCATGCAACAAGTTTGGTCATAAAGCAGCTGATTGCAATAGAAGAAAGAATAGAAAAACACATTATGATCCCTATGCTTATTTTTCTGGTTACTCAAGATGTTATGCTTGTAACAAGTATGGACATGTAGAAAAAGAATGCAGAATGAATAGATCTGAGAAATTGGATAATTTCCAGCACACAATAAGAAATTTCAAGCAAAGCTGGAAAAAGAAGGAGGACCGGTCAAAAACGTAAGGGATAATAATCCCACTGCAGTCTTCCGCTTCTAAAGCTTACTTCTCATAATGACTGCAGGAGTGATGTGACATACATTATAGTAATTATTAATGTATCATCACAGGGGGAGCAATATATGGTGATTCCCATGGTTGGTTTGGTAATTCTGGTTATGTTTATTTCTAACGGTGCATCTGATGTGAAGAAGATAGGTACAAGTGGTATAAGTTCAGGGGGATATGGAGTTGTGAAATTTTTCTATATCTCACTTTATATACGCGGGTTTCATGAAATAAAGCCGCGTATACAAGCAAGTTCCGTTGGAGACAGAAGCGTATGTTTTTCTGATAAGAAAAAGATAGCTAAAGATCAGGAACATAGGTTCAGGGGGAGCATCAGTTTAACTACTAATGATTGCATTATTGGCATTGTATTTTCTTATTCCTTAGTTCTCGTAATACTCATGCTCAATGATGATGAAATGATACATGGTTTCTTAGGATGAGATTATGGATGAACCCTGATTGATTTTTGCTGAAGAGTATCTTTTGTTTTCACTCATGGATGAGATGGAAGTATTATGATTCAGAGATAAGGATAGATCATGCAGATTTTGTTGCTGATGACTTCTGTCATGGTTGAGACCTTTTATACATAATTCCTACACATGTTACATCATGATTATGAAATAAATATAAATCATGAAGATCTTGGTGATAACAGATCACATGGATGATTGCTTGACACATATTGTCTATTGAAGAAGATTGTTCTGGTATGATAATTCCTCTTGGGAAGAATATGTTGATGCTGCAAAGAGCCTGAAGGCTTGGTTACTGATGTGCTTATGCTACAACTGTTGGGTGACACCTGAAATCACAGTTACATTTTCCTATCTATCTTATCTCATATATTCCAGGGAAGCATTCGAATATCTCAGAAAGAAGTTGGGAGTAGTCTCTGCCATGCAAAAGATTAGATCTACTTAAATACAAAAGATTAAATTGGATATGCGAAGTTCCTACAGGAAAACCGCATATGGGAATTTGCTGACAATTTTTTTCTGGGTTAACATTCTTCAGCACACCTGCGGTGCTGATGGGTATCTCTGGATGCACAGGTTAAGGGGGAGCATTGGTCATGTGGAAAGGATGCATTATTGGCACTCTAATTATTTGTTGTAGTCTGATCTCATGCATGATCTCAGGGGGAGCATGGTATTTTCAGTTCAAAGGATCTTGATCAGCTCTTTGCCATTGATTTCAAAGGGGGAGGAAAAGAAAAAAGGGGCTTCTATAAGACAATCAGAGGAAGGGTATTGCCATCAATTCCAAAGGGGGAGATTGTTGGAAATATTGTCATTGATGGAAAAGGAAGTGGCAAAGAAGGAGCATCTGAAATAGTAACTAGGAAAAGAGAAAAGCAAAGTAGCAGAGAAGAAAAATGGAAGAGTGCATTTACAGAGAGAAGTATCAGTCAAGGAACAGAGACAAGTAGTGAATTGAAGCAGAGTTGTCCAGAGACAGAGGAATAGAAAATCTGGCAAATTGAGAAGAATAAGTGAAGTTCTTGTAAATAGTTACATTTGTATATCATGATGAGGGATTTCTTCTACACTCTCTGAGAATTATATGTATATTCTTGATTGAAATCATTAGGAAGGATATTTGAGTCCGTGTGTTACTGACAGTGGGATTATGCACGTGTAGACTGCTTGAATTGTGAAAGCATTACTCATGGTCTGAAAATATCATAAGCTCTGTGCAAGGAGTAGATTCATGAATCTGTATAAGATATCAGGTTGCTAAGGCCACGATACAGTGAACAATGGGGAATGTATAACCTAATGAAGCAGCACATTATAGTATGCGGAGGAGTCGTATTGAAACATTGATGAACCAAAGGATTGACGAAACCTTGAGCGAAGGGGCGGAACCATGAAGGATGAACAGTAAACACGGTTTCTGGTTTTTATCACACCACCTTTGCACAGTGAGCGGTATTTGAGGAGGGGGGAGAGATTCCATAGAACGGGCGACATGCGTCCCTATATGACTCCAAAAAACTTCTTGACACTGCGTGCCATCGTGTGTTATTGTTCGACCCAGGATGCCCAGTGATATTTTTGAGCACCATCGATCTGGAGGGAAGCCATCGGACGGTGGTCGTATGAGGAATATGTGTGAAGGTTAACGAAAGTACGGTGGCCATCGCATGTTATCGTTCGCGCGTCTTCACCGAGCAATATCCATCTGATCAAATGAGGCAGCGCGATGCAATGACAACCTTCGAATGGAGACGACCATTAACATTGGGGCCCATACGCATGTATTTAGGTTTGCGGGTTTAACCCAAAGTATTATGTCATGTATTAAGGGTGTGGGACCCAATTTCCCTTCACATTATTGGTTCAATATACGTTGATGTGTTATGCTGAGATCATCGCCCAACGTGGAAGACAGCTATGACCAACTTAGCATCTTGCGTCACTGCGGGGGTTCACGAGGTACGAATGAAAATTTTGGCTGGTGCCCCTACACTCAATCTCTGTCATTCATCTCTGTTGTCCCCACGGTCAACTTGGTCAACTGTGGAGGCACTTGTCTCGATATCCGGTGTGCTAGTTGTGTCCGCGGGTTGGGTCTTTTGATAGGAACTTTAATTATCAGTGTAGATCCCCAAGTCGAAGATTAAATATTATTGAAGAAGTCAGCGGAACGTTAATGTTTGTAACAACTAAAGGGGGAATTGGATTAATATCTCAATCTCAGATTGAGATATTAAAAAGCCTTATATTAATTATCTAATTGCCAAAAACCAAGGAAATAAAACAATAAGAAATTGTTTAGGGGCTTGGGTAGACCCCGCTGGATTATTTAATTGATCCTGTCCAGGAATACCATCAGCATTTTGGTGGTTTTGACTCATGGTTTTAATAAAGGCAAAAACTATATAAGGAGAGGAGGATTATAGTACAAGGTGTGCATGAAGAGGGGTTGATAACGAATAAATCTCTTTAAGAGATATCTATATGATTGAACTCTGATAGATCTGAATCTACGATGCACCTGTGGATATGATGAAGGTTCAAGATCTCTAGATCTAGAAATGATGAATCTCTAGGAAGACCTGCAAAAGAAATTATGAAGACCTGCTGCAAGTCTGATGTAAAAATTGAAGAAATTTGGTGGATCTGAGGGTTGAAGCCTTCAGTATGAGAGTGGAAGTTTTCTGCCAGTAGAAGCTGGTGTTAAAATCAGGGGGTTGGAGCTCCCTTCCAGTAGTGACCGGAGAATGAGAGAAGGTTGTAGCCTTCTACAAAGTTGGTGCCTGCTATATCGTATATAAGTCTATGCTAGTACAAAATTGTAAGATGTTTTCTTTATAATAAATATTGAAGACAAAGACGACAACAACGGTGGTTTTCTCCCCGAATTGGGTTTCCACCTTAAATACCGGTGTTCATGTGTATTGCTTGTGTGTGATGCATGGACTTCTTGTTTTACCATGTACTTACCGCTACTGTAAACATCCGATGAATGAATGATGCAATAATATAAGTAAAGAATTAAATGCATAAAAAGTAAAATGTTTTCCATTCAGCTCTAATGCACGATTCACCCCACCCTCTCAGTATTTTTCCCAAAAAAAAGAAGTGGGAAAGGGGAAAATTTCAGAATTGGAAGGAATTTTGTTACAGGGATTCTAGGAATAGTACAACAAGAGGGGATAAACAGAAGTGGGATAGGGAAAAAAAAATTCAAGGGTAAAGTGGGATTTTTACGAAGCGGGTAGGGTAAATTCAGAAGAATGTGGGAAGGTTAATCATTCTGGGATTTAAAGAAGAAAACTGAGGGAATATTACGAAATGGGATTTGAATAAAGGCATAAATTTTTCTGGAAGGTCTGCCTGCACTGGTGCAAGAAAAATAATTGCTACGAGAATTAAGCATTACTTGAATAAAAATATCCATGCTAATTACCTTAATTGTATAAAGGTTGGTTCTGTTGAACCTGCTTTTACTCGGTGGTCGCTAGCATATCTAAAGATCAAGCAACATTCTCTTTTTATTAGAAATTTTTGATCTCCCTGCCAGCAAGCTAGTTTTCAGGTTGACCCTTCTGCAATCATGTCGGCGAACTGATTTTCACAATTACACGAAATTTTTTTCTTTACTTTTTTATATTATTATTATTATTATTTTTTTTGTATTTTTAGAATTTTCAGGAGAAAGAAGGATTCATGTCTTCAAAAGCTTGATATTACCATTCACCACTACCATCCCGAATTGTTGTTGTTACACTGAAAATTTTCACCATGACATTTTAGTACTCCCTTGGAAGTCTACAACATCAAAGTTCCTAAAGTCAAGCCTTAAAATTGAGAGAAAAGCTCATAAAAGTCTTAAAAACACTTTTACCGCACTTTTTTGCTCTAAATCATGCAGAGCTAAATGAAATTTATATTAATTAAAGGTGCAGACCCCTGTAAAGGGTAAAATGAAGTCAGAAAGTAAGATTTAGAAGCCCATCAGTCAAATCTGGAAGCTTCTAGAAGCAGTTATCCAGTCAAAGGTTTGGTCCTATCATGTATGTTCATTCCTCCATTATGGGATCCTACCCCTTGATTTATGGAGCCCAATCCCTTCAAAAGAGAATTATATCCCTTCTTATGTGGAACCATAACCTCCTCTCTTTTCCTATAGATTGAAGCCATAGTGCAGCTTGAAAAGTTAGATAGAGAGTTAGGGAATTTGACTTAGAGAATTTTTGAGGAGAAATGTAATGAAAACTCAGACTCTCATAGTTGTTCATTATATGGGAATGATTACACACCCATGTGCTTTTAGCTGAGAGAGTGCAAGGCTTTTCAGAGTAAACAAAACACATGTTTCGGACCCTAGGAAGGCCTATATGACATCAAGGCGGACACAGTTGTTCGAGGTGATTTCTTGGAGCGACGGGGAGGAAGAATTCAGCTAGCATTGGATTACAGGTAGGTCCTTTATTCTCATAACAAATTCCAAATTGCATATAATCTAGAGAAATTAGTTTTAATCTGTCTTGTTTGTTGCTATTTGTCCATAGGACACTTGGGAGGTTTGTCTTGTCTACAAGAAGGACTTATCCGTCCAAAAAAATGGCGACTCCGCTGGTTCTTTTATTTTTGACTTGTGAATTTGTTTTTTATGATTTTGATTGATTTATAATGGCTTGGGTAGTTTATCCCTGTAGAATCCCTGAGAAATGATTTAGAGTTTTTTATTTTTTCTTTTAGTTTTATGGTGTCCGCTCTTTTCGTTTGGAAACAGTGCGGGCAGCTCCGTACTTTTTGTGTATAAACAATGTGGGACCACACTGGTTTGCACTGAATCCTGCGGACCTTGTGAAAATTTTGGAAAATATTAAAATCCTCTTTTCTGGATTAGTTTGTTAGATTCTTAGTGAATACCCAGACTTGTATCTTCTGTCAGAAAGCTTTGATTAAGAGTTTATTTCAGCATTTTTAGTTTTGAATGATTTTCAGAAAGATCTGCATGTTATAGTTATTTTTTCTTTGTCTTTATCCCGCTCATATATTAGAAACCTTGGTATACCTTTAGATCATTGGTATTTCTTTGCTTTCTTATTGAGCCTGACATCATAGAAGAAATCATTTTATGAGATTTAGATCCCATTTTTCTCATTTGCAAATCTTTAAAAAAAAATTGTTGATAAGTTTTGAATTTCACTTTAAAAACCAAAATTAGGTTTTTTTTGAGTTCTTGCTGATCCAAGAAAAGAATTTCTTAGTTAGATAACAAGCTAAGCAAGACATCCTCAAAATATTTAAAATTTTAATTCAGATTTAGTCTTTAGAATATTTAGATCTCAAAATTAGTGTTTTTAGTTTTGAGTTTTATTACTTGAAATTATAATGTTCTTTTGAAGAAAAACTTTGCTTGTAGTTTCGATCTTGAATGACAAAGAGATTTCTTATTTAGCAATAGATCATTTTGATTTCTCATGAAATTAGATTTCTTTTTCATTTATTCTTGTTTGAAGGAAATGATTGTTTTAAAAGATTGCATTACTCAACTCTTCCTTTACATAGAATTCATTGAAAAAAAAATAATTGTTTCTTATAATACCTGCATTTTTAGTGTGTTTTGAGTCAGGTCACTACATATCATCAGTTTCACTTTCGCACCTATTGTCCTAAGAAAAAACCTATTAAAATAAACACTTAAATTAAAATCAATCTAGTAATTTTTATATTTCTAGGGCTCTTTTCACCAATATAGCTTAGGCTACTGTCTTGGAGTAGGAAGCAATTAACTCTTCAAAACAATTAAAACAAACAAGTATTCAATCTTGCGGTAGGAAAAATCCAATAGTCACTTGTATGCTCTAGGAAGCTCCTCTTAAAGGATTCAAGAACGAGGTCATATCTGAACCAGTGGGATAATCAATTCTATCTCATTGGGAACGATAGAAAATGTGCGCATATTAACAACGGTAAACCTCAGATAGACCATTATCGAGGAGCCTGGGGTCACTTGTCAATATACCTTGGATTATATCAAGGAGCCTTCAAGGGGATTGAGCTTTGTTACTCTGCCCTTGCACGTATGTCGGATCATAGACTATTCCCCTAGTTATATTAGTTCCTATTGGTAACCATAGTGGCCATATTTTTTACGATTTTTTCTTAAGGTGACGGTGGAGGAAAGATCCCACTGTACCTGGAGCAGACGTCAACTAGACTCAATTGGACTCTCTGGAGGGTTATCTTCACTCGATATGGTTTTAGTGGAGGAACTTGCACCGGTCTGTTTCATTAAGCAGGTTTTCAGGGTAATTGTTCCAATCGCTCTTTCTACATTAAAAAACTACGATGTTGGATTTCATCACCAACTAGTGTTTTTAGTGTGGGGAGTTACTGTTTATGTGTGGTTTGATCTCCTAGATTTTTAGGCATGTGATTCGTTTTTTTGTTTCCTTATCGACTGTAGGAGCTTTCATTGAAATTTTCTTTGATTGCATGTGATTAATAATTTTTAATCGTGGCTGAATTACAAAGACAATCACGTAGACTCCAAGGGAAGCCCCGTGAGTATAAACCAAGCCAACTTGAAGGGCTGTGAGCTCTAGTATCACCTAGTGTCAGTAGAATTAGATCAACAGAAACAGGAATCATCTATAGTTATTCATCCTAATTATCAATCACAAAAATAAGAACATATTCAAGAGCCAATTTCAATTTCCGAAGTTACTGGTAGTATTTCTCCTTCCAGTGAATTAGCTGAATAACTTGAAATTTCTGAGCCTGACACTGAACCTCCTGTATTGGAACCATCTTCAGGATTTGTTACTGTGACTTCTAGTGATCCTAGTTCACCTAGGGTAAGACATCGCATTACTAAAAATATTCCTTCTGACCTCATATCTATAGAAGAACTTGTTAGTCCAGACAAAGACGTAACTCTTCTCGAAACCCAAGAAACTTTGAATCTTAGGGAGCGCGAATCAATATTCTAAAGTCCTTTAAGAACTGACGCTTGGTATTTATCATTGATAGATTTTTTAGAAAACCTGGGTCTTAGTTATTCACGACCCCGAATTCCTTTTCATCCTACACCAAGAGGTTACTATCCTTCATCAACTATGTCAGGTGAGTCATCTATGTTTTCCCAATATTCGGAAACATTTTTATACGCTGGTCCTTCTGTTCCTTCGAGGTACCAATCACTCTCTGTTACTTTCTCAGGAGAAACTCCTTAACCAAATGAACAAGTGTTATCATCTGGTACAACTAGAACTAAAACTGGAACGTTGAAAACAGAGAAATTTTTTATGATGTCTGGTAATATTTCAAATCCTCAACCTAAAGGTAGTCAGTTACTTCCTGGGGAGAAACCTCAAGGTAGTCAGTTACCACCTAGGGGGCAACCTCAAGGAAGTTAGTTACCGCCTGGGGGGAAACCTCAAGGTAATTTTTTACCAGGACAAATTGTCGGACAATATTACTTACCTAGAGAACAACCTCAAGGACAGTACATACCTCAAGGTTATCAACCTCAGGGACAGTACATGCCCCAAGGTCAACCCCAGACTCAATATATTCCTCAGGGTCAATATCAACCCCAGATTCAGTACATTCCTCAAGGTTATCAGCCTCAAGGTCAATACCCAACTCAAGGTTTCCAACCTCCTTCCGTTCAACCATTATTACAAGGAGCTAGAAATTTTCCAGTTAATTATCAACCCTACATTCAACCAAGTTATGGTCCTTCATATACACAACCTTCTATGGGTCAATACCCCAGAATGAATATGGTGTGGGATCCATCTCAAATTCAACAGACTATGCAGCCCAATGTGCAAATACCTAATCAACCTAGATAGTCTATAGGTTCTAGTCTAACCCAGCAACCTATCCAGCCTATCGTTCAAGTCCCTACACCTGGTTTTGTTCAGCAACCTAGTCCTAGTACACCTCAGACTCCGCCTCAGACTTCTGCTAATGCTACAACTTCTGTTCAACCTACCACACCTATTTTTGGAGTATCTGTAGCTCTAGTTTCTTCTATCCCTACATCAGTGCAATTTCCTCAAGTATCTGTCCCACAGTCAGGACCTATAATTCAGACTACGGTCCAGATTCGTACAGGAAAAGCTGGTACTAGTACGATTGTCTCTAGTCAACCATAATTTACTTATCAATCAGACCAGGGACAATATCAATTTGGATAGGCTACACAAAATCTAATATATCAGTATCAGCCGTAACCTGGGTATACTTATCAAGTACCTCAACAACCACAGTATGGTCTGGTTAATCCTGGTTATCCAGGAGGTTTCGTGATCCCAAATGCTCATCCAATTCTAGGGTATCCTGGATATCTTCCTCCCGGCACTAGTTTGATCACACAAAGTTATCAAGACCCTAGCCATCGATTACCATTTATAGAAACTTTAGATTTAATGGATCTATCGTGCCTTATGAAAGATCCTATCTTTTATCTTCCATATTGGCTGCCGATGCCTAACAATTTGCCTAATTATATTCCAAATTTTGAGGGTAAGTCAGGAGTGGACCCGTCCAGTCACGTTATGACTTATCACCTCTGGTGTGCATCTAATTCAATAATCGATGATTCATTATGATTGCATCTTTTTCAGAGAACTCTCATTGGTCTAGCTGCCAAATGGTACATTGAGTTACCACGTGGCTCTTTTAATAATTTTAATCCACTAGCTACTGCTTTCTTAACCCATTTTCAGTTGCCTATCAGATACGACAACAACACAGAATTGTTGACTTCATTAAAACAGTCTACTTCTATGTATATATTTGATCACATTCATGAATGGAGATGTAGAAGGCGTTTAGTGAAAGTCTTTATTCCAGATCAAAATTTGGCTGAATTTTTTATTAAATTGTTATTGCCCAAAATTATTGAAGATGTGACCAAAGGAGGCGTTGTTACCGAAGAGAAATTCATTGCTTAAGCTCAGTACCTTGACCTTCTATATACTCATTCAGGTACTCTATATGATAAAATCCCTGACTTACCAAGACCTTGTCAATTAACTACAACTCCTTATGGCTCTCATGTCGTTGATGGAGTAATTGGTTCTGTTAACACTGGTAAAAGTAAGAAGAAATCTTCCAAGATGACTTCTCTTATTATCACTTTATCCGATTCACCAAAAGGAGATTCTTCCATTGAAAATTCCGCAGATATTCACATTGTAGAATCCTCTACACCAAACCTAAAAATGGGGGAAAAGAGAGAAAATAGATTCATTTGTTACACTTTGATTTATAAAATCAGTATACCACTCTTGAACACGACACTTTTTATCCCACTTCTACCTGGGTTGGGAAAATCCCTTGCCTATCAGTTAATCAAACCAATTGAAGGTATTCAGATATTTTTTGGGTATTAGCTTATGGTAACTATCAACAAACCATCTGTAGTGTCATTATGTGTTCAAGAGGACAGTCAAACAAATCATTCATCTGCAAACATTTATCTCCATTTGCGTTGACCATCCCTGAGTCAGTCCTTGCAAAAAATATTCTTGAAAACTTGATCTATGATTTCGTGTTGTGAGCTTCCTTACGACGGATCACTTTCTATCGATGATAGCTCATCATCTAGGAATTTGATCTAGAATCTGTCAATAACTTGGAATCTGCATGACTTAATGGTAGGTTTCTCGCCTTCGACGACAGGTTGCATCATTGACCCTCGATTGAATGATTCCGTGAAATGTTTGACTTCAGATCACTTATTCACATTTTATGGATTGTACTGAGTACTTTGAGAGCCATTGTCATTATTGGTGGTTTCTCTCACACTTGTTAACAGTTCACGTCATTGACTGGTAATCAAGTGGATTCTACCATGTTCGACTTCAACACATTTAATCGCATGGGTAGAATCGTACTAGTTCGGATAGCGGAAATCAAGACCCTAGATCTAGTTGCCACCATCTAGGCTACGAGGAGTTTTATTATTCATTATGTAGTAGACTATAATTACAGATGGCTGTGTCCATGCTGTGCCTACAATATTGATGTAATATTAAAATCATTTATTTATCAGAACAAGTTTAGTTAGTTTTGATCTGAGTATGGGAAAGCCTACCTCAGTGATGATATATATATATATATATATATATATATATATATATATATATATTATTTTCATTGAATGTTTTTACAAGGTTCCGACTGAGGTGTCAATAGGTTAATCCTAAAAAAGAAATGATAAAGCACATCACTCTTCAAATGCTCTCAGACTTCACACTTTATGGGGAAATTTGTTACACTGAAATTTGTCACCATGACATTTTAGTACTCCCTTGGAAGTCTAAAACATCAAATTTCCTAAATTCAAGCCTTGAAATTGAGAGAAAAGCTCATAAAAGTCTTAAAAACACTTGTACCACACTTTCTCTTAATTTTCCTTGCGGTGCCACACTTTTTTTCTCTAAATCATGCGGAGCTAAACGCACTTTATATTAATTAAAGGTGTCAACCCTTGTAAAAGGTAAAATGAAGGCACAAAGTAATATTTAGAAGCCCAACAGTCAAATCTGGAAGCTTCTAGAAGCAGTTATCATGTCGAAGGTTCGCTCCTATCATGTATGTTCATTCCTCCATTATGGGAGCCTACCCCTTGATTTATGGAGCCCAATCCCTTAAAAAGAGCATTATATCCCTTCTTATGTGGAACCATAACCTCCTCTCTTTTTGTATAATTTGAAGCCATAGTGAAGCTTCAAAAGTTAGATAGATAGTTATGGAATTAGACTTAGAGAATTTTTGAGGAGAAATGTTGTGGAAACTCAGACTCTCATAGCTGATAATTATATGGGAATGACTACACACCCATGTGATTTTAGATGTGAGAGTGCAAGGCTTGTCAGAGTAAAGGAAACACCTGTTCCGGACCCCAGGAAGGCATGTATGACATCAAGGTAGACACGATTGTGTGAGTTGATTTATTGGAGCAATGGGGAGGAAGAATTCAACTAGCATTTGATTAAAAGTAGGTCCTTTCTTCATCATAACAAATTCCAAATTTCGTATAATCTAGAGAAAGTAGTTTGCATCTGTGTTGTTTGTTTCTAGCCATCCGTAGGACACTTGGGAGGTCTATCTTGTCTACAAGAATGACTTATTCGTCCAACAACTGTGTAAATTATTTCTTCGCAAGTGGCTGAAAATACTTCTTTAATCTATGTCCATTTACCAAGAATACTGAATTTTTTCCATCAATAGTTTTAACTTCCACTGCTCCATTATCGAATACTCAGATCACTTCATAAGGTCCCATCCAACATGTACGGAACTTCCCTTTAAAAATTTTAAATCTAGAATCATAAAGTAGTACCCAATCACCTGGTTGGAATTGCTTTTTCTGAATAGACTTATCATGCCACCTTTTGCATTGCTACTATATTAGTATTTTTTGCTGAACAACATCTCTACAAAATTCATCTAATTCATTTAATTGGATAAAACATTGCTTTTGTGCCTCAGAGAGATCTAGTCCTAACTGAACTGCAGTTCTAAGAGTTTTGATCTGGAACTCAATTGGTAACAGAACCTGTTTGCCATATACCAGCTCCTATGGTGTATGTCCCATGCTATTTCTCCAAGTGGTTCTGTATGCCCACAAATCTTATGGTAATCTTTCAACCCAATCTTTCTGATGCATATTAACTATCTTTGTAAGAATGGACTCGATCACTTTGTTTGTAGATTCCACCTAGCCATTTTCTTGCGGGTGATACGTCAAGGATTTCCTATGCCAGATCTTGTATTTCTCCACCACACGCTGTAACATATTAGAAATAAATTGCGAACCATTGTCAGAAACAATTTTTCTAGGCACACCAAATCTAGTAAAGATTTCAGTAAAAATAAAATCAACAACAACTTTTTCTATAGCAAAAGAAATAGCTTTAGCTTCTACCCATTTTGTAATGAAATCTGTACAAACCAAAATATGCTTTTTACTTAAGGATGTTGGATTTATTGGCCCTATAAAATCAATAGCCCATTTTTCAAATGGCTCAATCATAACTTGGGGGCATAAAGGAATTTCATTGGTTTAATTAGGCTGGCCCATTTGTTGACAGCTATCACATTGCTTGACATACTGTTTGGCATCCTTAAACAAGGAAGGAAAAAAGTAACCAACATGCAATACTTTATATGCAGTCCGCTTATTAGCGAAGTGGCCTCCACAAGGTTCATCATGAGCAGATTTCAATATGTCAAACACTTCCTCCTCTCTTACACATCTATGGATAATCAGATCTGGACCAGTGTAAAAGAGATCTCCTTGAATCCAGGAATATGCAACAATTTTCTCAATAATATTCTGCTTTTCACGAGCGAACAAGTGAGGTGGTGTTTTTCCAGTGACAAAATAATTAGCAATGTCAGCAAACCACGAAGAATCTGTAGACATAGCAAAAATATGTTCATATAGAAAATCATCATTAATAGGAGTTGCTTCACCAGGATTATCTAATCTAGAAATAAAGTCTGCTACAACATTATATTTCCCTGGTCTATCAACAATAGTAACATTAAAATCTTGCAACAATAGCAACCACCTATTCCCCCTACCGCTTGGCAATGGTTTTTTCATCAAATATTTAATCGCGGAATAATCTGTATGTACAAATACTTCATATCCTGTAATATAGTGCCTGAACTTATTAATTGCAAAAATTGCAGCTAAAAACTCTTTCTCTCTAACGGTATAATTCAATTCTACAAAAGACAAATTCTTACTAATATAATAAATAGCATAGGATTTCTTATTTTTTGCTTGTCCTAAAGCTACACCAATAGCCAAATCTAAAGCATTAGAGGAAATGTGAAAGGGCAGGGACCAATTTCGACTTCGCAAAACTAGTGCCTATACCAACTTTTCCTTCAATGTTTCAAAAGACTGTTGGCAAGATGTGGACCAAGAAAATTCACTATCCTTATCTAGAAGTCAGAAAAGAGGGGTAGCTATCTTAGAAAAAATTTCAATGAATATTCTATAATAACGAGCATGTCCTAGAAAACCTCTTACTTCCCTTTCAGTTTTGGGTGCAGGAAGATGCAGAATGATTTCAATATTTGCCAGATCAACCTGGATACCTTTATCAGAAATCAAATGGCCAAGTACCACTCCCACTTTGCAAATTAATATACATTTCCTATCACTCAAATCAATATGGGATTCTTGACAGCAAAGAAGGACTTTCTCCAAATTTTTGAGAGCTTCCTGAAAAGAATCACCAAACACAGAAAAGTCATCCATATAAATTTCTACAAATTCTAGATTAGAAAAAATGGCCAAGACGACCCTTTGAAAGGTAGCTGAGGCATTACATAAACCAAAGGAGAGAACTTTATAAGCAAAGGTACCCCATGGACATGTAAAATTATTTTTATCCTGATCTTCAGGTGTAATCTGTATCTAGTTATAACCACTGAAGCCATCCAAAAAGGAAAAATATTTCCTTCCTGCAAGGGTATCAAGCACCTGACCAATAAAAGGGAGAGGGAAGTAATATTTAAGAGTGGCTTTATTCAATTCTTGATAATCAATACAAATACGCCATATTCCATCTTTCTTAGGTACAAACACTAATGGAGAGACCCACTGACTGTCGGAAATAGGATAGATAAAACTAGCATCCAAGATTTTCTGCACTTCTTCCTTCACAATATCTCTTAGGGATGGATTCATTCACCTTTGGGGTTGTCAAATAGGTCGGGTTCCTTCATGAATATATTTATGATGTGTACAAGTTTCAGGAGGGATACCCTTCATATATTCATAGCCCCACACAAAGGCACTAATATGGTTTTGCAACAAATTCACAAGATGCTCTTGCTGAGATGTGTCCAAATATGAACTAATATGCAAGGACTTACTAGGGCTAATCTTAACAAGAGTGTTATCAGGCTTAGGAGTAATCAAGGGAGTGGTCAAATGCATCAGTACAAAATAATGCGAATCATGATTATCTTGAAAATCTAGGATGAAAATTCGACTCAATGGCTCAAAGTTAGGCATAGTGTCTAGATTATTTAGAAAATATTGAATCTCATCTTGTTGTGAAGACCCAGTATAATTATGGATAAGGGAAATAGACTGAGTCTCCTCATCACTTCTTTGATCCAACCATAAATTATCTCAAAGGTCCTGAATGGATCTGGCAGGGGGGTATAAGGTAACTTTCTTCCTAGAATCTCCATGTGAAATATACATATCACTGGAACGACATCCAATATATGCATCGCCTGTAGCAAGCCATGGTCGACCCAAGATGAAGGGATGTCCTCCTACTAGGTTCTTTGGCTGAAGAACAATGAAATTAGCAAGATATTCCCAAGAATCTAATGAGATGATCACATCGTCCAATACTCCTTCTAGCTTAATTCTAGATCTATCTGGTAATTCAAGCACAGTGGGAGTAGGGTGAAGATGAGATAACCGAAGTTGATCCATGGTTTGCTTAGTCATGACATTATGGCTTCCTCCATATCCATAATAACATTAGAGACAAGGACATTGAAAATATGAACTGAGACGGTAGGGTTTCTTGGATTAGTATATTTTTCCATAGACACACATCCCATCATCAACTCTGCTGCCCTACCAACAAATTGAATGGTTTGGGGTTCAAATCTCTTCCTCCCGAGTTTCATGAGATAGAGTTCCTTAATAATCTTGGTACAAATGAGGATATCTTTAATGGCTTGAAGCAAAGGTATCTTAGTGAAAAGATTCTGAAGCTCATATGCCAAACTAGTCTTATAAATAGGCTCACTTCTTTCCATTACTAGCCTCTCTAGAAAGGGAGGCTAGTTGGAAGAAGATGGCAAGGATTCATAAGGTAAGGGCTCCTTAGTGACAGCTTTAGGAGAGTTGACGGTTCAATATTCTTCATTTGTGCCAAAATATCAAGATTCACAATTGGAAACACAAAAGTGGATTGTTCTTCACTTACTTGGTTGTCACCAGTCCCTTCCAAATGATCTTCTTGGTCCACCATTGTTCTCCTTTTACTTGTACCACTCTCAACAGGATGATCCATGCCTGAGCTGTTATCGCCAGAATCTAGGTGGATTGTTCCTATGTGATGGGTTTGAATTGGATTGGGTTTCCTGCTTACATAAGGAGACCCAATATGAAAATTGTTTTCAAAATTATTTCGGCCCTTAGTGGGCTTCAAACCCTTACCTTTCCTAGGAATTCATTTCATAAGGAAAGAAAAAAAGAAAAATAATAAAAAACTTCTAAAAAATGCTGTTAGAAATCAATTAAAAACAGTAAAATTTCTTCAAAGAAACAACACTGCAAAAATAAAGAAAAAATTACCTCTATTGTATAGTCAGAAAGTTCTTACCAAATCAAATCGCCTCCCTGGGAACGACGCCAAAATGTCGGGTGTAGGAATTACACTTAAGAAAACTCCTCAACACTTAATTTGTCAACTTGGGGGATTCGTAAACTTTGAGACAAAGCACAGGCAATGCCAGAGATGGTATGAATCTTCCTAATGTAAATCCATACTTTGTTTAAATGAAAGAATGCAGAATCAAATAAAAAGAGAAAAATACAACTTGAACCATCAAAAATAATCTAAGACTGGAACGAGGAAGTATGCATTTGCAAGAGAGAATTAAAGATAAAAGGAAATCACTCCCATTAATGGTTGTTTAATCTACTAAGTGTGTGTTTTCCTTTAACAGAGACACTTTAGCAGTCTCGTTAGATGGGCCCTTAAACCTGCTTCTTTAGAGATTTCCTTCTTACATTAATCTGTCCTGCACTAGTGCTTACACTAGTGTAGGATTAGAAATTTATGTAGAAGGTATAAATAGTGTCTTTACTAAATGATTTTTACTTCATGCAAGTGCTCAAACTTTTCAAGGTTTATAGCACTCAGATCTTGTGCCAAGAAACTGGTTCTTGCACCCGATCAGAACTTCCTACACTTAGCATTTAATCCTTAAACTGAGTGTTCAATTGTTGGAAGTGGTAGTTTACTATCGAATCAAATTGCACACATAAAAGTGAATGTTTTTGATCTTTAAAAAAATCAGAAATAAAGAAACAATCATTTATCCTGTCATAAGCATTTAAAGAAACGAAGAATATTGCGGAAAGTAGACTAAGAAATCTTTCTGCATCACACCAACGTGCACTGGTGCGAGTTCATTTCTCCTGCTTGGACCAGGTAGAAAAACCAATTAAACATAATTGCAGGAAAAGGAGATATCACACCAACATGCACTGGTGCAGGTTTACTTCTCCTGCTGGTACCATGCCGAGGAAAACCAATCTGAAATCAAGTGCAGGAAAGTAAATTGCAGGGAAATAAAATGTATCTACTTCACACAATGGATCCATTTTCACTCAGATAGGAATACATGTGATGAAATTTAAATCACACTTTGACAATATAAACACAAATGACAGGAAACAGAAAATAGGGTAAACATGCTCGATTGGGTGGGCCCTAGCCAACCAGTGTGTTTCCCTTTTAAGTTAAAATGCTGCTTAGTAAATTATTCAATTCATCAGCTTAAAGACAGAAACACAATTTATGAAACATGAGGCAAAGCTCCCTTTTATTAATACATTGAGGCAAATACATGCATTAATACAATGTGCATCGCAGATTCGAGAAATAACAAAACAACCTGTTACCGCCTATCAAGCTTCGCTCTAAAAACTCTGCTAAAAAACTCTCCTTCCCAGTCCTATTTACATTTTACATTATATAGATTTGTTGGCCAAAGGACAAAACAGATTGTTCAACTGATTACATAACTATCGCAGAATCTAGCTATCAGCCTTCAAAATTAGGCAACTAACAAAACTAGTCGTAGCTAATCTCCAGATTTTCGCCCTTCACGGATTCGGTCTTGGTTGCCTTTGGATCAATCGTGCTATCTTGGCTGAAGCTGCTCAAGAAAAGGCGGTGATCAAGGAGGTTTGGATCTGCCATAAAGATCTATTGTGCTGGCAATGGTGAAAGATATGATCCTGCACTAAGATCATCAGTCACGGTAAGCACTCTAACTATCAAATAACCATTGGAGATATCGATAAGTTACAAAAGTGATTTAAAAGTAAGAAATCATGTAATAAATATTTAATTAAAGCTAAATTGAATTAAAACATGAAGAATAAAGGTTTATATGAAATATGTCACTGTGCTTGGACTAGTGCAAGATGAGGGTGCATAAAAGAGGTGAAAAAAAGGTAAATGGTTATGATTTAGGAAGGGGAAAATGGTAAAAAGAGAGAAAAATAGGGGGCTAACAAAAATATAGATTCTTGAAACAAAAATATTTAAAATTCTGCATTTTAGATGGAGCTTTGTATTGGAAGAATTCCGTTGGCATATTGCTTAAATGTTTGCTTGAAGATGATGCAGATAGAATCATGCATGATCTGCATGAGGGAGAGTGTGTAGGTCATCTCTACTAGAAAACTACAACTAAAAAAATCCTTAGAGCTGGCTACTATTGGCCCACCCTTTTCCCTGACACTCGCAAACTAGTTATGACTTGCCATAAGTGCCAAATTTTTTATGGCAAGAAAAAACTTTTACCTTTGCCTTTGGATCCCATCAATGCTAAAGCTCCTTTTAAACAATGCGGTTTGAACTTCATTAGGGAAATCCACCCTTCCTCATCTGCCCAACACAAGTGGATCCTTACTGCTATCGATTATTTCACCAATTGGATAGAGGCCATCCCTTCTAGGAATGCTACCAACTCAGTCATTATCAAATTCCTTGAGACCAACATCTTGTCCTGATTTGGTTGTCCTAGAAAGATCATTAAAAATAATGTTGTTGCCTTTAAATCCAATATAATGGTTGAATTTTGCTATAATTATCACATCACTCTATGAAATTCCACAGCTTATTACCCTCAAGGTAATGGGCTAGCTGAGTCCTCTAACAAAATTCTGGTGAACATTATCAAGAAGCTGCTGGAACATAACCAAAAACCATGGCATGGAAAACTAGTGCATGCACTATGGGCTGATAGACTAACCACCAAGAATTCGATCGGTATATCTCCCTATCAACTAGTCTATGGGATGGATGTAGTCTTCCTGGCATCTTTAGGAGTTCTAGTCATGAAGCTCCTCCAAGAAGTGCAATCAGAAGAAAATGACATGCAAAGGAGGCTAAACCAAACCATTCATTTGCAACAGTCAAGGGAGGATGTTTACAAAAGGACACAAGCAATGCAAGAAAACATAAAGAAGATCTTTGACAGAAGAACAAAAGCCCATGGTTTCCACATTGGAGACACAATGCTAAAATGGGATTCTAGGAGGGAGGACAAAGGTAAACATGAAAATTTTGAGAATTTTTGGAAAGGTCCTTATATCATTCATTCAGATAGAGGTCATAATTCTTTCTTTATACAATAACTGAATGGAGAAGAATTATTTGGAGGTCCTGTCAATGGCAGGATTCTCAAGCACTATTTTTGTCAAGAGTCCTAGCTTGAAGCTTTCATTCATTATACATAACATTGCATGATGAGAGATCATAAAAACAAAAACACAAAAAAAAAAATAAAGAAGGAAAAAGAGGGCATATTTGAAGAAGAGGTACAGCCCCATACCAAAAAAAGAGTACTACTGAAAGTGTGTGAGTCTAAATGCTACTACTTGTTATGAAAAAGACTCTTGTTCAGTCATCTAGCCTAATCATGGTTGAACATGTTTTGAATTTCTACTGATAGGTTAGTGAAAGAATTATTTTCAAATCATTTAAGCTTGACTTGTCAGTAGGAATAGATTAGGAAGAAACAATGTTGGTTCTCAATGCTAAAATATGAACCAAAGAGAAAGATAGGGATGACTAACAAATGATAAAACATAACCCTCATATTTTCTAGTTTTTTTTGTACAAAAATAATGTCTGTGTGAAGGTTGTCCCAATGTCACAACCCATGGTAAATCAGATAGGTTAATCCTAGTTTATATCATGTTTTCAATTTCATGTCAATATATTAGAGAATGAAGCCTATAAAAAAGCTCAATCTTGACAAATGAATAGTCTGGGTAGAGAATAAAAGAGGTCACTAGCATAATCTGAACTGTTGGAAGTAATAAGGGTACAAATAGATAGATTATTTTTCTTTCAAAAGAAAAAGAATGTCAAGGGTTTTCCAGTCCAAATGCACCCACAAGAAGAAAAAATGATAGGAAAAGGTATGATGGGTAGGTAGAGATGAGTTTGAAGCAAACATGTCTTTCAGATTTTGAGATCATAGCTTCAAAATAAACATCAGCAAATGAAAGAATAAAAACCTTCGAAATGGATGAGGCACTGGTCTTCATAAACTCAGAGATTTGATACTTAAAGTTCTAGACACCTCCTGAATGTTGGGTATGTGTTATATTCTTTGCACGACTAGCGTCACGCGTTGTACGTTACGCCGGGCATAGCAGGGGGGTCACAGGGTGGGTGGCAGTGCCCCGTCGAATTTTTTTTTGGTATGTGGTTCCACTCATATGTGGACCCACCCATGTTTTGTGCATGAGTTTGCACATGGTTTTGGGGTATGATGGTTTTCGACCCCTGGTATTTTGTAGATCCGGTCAAGGGAACTACGGTTATGTTCTAATCTAGGGTTAATGGATTGGGGTTTATGTATGCTTTGGCATGTATACATATGTGTTGTAACACTAAAAGGAATATAATGAAAAATCAAGCTGGTCGTCCCGATTTGGGATCCAGGGGAAAATCTCTGTGTTTATCTGTTTTATGTTTTATGCTCTCGCTATTGTTTATTTTCTGTTATAAGATTTGTGTGTAGATAATTTCTGTTTAGGGTTAAAACCTACATTTGGTATTAGAGTTGTTTCGGATTCAAGGGGACACCTTTGCTGCTGAGGGTTTTTTGCTTGGGCCTGAGGTAGACCCTGTTCAGTGGGAGATCTACGGAATCGATTCTTGCGGTGAAAGAAGATGGCGAGTGGTGGAAAGATAGAGATCGAGAAATTTAATGTTCAGAGCTTTGAGTTATGGAAGCTCAAGATGGAGGATCTGCTGGTGGATAAAGATCAGTGGATCACAGTAGATCCAGGTACTGAACCAACGACAATGTCAGATGAAGAATGGAAGAAACTAGATTGGAAGGGTAAGAGCACAATAAGGTTATGTGCCTCGGATTCAGTATTTTTGAATGTATCTGGGGAAGCTACGACGAAGAATTTGTGGGAAAAACTTGGGACTTTGTACCAATCTAAGTCTTTGGTGAATAAGTTGTTCCTGCGGAAAAAGTTGTATAACCTATGGATGAATGATGGAGACTCGGTGACAAAGCATCTGAACGCCATCAATACTGTGGTAATTCAGCTGTCATTTGTTTATATTAAAATCTCAGATGAAGATAAGTGCATCAGTTTGTTTTCTTCTCTACCAGACTCGTGGGACAGTCTGGTTATTGCAATAGGTAGCAATAAAACTACCTTGAATTTTGATGACATTGTCTTAGCCTTGCTGTCGGAGGAAATGAGACGGAGAAATATGGAGGGTAAAAATGGAGATGCCTTATTTGTATGAGGAAGGTCCCAAAACAGAAACATGAATAAGGTTTCGAGTGGGAGATCTAAATCTAGAGAGAGATCTAAATCTCCTGGAAATTTTGTAAGGGTATGCTAGAAATGAGGAAAGGAAGGGCACTACAAAAAGGAGTGCAGATCTAAAGCTCCTGAGAAAGGAAAGGGATTTGATGATGCTCCTTCTGCAGAGGAAAAAACCACCTCCGATGAAGGTGGGGATGTGTATTTTTCTTCTTCTTCAGGTACACATGTAGATCATGGGTCATGGTTGATTGACTCAGGTGCATCCTTTCACTTCACTCCCCATAGGGAGTGGTTCTGCGAGTATGAGAAATGTGATGGTGGTGATGTCTTCCTAGGGGATGATAGGAAGGCCAGAATCATCAGACATGGAAAGGTCAAGCTAAAGTTTCAAGGTGGAAGGATTAGAACACTTCCTGGTGTTCTGCATATTCCTACATTGGCCAGAATTCTAATTTCTTTAAGCAAGATGGATGATGCAGGTGTAAAAATAGTGTTCGAGAAAGATGCCTGCAAGATGATTCGGGGAGCACTGGTATTAATGCGAGGAGTTCAGATTGGAACTCTGTACAAGCTACAAGGTAGCACTGTTATCGATGGGTGTAATAGTTATGTGGTTCCTAAAAGTGGAGTGGAAAGCCTAGCTGTCTGTGGAGAAAAGACCATGCTATGGCATCAAAGGCTTGGACATATTGGAGAAAAGGGCCTTCAGATACTACATAGAAATGGTATGGTAGAAGGTATGTCTAATTGCTTTCTAGATTTCGATTTCTGTGAACATTGTGTATATGGGAAGTAGAATCAGGTGAGTTTTCCTTCTGGTGCTAAGAGGGCGTGTTAGCCCCCTATAAATTCCTTGACAAGCAAGAAAGGGGCTGATTTGTTTTATGAGCCTTCAAGGAATGCATTTCTCTTGAAAACACATCATCCTTGAAACCTCTTCAGGTTCTGTGCCCTTTCATTGTTTCCCTCTGCTCTTCTTGAGTCATTAAGCCTCACTGATGATGAAAAATTGTGCTCCAAAAGGCCCTTATTTGCCCTTGTGCCTCCGCAGAATGCTCCATTTCATCCCTTTTCCCATTGTCAAAATTCCCCTCTTACCCCCTAAATCCTCCCAAAATTCCCTATTAATCCCACATATACCCCTCGTTCGGCCTACTTTCCCCTTATCCCCTCTATCGTGACCTTTTCCTAACCTTGAAATGCACCAAAAATGACTCGAAAACAATATTTTCCATGTAATTGGGCTTAGCACCTTTCGGCCCTAACCCCTGAACCATTTCCCCCCACATGACCCAACACCAAGACCGGGCGCCAAGGTAGAAGGTGCTTATTGAAAATATACCGGGTGCATTTTAAAACCGTCAATCTATATAGATCGGATGGTCATCGCATTCCCCACTATGTCCACCGTTCACCTCGTTCACCCCTCAGATCACATCACAGCCGTCCGTTAACCCACCAGATCAACGGTCAGAGTTTCACCTGCCCTGTGGTCCCTGCGCTGCGCACTCTTGAAAACTGGTGGTATCCATCGCACCATGTTCAGGGGTTGAGCGGTATTTTCCATTTCACAGCGATGCCATTCATCGCATGCCGCGTGTCCTGAGCACTGTTTCAAAACCACCCCCCCATCTGGCGTTAAAGTTCGGCGTTTGCCCCAGCGTGATATTGCTATACACTGTCTGATCTATGATCGTCCATCCAACGGCGATCGCGCTACGAAGTTGCACGGGGGATAATTCAAGGCAAGCCATATGCCTGGCCCACCATCTGTCACCCTCCGATGTGTTTTTAGCCGTCATTTTCCCCATGGGATCGGACGGTCCAGATTTAAAGTTAGCCCCACCATCGCCCAGTCCCGCCACATTACCAGTCCACGTGTTTTCATCATGTTTTCATCTGTTCCCTATATTTTTCATTCAAAGGTCAAATTTCAATTATTTGCATTCAAATTTTTCTGCGCTTCGCTAAATCTCACCATGAAAATTTTCTGTTGTTCGCAGCATTTTCCTCCGTCATCCTGCACCATTCCACCATTCCACCGGTCTGCACATCCGTTTTCATTGACCCCGCTGCATTCCCATCCCCAATGCATGGCTTTCCTAATTTTTTTTCGTGTTTTGCAGGGTTACAGTCAGGTAGGAAATCGCCATGATTCAGTCACCGTTACAGTGACACAGAGCTCAGTGAAAACAAATATCAGAGCCTAATGTTACAAGAAAATGTTTGGAAAAGTGTCTGCAACATAAATTTCATCAAAGGACAAAATTCAAACTCTGCAAAAACCTCTCCGGCGCAATTAAATCTCAAAGTGCGTAAACAAAGGTAGTACTGGAGTGACAGAGAGTTCAAAGCACGTAACAGAAGATTTTGATCCTTTTCAGGGATTTAGAAGGAAAAGGTACAAGTTCAAAGACATCACAGATTGCATGGAAGGTCCAATTGCATAGAAAACCATATCATCCGGATGTTCAAATGTTGGCAATATGATGCAGAGCGTTGTCCTTGATGGAAACCTACTTGATAAAGTAGATGGAAACTTGATGAAATGAGATTGTTGGCTATAGGATGCAATGTGTTGTCTTTGATGGCAACCTACTTGATGAAGTTGTCCTTAATGGAAACCTACTTGATGAGTTAAGGGAGAGATTGTTGGCAATGTGATACAATGTGTTGAATTTGATGGAACCTGCCTGACGAAGCTGTCCTTGATGAAAACTTACTTGATGAGTTGTTAATGATGTAAATCTAATGTATCTACAGATCAGTTCAGAAGTAGCTCAGAAAGTACCAGAATAATGTTGAACAAGGTATGTCACAAGGCATATGCGAGTTTCTTAAGGATAAGTCGCGTATGTACGCGGAAATGTATGTAACAAGTAGCGTATGCCCATTTGTGCTCTAAATTTAGGAAACCAGGGGACATTACCATGGTATTGACCCAAAGTATTGAGTGCTTGATTATCTATTTGATCCCGTCCAGTAATACCATTGGAAGTTGTGTGGTTTTGACTCATGGTATTGACAAAGGCTAAATCTATAAAAGGATAAGAAGTTCATAAGTGCCAGAGGGGGTGCATGTGTCTGGGTATTGAATGAATACTTCACTCTAAAGTATATCTATATGAAAAGGGTTACAGTTAGATCTGAAAAAATAATGCACCTATGAATACAATGATGGATGAAGAAAATGATGAATAGGGATCTCTAGATCTGAAATGGCTATGTATGTTCTAGATCTGTTTATGGAATATTTAGATCTGTGATCTGGAGAATCTTTGGTTGAAGAAAAGGATGAAATCTGAATTGTTTTTCTAATATGAAGAGCTGCACAAGTCCTGAAAAGTTATAAATCTATACGCGGGTTCGTGACAGAGAAAGCGCGTATATACGCGGGTTGGATTCAGCAAAAGCACGTATGGCATGTGAGGATAGTCCTGAAATATGTGCAGATGTATACGAAGGTTTGTCTCTATGAAAGTGCATATATACACAGGTTCAGTAAAGTAAAAGCACGTATGAAATCTAGGGTTTTGCTGAAGTATGTGAAATGAAATGTCTGATCTATTCTACTAGTTCACTGTTATCTGTCAATAATATATTCATACAGATCTGGGTTGTTTGAATGTTGAATATGTTGATGATTATGTTAATTGAATATCAAGTTGTTGGTTGATTGGTAGATGATTCAATGAATGAATTGATGGGGTTATAAGTTTTAGTTTGATTTATGATGAGCTTAAATGTGTGGAGTGGGTCCAGTCTGAAAATTTGATGAAAAGTGGCCTAAAACGTATGTTGTATGAAAGCTATTGGATCCAGTATGAAAATTGATGAAACGTGGTCTGCAATGGTGCTAAGGGTCGAAGCCTTCAGTGAGGGGGTTGTAGCTCCCTTCCAGTGGTAGCTGGTAAACGAGAACAGGGGGTAGTAGCTCCCTTCTAGGAGAGGCTGGTAAACAAGAGCAAGGGGTTGTAGCTCCCTTCCAGGAGAGGCTGGTAAATGAGAGCAGGGGGTTTTAGCTCCCTTCCAAGAGAGGCTGGTAAACGAGAGAAGGTTGTAGCCTTCTGTAGGTGGGTACTTGCGTTCTGGTATGAGTCTATGCCAGCATAATGTTGTAAGATGTTTTCTTTATAATAAATATTGAAGACTGAGACGACGACATTGGTGGTTTTCTCCCGAATTGGGTTTCCACATTAAATCTTGGTGTTCATTTGTGTTGCTTATGTGTGATGATTTATTCTATTCTTACTACACATGTTTACTGCTTACTAAACATCTAATGAATGAATGATTCAAATATCTAAGTAAAGAATTATCTGCATAATAAGATCTCTAGTAATACGCGAGTTTCATTGAGGATATCCGTGTGTATATGCGACTTGCGTTCATTAAAGTAGCGTATGGGTTTTAGAGAAAGAAAAAGTAAAAAGTTTTTAGTCTGCACTAAATACTGATTCACCCCCTCCCCCCTTAGTATTTTTCCCAACAATTGGTATCAGAGCAGGTCCTTCTGAAGGAGCTTGATCGCTTGAAGGAGATCCGTCGCAATGGGAAGGAAGCAAAAGAAGAAGGCTACTCAAAAGGAGATATCTTTGAAAACATGTGCAGTAGAAAATGAAGAAGATGAAACAGGTATTGATTGTTGTTCTTGTGATTCACCTTCTTATGCATGAAATGGTGAAAATAGTGTTATGGATCTAGAAGAAGCTCTCAAGAGTAAAGTTGAAGAACAACAAAGATCATTTAATGAGAGAGAATCTATCTGCAAAGAGATGATCTCTAGAATGAAGGAACAGATAGAAATGTATCAAAGTCTGCAGGTTAAAGCAACCTATCAAAGTAGAAGACTTGAAGCAGAAATCCTCTTTCTCAAAACAAATCTAGAAAAATCAAATAAGAAGAATGAAGAACTTGAAGCAGAAATAATCTCTCTCAAAGAAGATCCGGAAAAATCAAATAAGAAGAATGAAGATCTGTTAGGTCCCTATATTACTAGTATAGACCCTTATTGTTGTTAGTGTAACCCCCTTTTTGTTATTATTGTACCCTTGTAACCCCCATTTTGTTATTATTGTGCCCCTAAATTATTATTGTTAGGTCGGCTAGGATTACATTGTGGCCCACTAGGATTACATTATGGCCCCATGGACTCCTATATATAGAAAGGAGGTTTTGTAAATTGCAGCATCCAAGAATTGTTCATTCATGTAATGTATTGGAGGTTGCCCCCTCGAAGTGGCTTATTTCTAAGGTGTTGATATCTCATTTCTTCTATTTTTGGAGTTGGTTACACAACATTTGGTATCAGAGCTTGGGATTCTAGGGTTTCGCTACTCCAAACAGGTCATCGTGGCATTTTCGCTATAATTTTTTTTCTACAAAGTTTCAGAAGCTAACATTTTTAGGGTGCGAAGTTGAAATCCTGAGGAAGATTGTCTAAAATTTCAGAGCTTAGTTCGCAATATTTTCGGAGATATCATCTGTGGAAGTTAGGTCTTTTTTCAAGCTCCTAAACAGGTCATCGTGGAATTTTCGCTATAAATTTTTTTCTACAAAGTTTCAGAATCGTAAATTCATATGGTGCGAAGCTGAAATCCTGGGGACATTTTTCAAAAAAATTCAGAGCTTGGTTCGCAATATTTTTGGAGATATGATCTGTGGAAGGTAGTGCTTTTTCAGGCTCCTGAATTGCATCTCAAAGAGGTGATCGTGGGAAAAGTTCAATAACTCTCTCCCTGGGAAGTGGATTTGAGTGCCGTAAAAATTGGTTGCAAGCACACAGACTTTAGTTTCTTGGCTATCAATTTCAGAGACAAAGGACGAAACAGTGACACGTGGCAAGTCCTACAAGTGTGCTCTACTGAACCAGTCCAGAATTAGGTCATTGTGGGAGATTGGACACAACTTTGTCTTGGAAAATCAAAATCAGATCAGACCTGTTGCATTCAAAAGAGAATTTAGAGGGCTACTTCAGTGATGAATTTCAGATATTGAAGATCTGTAATCACAGAGATAATACAATTTCAATATCGAGCTCCTCAAAGCTAGTAAAAGGTGTGTATTTTTTTTTCGAATTGCATAAGTCTTGTTTGAAGAATCAAGTTGAATTGATTGCAAGGGCCTATTGTAGAATAGATATCAATATTGGAGTCTGAAATGGCCCCTAAAAAGAATTCAACACCCATTAAGCCTTTAGAAGGCTCTACTATTACTCATGCAGATGAAGAATGGCAACATGACATATCAAAATTACAAGAGCAAATGCAACAAATTTCGCTCTCGCAAAGAACAACAAAAAATGAAATGGAAGTTTTGAATAAAGGCATGGAAACTAAGGTGGATGGTTTGAAGAAAGGCATGGAAGCTAAGATGAATGGTTTGGAAGCTAAGATAGATGGCATGGAAGTCGGCATGGAAGCTAAGATTGATGACATGGAAGCTAAGATCGATGAGAAAATGGAAAACATGAAGAATTTTCTAAAAGCAGACATGGAAGGTTTGACAAAGCTTATACAAGAAAGGTTTCCTAATGGTGAAAAGATAGTAGAAGAACCTCATGATGAGAACAAAATAAATGTTAATTGTGATTTCATAAACTCTAATGTTGGCGGGAAGAACCACCATATTCCAAAGATGGATATTAGGAAGTTTGATGGAAAGGATCCTGTAACATGGATACTACAGATGGAGCAATATTTTGATCTCCATAACGTGAAAAACACACAAAAGGTACGCATTGCAACTTTACATTTAGAACAAAATACATTTGTATGGTATCGATGGCTTTGCTCCCGCAAAAAAATTGTCACTTGGTAAATTTTTACGGAGGAAATGATAGCACATTATGAGGATACAAAGAGCAACACCTTCTTTAGCCAATTGATAAATCTCAAACAAAAGGGTTTAGTGGGGCAGCACATCGAGGACTTCCAAAAATTGAATATAAGGGTAACTGATATTCCAGAGGAACACAGGATTGATCTCTTCATAGGCACTTTAAAGGATAACATCCAACATGAAGTTCGTGTTTTGGAACTTGATTCATTGGAGAAGGCATTCAAGTTGGCAAGAAAAGTTGAATGTAAAACTATGGCGACAAGGAAGCCTACCACTCAATTCTATAAAGAAGGAAGTGTTGCTACACCTAGATTTCCACAACCTACAAGGTTGACACCACAACAATTGGAAGAAAAAAGAGCAAAAGGGCTTTGCTACAGTTGTGATAGTAAATACACTAAAGGTCATAAGTGTGCTGAAAAGAAATTATTTTACATAGATTGTGAAGAAGAAGAAGAAAATGAAAAAGAAGAGGATATACACCAGGAACCAGCCATAGAAGAGGAAGAAATGAATCCGACCATATCATGTAATGCACTGGCCAGAATTACCACTCCTCAAACTCTCAAGATATTAGGACAGATCAAGAAGAAAAGGGTAATAGTGTTGATTGATTCAGGTAGCACCCATAATTTTATTCATTGTAAGGTAGCCAAGGAATTAAATTGTTTCCTATACCCAGCACCAGAATGTCAAGTGATGGTTGCAAATGGAGGAACTATAAATTACTCTGGAAAATGCCATAATATCAAGCTAACTATGGGGGAATATGTATTGACTAGTCCAATGCTTTCCATTCCTATGGGAGGTGCTGATGTTGTACTAGGAGTACAATGGTTACAATCTTTGGGGATGGTAGCTTTTAATTTTCAAGAACTTTTCTTGAAATTTTTTTCAGAAGGAAAGGAAGTCAAATTACTGGGTATTGAAGGGAAGTCGGGAAGGATAATAAGCTCTAATGTCATGAGAAAGCTTCTAAAGAAAGAACAACGAGGCGTAATTGCACAATTATGCTCACTAGAAGTTCCGACATCAAAATCATCTATTTATGCAGATCTCCAACAAGTCTTGGACAATCATTCCAAGGTGTTTGAAACTCCAAAAGGACTCCCACCTATTCGTGATCATGATCATGCTATTCATTTGATTCCGGGAAGTGTTCCTCCAAACATCAGGCCTTATAGATATCCTTACTTCCAAAAGAGCGAAATTGAACGTATGATTGTAGAAATGTTAGAGGCGGGTATAATTCAACCTAGTCAAAGTTCTTTCTCTGCTCCTGTAGTATTGGTACACAAGAAGGATGGATCATGGCGAATGTGTCCGGATTATAGGGAGCTCAATAAGCTCACCATTAAGACAAATTTCCCATTCCTGTGATTGATGAATTATTGGATGAATTACATGGAGCAATTTATTTTACCAAGTTGGATCTTCATTCAGGATATCATCAAATTAGAATGAAGACTGAAGATATTCCAAAAACAACATTTCGAAATCATGAGGGTCATTATGAATTTTTGGTCATGCCTTTTGGCCTTACCAATGCACCTTCTACATTTCAAGGGTTGATGAATTCCATTTTCAAACCCTTCCTTAGAAAATTTGTGCTAGTTTTTTTTGATGATATACTAATCTACAACAGGTCTTGGAAGGATCATGTTGAACATGTTGACAGGGTGCTCAAACTATTGCAGGAGAAACAATTATATGCAAAAACATCCAAATTTTTCTTTGGAGTACAAGAGGTGGAATATCTGGGTCATATTACATCTCACGAGGGTGTTAAAGTAGACCCTAACAAAATTAAAGCCATTAAGGAATGGAAAGTGCCCAAGACTATAAAGCAGTTGCGAGGATTTCTTGGGTTAACAGGCTATTATTGCAAGTTTTTTTAGAATTATGGGAGAATAGCAGCACCTCTAACAACATTATTGAAGAAAGATGCATTTTCATGGACTCCTGAAGCAACTAAGGCCTTTGAACATCTTAAAGAGGCAATGTGACTAGCACCAGTCTTAGCTACGCCAGACTTCACAAAACCTTTATTGTGGAATGTGATGCCTCAGGAAATGGAATTGGTGCTGTTTTAATGCAAGAAGTAAGACCCATTGCTTTTGAAAGTCGTCCAATCAAAGGAAATTATTTGTAAAAACCTATTTATGAGAAGGAAATATTAGCAATATTGCATGTACTAAAGAAATGGAGAAATTACCTAATGGGAAGACACTTCAAGGTAAAACTAATCATGATAGTCTTAAACACTTTTTGGAACAAATACTATCTTCAGAAGAGCAGCAAAATGGGTCACAAAGATGTTGGGTTATGACTTTGAAATAATCTACAAAAAAGGAAAGCTTAATGTTGTTGCAGATGCACTCTCAAGAAAGAATGAAGAGGTGGAAGCATTGCTTTGTGCCATTTCTATTATCCAACCAGATTGGATAACCGAAGCAAGAGAGGAATGGAATAAGGACAAAGATGTATGGACACTCATTTAAAAGTTGCAGCAAGATCCTAGTACATCCGATACATTTAGTTGGAAAAATGATTCCTTATGGTACAAATATCGCTTATATCTTTGTAAGAATTCCCAAATAAAACAAAAGATTCTTCTAGAATTGCACACTTCTCCTTTAGGAGGACACTCAGGATTTTTAAAAACTTACCACAGGGTGAAGAAAGAATTTTTTTGGGATGGCCTTAAATCTGATATTCAAAAGTTTGTGGCGAAATGTTTGGTTTGCCAGCAAAATAAAGTGGAGACAATTAAGACCCCGGGACTTCTACAACCTTTATCCATTCCAAGTCAACGTTGGGAGGAGATTTCAATGGATTTTATCACAAGTTTACCGAAGTCCGAAGGCAAGAATGTCATCATGGTGGTAGTTGATAGACTTACCAAGTATGCACACTTTTGTGCATTATCTCATCCATTTAAAGCAAGTACAGTTGCTACTACATTTATGCACAAAATTCAAAAGCTACATGGAAGCCCAAGGGTTATTGTGAGTGACAGAGATCCCATTTTTACTGGAAATTTTTGGACGGAGTTACTTTCTTGTTTGGGTACTCAATTAGCTCATAGCTCATCTTATCATCCTCAATCTGATGGTCAAACTGAGATAGTAAATAAATGTTTGGAAGGATATCTTCGTTGTTTTGTATCTCATAAACAAACACAATGGGTCAAGTGGTTACCTCTTGCTGAATGGTGGTATAACACTTCCTTCCATACTGCAGCAAAAATGACCCCATTTATGGCACTTTATGGATATCATCCACCATCCATCACATCATCTTTAAGGGAAAATTCGAAGGTTCAAGCAGTGGAAGATCACATCGAGCATCCGCAAGAAGTTCTCCAACTCTTAAAGGATAACCTGAATTTGGCACAAAATCGAATGAAACAACAGGCAGATCAACATCGTAGCGAGAGAAGTTTTGATGTAGGAGATTGGGTATTTTTACGGCTACAACCATACAAACAAATGTCCCTCAAGCAAGCAAAGAAAGATAATAAATTATCGCCAAAGTACTATGGTCCTTACAAGGTGTTGCAAAATATTGGTACTATGGCATACAAATTGGAGCTTCCTGCTTCTTCGCGAGTACATCCAGTTTTCCATGTTTCATGCTTAAAGAAGGTTATAGGTAAAAATCTTCCAGTTCAAACAGTATTGCCAGAACTTGATGGGGAAGGGAAAATCATATTGGAACCTGAAGCAGTCATGGAAAAAAGAACTCGACAACTACAGAATCGATCAATTTCAGAGTATCTCATCAAGTGGAAGAACTTACCCACTGAAGATTCTACATGGGAGGATGAGAATTTTATACAGAAGCACCCAGAGCTACTCAAGCATTGAGGACAACACTTTTTTGAAGGAGAGGGGCATGTTAGGTCCCTATATTACTAGTATAGACCCTTATTGTTGTTAGTGTAACCCCCTTATTGTTATTATTGTACCCCTGTAACCCCCATATTGTTATTATTGTGCCCTTAAATTATTATTGTTAGGTCGGCTAGGATTACATTGTGGCCCACTAGGATTACATTATGGCCCCATGGACTCCTATATATAGAAAGGAGGTTTTGTAAACTGTATCATCCAAGAATTGATCATTCATGTAATGTATTGGAGGTTGCCCCCTCGAAGTGGCTTATTTCTAAGGTGTTGATATCTCATTTCTTCTATTTTTGGAGTTGGTTACACAACAAGATCTTTTAAAAACTTTTGAAGAACAAGAAAATGGGTTGAAAGAAGATATTTTGAAATTGAATGATCAAGTAGAAGAAGGAAAAAGGGTTGAAGAATGTATGAAGCAGTAATGCCAAAGATTGGAGGGTGAGATAAACTTTTTAAAAGGTAAATTAGAAGAAAAGGATAAACTCTTGAGGTTTCAAGATAGTACTAAGATTCTGGATAATATTCTTAGTAGTCAAAGGTCTCCCTCTGTTAAATTTGGTCTTGGTTTTTATGAAACTGTTAAAGGAGAATCTAGTTCACAAGGAAGCGCTAAAGATTCCAAGGATATCAATGCAAAACCTGAAGTGTTGAAAGAAACAAAAGGTAAACCAACAATCTTGAACTCTCAAAAGAGATAATTCCCTCCTTTGATCAATAATATTGAATGCTTTAAATGTCATAATTATGGGCATGTTGCAGCCAATTGTAGAAGCAGATTGTTTCAGTCACAAACAAATAGATTCTACACAGAAAGTTACTCAGGTTTCTTTAAGGGATATTGTTTTTCACGCAGCAAGTATGGTCATAAAGCAGCTGATTGCAATAGAAGAAATAATAGAAAAACTCATTATGATACTTACGCTTACTTCTCTGGTCACATAAGATGTTATGCTTGTAACAAGTATGGACATGTAGAAAAAGAATGTAGGATGAATAGATCTGAGAAATTGGATAATTTTCAGCACACAATAAGAAACTTCAAGCAAAGCTGGAAAAAGAAGGAGGATCGGTCAAAAACGTAGGGAATATTGACCCTAATGCAGTCTTCCGCTTCTAAAGCTTACTTCTTATAATGACTGCAGGATTGATGTGAGATACATTCTAGGGATTAGTAATGTATCATCACAAGGGGAGCAATGTATGGTGATTCTCATGTTTGGTTTGGTAATTTTGGTTATGTTTATTTCTGACAGTGCATCTGATGTGAAGAAGACAGGTACGGGTGACATAAGTTAAGGGGAAGATGGAGTTGTGAAATTTTTAGTATTTCACTTTCCATACACGGGTTTCATGAACTAAAGCTGCGTATACACGCGAGTTCCAATGGATACAAAAACGTATGCATTTCTGATAAGGAAAACAGTGAGATGGCTCAAGAACAGGAGCACAGATTCAGGGGGAGCATCAGTCTAACAACTAACGATTGCATTGTTGGCATTGTATTTTTTTATTCCTTAGTTCTCATAATAGTCATGCTCAAATGATGATGACATGATACATGGTTTCTTATGATGAGATTATGAATGAGCCATGATTGCTTGTTGCTAAAAAGTATCTTTTGTTTTCACACATGGATGAGTTGGAAGTCTTATGATTCAGAAATAAGAACAGATCATGTAGAGTTTGTTGCTATGGTTGAGACCTTTTTCCTACAAATGTTACATCATGATAAATCTTGAAGATCTTGGTGATATCAGATCACATGGATGATTGCTTGACACATATTATATATTGAAGAAGTTGTTATGGTATGATAATTCCTCTTGGGAAGAATATGTTGATGCTGCAAAAAATCTGAAGGCTTGGTTACTGATGTGCTTATGCTACAACTGTTGGATGACACTTGAAAACTAGTTACATTTTCCTATCTATCTTTTCTCATATATTCCAGGGAAGCATTCAATTTTCTCAGATAGAAGCTAGGAGATGTCTCTACCTCTCAGAAGATCAGAATTCAGAAGATTAAATTGGATACGCGGATTTCATGAAAGAAAATCGCGTATATACGCGAGTTTATGCACAGAAAACCATGTATGGGTGGTTGCTGACAAATTTTTCTGGATCAGCATTCTTCAGCACAGCTGCAGTGTTGTTTGGTATCTCTGGTGGTGTTCTAGTTCTCATAATTCTATTTCTTTCTATGATATTTGATAAAGATGCCTTGATGATTTGCTGTTGAAAGTGTTCAGGATGCACAAGCTAAGGGGGAGAATTGGTCTTGTGGAAAGAATGCATTGTTGGCATTATGATGGTTCTGAAATATGATCTCTCTCTTGAGGTCTTTTTGGCATTGATCATAGAAAGTCATATCGGTAATTTGATGAAAAGGTCATGTTGAGACCTATGATGTAAATTTGTAATATTCAGTCATGTAAGGACTTGATCAAATTTGTAAACCCACTTGGTTGGGTACTTGAGTCAAAATGTGTAAACCCACTTGGTTGGGTACTTGAGTCAAATATGTAAATCCACTTGGTTGGATCTTTGATGTAAGTATGAGTCCTTGGTGATAGGGAAGGTCATAGATTCATGTTCTTCATTGAAAAATATGTTTCAGCATGAACTCCGGGGGAGCATGGTAACTTCAGTACACATCAGATCTACAGAGCTCTTCTTTAGACAAGGGAAGAAAAACCTTGTTTTGGTTTTGATCTGCCCTTTTCCCTTGATGTCAAAGGGGGAGAGCATCATGGTGTTTGAATAGGAGGAGAATATCATGGTGTCTGAATTATGATTATTATCTATCTGTTGTGGTGATCAAACACCATCATGGTTGCCATCAAGTCCAAAGGGGGAGATTGTTGGCAATATGATGCAGAGTGTTGTCCTTGATGGAAACCTACTTGATAAAGAGTATGGAAACTTGATGAAATGAGATTGTTGGCTATATGATGCAATGTATTGTTTTTTATGGAAACCTACTTGATGAGTTAAGGGGGAGATTGTTGGCAATGTGATACAATGTGTTGACTTTGATGGAACCTGTCTGATGAAGATGTCCTTGATGAAAACTGACTTGATGAGTTGTTAATGATGTAAATTTGATGTATCTACAGATCAGTTTAGAAGTAGCTCAGAAAGTACCAGAATAATGTTGAACAAGGTATGTCACAAGGCATACATGAGTTTGTTAAGAATAAGTCATGTATGTACGCGGAAATGTACATGACAAGTAGCGTATGCCCATTTTCACTCTAAATTTAGGAAACCAGGGGACATTACCATGGTATTGACCCAGAGTATTGAGCATTTGATTATCTATTTGATCCTGTCCAGGAATACCATTGGAAGTTGTGTGGTTTTGACTCATGGTATTGACAAAGGCTAAATCCATCAAAGGAGAAGAAGTTCATAAGTGCCAGAGGGGGTGCATGTGTCTGGGTATTGAATGAATAATTCACTTTGAATTATATCTATATGAAAAGGGTTACAATTAGATCTGAAAAAATAATGCACCAATGAATACAATGATGGATGAAGAAAATGATGAAGAGGGATCTCTAGATCTGAAATGGCTATGTATGTTCTAGATCTGTTTATGGAATATTTAGATCTGTGATCTGGCGAATATTTGGCTGAAGAAAAGGATGAAATCTAAATTGTTTGTCTGATCTGAAGAGTTGCACAAGTCCTGAAAAGTTATAAATCTATACGCGGGTTCGTGATAGAGAAAGCGCGTATATACGCGGGTTGGCTTCAGCAAAAGCGTGTATGGAATGTGAGGATAGTCCTGAAATATGTGCATATGTATACGCAGGTTTGTCTCTATGAAAGCGCGTATATACATAGGTTCATTAAAGTAAAAGCGTGTATTAAATCTAGGGTTTTTCTTAAGTATGTGAAATGAAATGTCTGATCTGTTCTACTAGTTTATTGTTATCTGTCAATAATATATTCATACAAATCTGGGTTGTTTGAATGTTGAATATGCTGATGATTATGTTAATTGAAGATTAAGTTGTTGGTTGATTGGTAGATGATTCAATGAATGAATTGATGGGGTTATAAGTTTCAGTTTGATGTATGATGAGCTTAAATGTGTGGAGTGGGTCCAGTCTGAAAATCTGATGAAAAGTGGCCTACAAAGTATGTTGTATGAAAGTTGTTGGATCCAATATGAAAATTGATGAAATGTGGTCCGCAATGGTGCTGAGGGTCGAAGCCTTCAGTGAGGAGGTTGTAGCTCCCTTCCAATGGTAGCTGGTAAATGAGAACAGGGGGTAGTAGCTCACTTCCAAGAGAGGCTGGTAAAGGAGAGCAGGGGGTTGTAGGTCCCTTCCAGGAGAGGCTGGTAAATGAGAGCAAGGGGTTGTAGCTCCCTTCCAGGAGAGGCTGGTAAACGAGAGAAGGTTGTAGCCTTCTGCAGGTGGGTGCCTGCGTGCTGGTATGAGTCTGCACCAGCACAATGTTGTAATATGTTTTCTTTATAATAAATATTGAAGATTGAGACGACGTCAGCGGTGGTTTTCTCCCGAATTGGGTTTCCACCTTAAATCCTGGTGTTCATGTGTGTTGCTTATGTGTGATGATTTATTATGTTCTTACTGCACATGTTTACTGCTTACTAAACATCTAATGAATGAATGATGCAAAGATCTAAGTAAAGAATTATCTGCATAATAAGATCTCTGGTAATACGCGAGTTTCATTGAGGATATCCACGTGTATACATGACTTGGGTTCATTAAAGTAGCGTATGGGTTTTAGAGAAAGAAAAAGTAAAAAAATTTCAGTCTGCACTAAATACTGATTCACCCCCCCCCCCTCTCAGTATTTTTCCCAACATCAAATCAGCAGAATGTTTCCTCCTGAGCAAGGACACGGTACACATTATTGTTTTAGTCTACATTGCGTCCAAGTGAAGTTTTCCCCCTGAAAATAGTCCTATGCTATCAGAAGCATTTGATTCATAGTATGGCAGGCCCTAGCCTCACTTTTATACTTTTTTTAACCCACCTAAAATACTATAGAATGCTGGAGAAAAGTACAATAGAGACATACCTGGAGTAAATGGAAGCTTGACGAAGGCCACTCTTTCATCCAAAGAGTACCAGAGATAAATGCTCAGAATTTAAAGCAGAACGAGGCCTTGGCCTTCTTCCTCTTCTAATTTTTAATGTTGCATTTAGTTTTCACCTACTCTCTCTACTCCACTTGATCTATAAATTCATGAAAGAACTCATTGTAAAGGTTGTTGATCGGTTATCAGAGAATTACAAGTTGTTTCTTTTAAGACATAGTCTCTATGTAAACTTGTAAGATAGGCCGAGGAAGATGTTTTCAGACTGAATATCCAGCTATTGGTAATGTTGTACTTAACTGGTGTTTCTCTTTAATATGACAAAAAAATTTCTTTGGATCCTGATCTAAAGCAGCGGTGATGTTGTCCTATCTCTGTTTTTGTTTTATTTAGCATTTAACCTCATTTCATTTCTACTAGCTCTCATCAGAAATATGGCATAGGATTTACCTTTGTTAGGTACCCTATGTTTTTGCTCTCCTTGCCTTCAATTTTTTCTGCTATATGTGTTATCTAAGGTTTGATTTCAATTAATTGAACCATTGTAGTGGATGTTATTGCCTGCTAGCTGATGTATGAATTAATGAATCTATTCTTAGATGTTCTTGTTAGGATTTAATTGAATGAATTGGGAACACTAGGAGGTCTAGAACTCTGTCTCTATCTCACTAGGATCCTTTTCAGTTAATTGAACCTTTTCTAAGATCCCTCAAGTTGGAGGCCGAAGCATTGAGAGTTCAAAGTCTCTCTCTGATCTTAGGTCTTTAACCTTGTGTTCTAAATCTTTAATGTTTCTTGTCTGAAGAGTTAGCCTTTGGATTTTAGAATCACAGGTGTTCAATGGTATGCCTTGTCCCTAGATCTGATTTCTAAAGGTCACCTTGGATGGTTTCCTTGGTTTCACCTTCTCTCTTACCATTTCATATCAAACAATCATCTTTAAGATCCAATGATTTAGATGACTAGCCCAACTGAAAGCCTACACATTGAATAGCATGTAAACCCTTTCCTGACTCCATTTCCCAATGGTCTTGAATGTTCCCTGGAATCTCTCACCTCTACCTAAAATCCTCTTTGCTCATCCTTGCCTTATATTGAACCCTTCTTTCCTGATAACTAGCAACCAAACAAACAATCAAAAAAACAAACCCCGAGCCTTATAACTAGCCTAACATCTTAAATTTTGAGCTTCAAATATGTAAAACCTTTACTTACATAGATAGATCCCTCACTGGACCTAGGAGGGCTAGATCCTGAGGTCTAAAAGTGGTTCTGATGTTGTCTCATCTTTTGGTCTTTCCAATCTGGCCAAAACATGGGAACCCCAACATAATGGCAACTCCACTGGGGAAAAAATCTGAGAGCCTATAGCTGATAACATTTTTCTATCTCCCATTGTCGTCACCACATAATGGCGACTCCGCTGGGGAAAAAATTTGTGAGCCTATAACTGATAACATTTGTATGTCTCCCATTGTCGTCACCACATAATGGCGACTCCACTGGGGACATTCTGAGTATTTCTGACCTTACTACGTCATAAGAACCTCAGAAAGATATAATCTATGGTTAGGTTGAAATTTAAACATTCCTATTCACATATCAACCTCTACACCATTTTTTGTGTTCCCCCACACTCTTAGACAGAGTCTGGAAATGGCCAAGTAGCCTCCAGGTCTCACACTCTTTCAGAGGTGACATATCTAGTAAAATCCCTCCCAGTCAATCTTTGGTTAGAGTTTGCTGTGTTTTTCAGGATATCCTTGGAAAGGGACATCTCATAAGCACTGTGGTGGACAGTGTACCCCCCAGAAGCATCCTAAACCTTCCACCTGGCAACTCCATAATTCCTAAATGATTTAAAGACTCCACTGGTGATCAGTAGGCCTGCTTATTATCTTGGTTCACATTAGACTCCACTGGGAGACCAGATCCCATTACAAAATCAACCATAATAGAAGTAACAGGTAGGGTTAAGCTGCTTGGTCAGAAAACAACATTCTAGCTTCAAGAACCATTCACACAAGATCTTATCCCAACCCAAAACCCCCTGAAATAGTTGACAACCCTAAGAGCATCCTCAAGAGATCTCCTACACCTAAACACTCAATTATTTCCAGCCACATCCACAGAGCTAACTCTACACCAGAAGTCTTTACAGCTCTATCAGACCCATTTTTTGGCCTAGACCTACCAAACAGATTACCAAAAACTAGGTCATTCAGTGTCCTAGACCATCCAGACCTTGAATTTTCTGGTCCACCATCTCAAATTGGTAAACACCTTAGGGACATAGAGACCCCTCCTTCTACACCTCCTGATATTCACTTCATTCAAAACTTGGGGCTTTACCACCCTAAATCTATGCATCAGTCTTCTGCTGGTCATAATATCCCTGTCATCCACATACTAGCTGCTCAAGCTAACCCTCTACCTCATCAAAAAATCATCATGGCAGCCTGGTATGCACCTCTGGTTTTACCTCAGCCTCTAGTAACCTTACCCAATGATTATCAATCAAAGATCCCACACTTCATTGCAAAATAGTCCACCACAGCTCAACACCATGTAGATAGGATGGAAGATTCTTTTGACTACATGGAAATAGATGATGATACAGTCAAAATGAGAATATTTTCCCAGAGCTTAGGAGGTGATGTGAAGAAATGGTTCAAAGGCCTACCTCCTAATAGTATCTAGGACCTTCCTTCTTTATATCAAACCTTCATAAAAAAATGGGAAGTTAAGGCCAAACCTCTCCAAATCCTAGTAGAATACAAGAATCTGAAAAGAAACATAGGAGAGAGTGTCCAGGACTACTCTGCAAGGTTTAACAACGTTTATAATGATCTTCCACCTCACATGAAACCTCCCCAAGGTATGGTTCTAGTGAAATACCGTGAAGGCTTGGATGCTGACATGGCCTACTAACTTAGGGAGAGGGATTACAACACATTGGAAGACATGCAAAAAGGAGCAATGAGTGTAGAGGAAAATTTTATTGAGAAAAAAGCAAGATTGAGAGCTGAGAAAAGGGTAACATACAGAGATGACAATGTAGCTTCCACATCTGACCCAAATTATGATCGCATATCCAAAAACATGGAAAAGCTACAACAAATGATGGAAAAAATGGTTGTCACAGTTAGTAACCAAAACAGAAGTCAAAATCATAACCAAAACTAGAAATTTAGAAGAAACAACACCACTCCCAACAGACAAAGAGAATCAGATCAACAAGTTATTCCCCCATTTCAAGAGAAATTTCTTGATGAAGATGAGGGAATCATAGAAGAGTCTGAGGGAAACACAATAAACATGTTCAAAGTATAAAACTCAATCCACAACTGTTCCACAGAAGAAGATCAACCCTCACCCTCATATTGGGATGAGGAATGGTTAGAATCTGAGGATTACAGGTTAGGATTTGAAGATGCCATCATGTAGGTCAGAGAATAATATGAACTTAGAAGCAAAAAGATCCTATACACTGCCAAACCAAAATCTTTTGAGGTTACCATCAAAAAAAGGCCTAAGAAAACTTCTAAAGTGACTGCTGAAAGTAACAAATCAGCAGCTAGTTAGTGAAACTTCTAAAGTCAACCATCTAGCAGCACTAGCATTGTAGTTAGTGCCCCTAATAAAATGATTCCAAACACTGTACATAGTGAGTATCAACCCATTTATTCTGCCACCAAGGTGGTGGTTAAAAAAACAGAGTTTAACATTCCAAAGAGTTAGTCTGCTTTCAATTTGGAAAGTGAGATTGCAAAAATTAAAATCTCTGTCCCACTCTCTGAGCTGGCCACTCAGGATGTATATAAAGGCCAAATTTTGAAAGCATTAAATTTAAGTGAGAACAGTGACACTGTAAATCTTACTGATGATCAACCAACCCTTCTGTTTGGTCCAAATATAGAAGGAAAGTTTCAGGAAGGGGTAGTGCCCCCTTTTTATATCAGTCTTAATATCCATGACAATATCCTTCACATTGCAATGCATGACTCTGGGGCCTCACACAACCTGATGCCTAAGATAGTTATGGAAAGATTAGGCCTAGAGATAACCCGACCCTATAAATATTTATATTCATTTGACTCTAGCAGAGTAAAGTTTCTGGGCCTAATAAAAGACCTGTGTGTGAGCCTTACCCAGATTCTAGCAAAATGTATGGTTATGGATGTTGTAGTGGTAGATGTGCCACCTAAGTATGGCATGTTTCTGTCAAGGTCATGGGCAGCCAAGATGTAAGGTACAATGTAGATGGATGGGGCATATGCCACAATACTAGTCTTTAGCCAACTTAGAAGACTGTACAGGGAGGCACAAATGAAATTCCTGGTTAGTAGCCTTGAAAAGCCTAAAAATTCTCCTCTTTACTCTGTACACACAGACTTGGACTCCTTTATCTTATGCAATGATGAATCTTTGGGAGAGCCAGAATCAGAAAACATAGATACAAACAAAGGGGTTGAGACTACAGACATTAACATAATGGCTACTCTCGACTTAGAGGAACACGAAGAAGAAAACCTTAGACAGTGCATTGAAACAGAGATACAGACCAAATGCAAAATCAAATGTAATCAGCTGATTAGTCACCCCTCACAAAATCATATACCACACGAGTAACGAAACCCTCCATGGCACAACGCATAACCCGCAATACAACAAACCAGTGAAACTCATGATATGGAGGGGATTGAGGATAAAACAAAAAATGGACCCCTGTGGGAAATGAACTTTGAGGAAAATAGGAGCCCGTAGGATATCCGTGCAGGGAGACTCTGAGTTGGTTATAAAAAAATAAACAGTGAATACACAGCCAAACACCCTAGGTTGAGAGAATATAGGAATGATGCCATGGATATATTGAAAACATTTGTAGAATACGAATTAGTGTTTGTTCCTAGGAGTCGAAACATCATTGCAAATGGATTAGCATACCTAGCTAGTTCATACCCTAAGACTCCAAACGACCAGCAAATCATAATTCAGATCAAATTCAGATCTGCAGTGCCGGACAACGAAAAATATTGGCAGGTCTTTGAGGGCAATAAATAGATTGAATATTTCCTGGTAGGCAGAGATGAGTTTGAATTTTCTGATTTATATTCTAAATCTGACAGTAGCTGCCTAAGTGAAGATTCCTCAGATGAGGAATAAACACCTTGTAACATAGAAATAAACACTTTAAACGAATAGATTGTAAATCCAAACGAAAAATGTGAAAACGGAAATAGTGAGGAGGTAGAGGTGTTGCAGAACAAAGATAAGAGCATACCTCGAGGTCTGGCACATTTAGAAGACCTTTTCGACTTTGATGATGTAGCAAAAAGGCCCACTATATAACATGCAGACTCTAATGTTGAGGAATGCAACATAGGCACTGAAGAGAAACCCAAGATGATCAAATTGGCTAAGTCCTTGCTTGAAAACATGAAAAAGAAACACATTTACCTATTCAAGGAATTCATTGATGTGTTCACTTGGAGCTATGAGGACTTAAGGGCCTATGACACAAACGCCATACAACACAAAATACCCTTGAAAGAAAATCATAAGCCCTTCAGACAAAAACTCCGCAGAATAAACCCAAAACAGTTACCTACAGTGGAAAAAGAGATTAAGAAGATGTATGAGGCAGGCATAATAGTCCCTGTGAGGTTTTCTGATTGGGTCTCAAACCTTGTAGCTGTGAGAAAAAAAATGGGTGAGATCAGGTTATGCATAGATTTCAGGAATCTTAATAGAGACTCACTCAAAGACAATTACCCTTTACCAAAAATGGAACATTTTCTTTAGAGGGTAGTAGGCTCAAAAAGGATTTCCCTACTGGATGGTTTCTCAGGTTACAACCAAGTCTTAGTAATCCTATAAGACCAACTCAGGATAGCCTTTACCACTCCATGGGGCACCTTTATGTATGTTAAAATGCCCTTTGGACTGATGAACGCTGGTGCAACCTTCCAAAGAGCGATGGATATAGATTTTTCCGATGGGATAGGAAACTTCATTGTCATCTACCTGGATGACATAACAGTCTATTCCAATACTAAATAAGAACACCTAAGACATCTGAGAAAGGTCTCTGAAAAATGTAGAAGGTACGGTCTATCATTGAATCCTAAAAAAACTATATTAGGGCTGCAAGAAGGTAAGCTTCTTGGCCACATCATATCTGAGAAGGGAATTAGGATAGACCCACAAATATTTGAGGGAATACTACAAATCACACACCCAAGAAACATCAAAGAATTACAGTCCTTCATTGGGAAAATCAACTTCCTCACGAGGTTTATTCCCAACTTAGCTGAACACCTTAGGAATATGAAAAACATGTTAAGGAAAGGTGTAGGAGTTAAGTGGACTGTTGAAGCTAAGAAATCCTTTGAATCAGTCAAACTTTCACTCACCTGGACTCCTATCCTAATCAACCCTAATTTCTCAAAATATTTCCTGATATTTTCATTTTCCTCCAAGCATACGATAGCTACAGTTCTACTACAAAAAAAACTAGAGGGAATGGAACAACCCATTTCTTTCTTTAGCAAAGCTTTGAGAGACGCACCCTTGAAATACAACATAATGGAAAAACAGGCCTATGCTCTGGTTAAGGCCTTGGAAGACTTTAGGGGGTACATACTACATTCCCACACCATAGCCTATGTATCCAATATAGTGGTTAAAGACATCTTGTCCCAATACCCATATGGGAAGATGGGCAAATGGATTGTTGTGATCTTAGAATACGACCTTGAGATAAAACCCAACAAAATGATCAAAGGTTAGGGCTTAGCTCAATTAATGGCTGAATCAAATCTATAAGCCCTTGAAATTAACATGGTAGATGCCTTAGATGAGCAGTAGGGATTGCTTGATCCCACCGTTGAGGAGAATTTTCAAAGCTATCCTTGGTATTTTGACATTCTGTATGTGCTTACACACCTCAATGCTCCTCCTGAACTATCCAAGACCAAGGCCAAATTATTAAAGCTAAAGGCTAGAAGCTATTGCATCATGAATGAATGCTTATACTGGAAAAATGAAAATGTCCTATTGCTTAAATGTTTTCCTGAGTCTGAAGCAGAAACGATTAAAGAAGAACTCCATGCAGGAGAGTGTGGAGGCCACCTGAACTGGAAATCCACTGCAAAAAAAATACTCAGGGCTGGCTACTATTGGCCTACACTCTTCAATGATATCCATAAGATGGTAATTGCCTGTCACCAATGCTAGATTTTTGAAGGCAAAAGAAAACTCTTCCCCTTACCCCTACAACCCATCACTGTTGAAGGTCCCTTTATACAATGGGGCCTAGATTTCATAGGGGAAATTCACCCTTCTTCTCCTGCATAGCACAAATGGATCTTAACAGCCATAGACTACTTCACTAAGTGGATAGATGTTATACCTACTAAGAATTCCACATATTCAGTTATCATTAGGTTCCTAGAAGGTCATATCCTCTCTCGGTTTGGCTGCCCAAGGAAAATAATCACTGATAATGCTGCTGCTTTTGGATCCAAGAAAATGGTTGATTTTTGTCACAGGTATCAAATAGCACTTGGTCATTCAACTGCCTATTACCCACAAGGTAATGGCTTAGCTGAGTCAACAAACAAGAGCCTGGTGACCATCATCAAAAAGCTGCTGGAAGAGAACAAAAATTCATGGCATAACAAGTTAGTGCATGCTTTGTGAGCTAACCGGCTTACAAAAAAAAAATCCATCGGCATGTCACCATATCAGCTTGTCTATGGAACATAAGCAGTTTTCCCTACCAGCCTTGGGGTACCAGTGATCAAAATTGTTCAGGAGATACAGACAGAAGAAGATAGCATGGTGAGAAGAATAAACTAGACAATTGATCTCCAGCAAACAAGGGAAGGAGTCTACAACAGAGATCTAAAGGATCAAGAGAATATAAAGAAGTTATTTGAAAAAAGAACCAAAGCTTCTAATTTCAAAATTGGAGATAAAGTTCTGAAGTGGGACTCAAGGAGAGAAGACAAAGGAAAGCACAACAAGTTTGACAGTTTGTGGCAAGGTCCCTACATCATCCAAGCCGCTGTGGGTTCAGATGAATTTTTTCTACAAGAACCAGATGGCACAGAGCTCTTTGGGGGTCCTGTCAATGGCAAGATGCTCAAACACTACTTCTGCTGATTTTCAATTTCTAGTTTCCATTTCCATTGTACATACCATTGCAGTGTTTCATTTTCAAAGAAAAGAGAAAATGTTCCAAAAAACTAGAGAGAAAGGAGAGGTTCAGACATGCTCAAAACATGCACCTCTGGAGTGCAAATATTGGCTCTAATATGATCAAAACCTGAGCCAAAGAAATAAAACAGATGGTTCTAACATGCTCAAAATCTGAACTAGCAGGAAAAGAAAGGGATCAGCTCTAACATGCCCAAAACCAGAGCTGAATGAAGAAGAGAAAGTGACTCTAACAAGCTCAAAACTTGAGTCACAAAATAAAGAAGGCTACTTCAAAATTTCAGATTTCAAACCTTCAAAAAAAATTTCACAATTTTCTGCAAGTTTTCGTCCATGTGCAACTGTCTTTATGCCTTGGATCCACAGCAAACTAGACTGTCTAATCCTAGTTTGACTACTTTTAAATTTTTGTTGTAGAATGTAGAGAAGAAATCTGCTGGACATTTTAATCCCAGCAGATGTTAGAATAGGTAGAGAAACATGTGAGACCAACAGTTTAATCTGGTCTCATGGAGTAATAAGGGTAGAAATAGAATAGGTTTATTTTCTTGTTTGTAAAAAAAAAAAAGAAAAAAAAAAAAAATATGTAAAGGGTCTGCTAGTTCAAATTCACCCTAGAAGAATAAATGCTAGGATTGTAGGATGGGTAGGTAGTTTGTTTGGGAGAATTTTTCTGCTAAATTGATGTCTTCACTATGGTGGCAGCTGAAAATCAAAGAAGAAAGGTGGCTCAAGCAGTAGGCATCTGGCCTACACCAAAGATCATTTTTTGAATTCTTGACTCCTTCAAGAAGAAGCCATCCCCATGTGGAGCCACTGTTATCCCCCTATAAATTCATTGATAAGCAAGAAAGGGGATAATTTGTTTTATGAGCCTTCAAGGAATTCATTTCTCTTGAAAACACGTCATCCTTGAAACCTCTTCAGGTTCCCTGCCCTTTGATTTTTTCCCTCTGCTGTTCTTGAGTCATTAAGCCTCACTGATGATGAAAAATTGTGCTCCAAAAGGCCCTTATTTGCCCCCGTGCCTCTGCAGAATGCTCCATTTCATCCCTTTTCCCATTGTCAAAATTCCCCTCTTACCCCCTAAATCCTCCCAAAATTCCCTATTAATCCCACATATAGCCCTCGTTCGGCCTGCTTTCCCCTTATCCCCTCTATCGTGACCTTTTCCTAGCCTTGAATTGCACCAAAAATGGTCTGAAAACCATATTTTCCATGTAATTGTGCGTAGCACCTTTCGGACCTAACCCCTGAACCATTTCCCCCCACATGACCCAACACCAACACCGGGCACCAAGGTAGAAGGCGCTTATCACAAATATATCAGGAGCATTTTAAAACCATCGATTTGTATAGATCAGGTGGTCGTCACATTCCCCACTTCATCCACCATTCACCCCGTTCACCGCTTATATCACATCACAGTCATTCGTTAACCTACCAGATCAACAGTCAGAGTTTCACCCACCCTGTGGTCCCCACGCTGTGCACTGTTCAAAACCGGTGGTATCCATCGGACCACGTTCAGGGGTTGAGTGGTATTTTCCATTTCACAACGATGCCATTCATCGCATGCCACGTGTCCCGGGCACTATTTGAAAACCGCCCCCCCATCGCGCATTAAAGTTCAGTGTTTGCCTCAGCGCAATATCGCTATACACCGTCCGATCTACGATCGTCCATCCAATGGCGATCACATTGAGAAGCTGCACGGGGGATAATTCAAGACAAGTCGTACCCCTGGCCCACCATCCATCACCCTCCGATGTATTTTCAGCCGTCATTTTCCCCATGGGATCAGACGGTCCAGATTTAAAGTTAGCCCCGCCATCGCCCGGTCCTGCCATGTTACCAGTCAATGTGTTTTCATCTTTCATCCATTCCCTATATTTTTCGTTCAAAGGTCAATTTTCAATTATTTGCATTCAAATTTTGTTATACTCTGCTAACTCTCACCATGAAAATTTTTTGTTGTTCATTGCATTTTCCTCCGTCATCCTACACCATTCTGCCATTCCCCCGGTTTGCATGTCCGTTTTCATTGACCCTGCTGCATTCCCATCCCCAATGCATGGTTTTCTTAATTTGTTTTCGAATTTTGTAGGGTTACAGTCAGGTGGGCAACCTCCATGATTCAACAACTGTTACAGTGATGCAGAGCTCAATGAAAACAAAGATCAGAGCCTAATATTACAGGAAAATGTCCGGAAAAGTGTCTGCAACATAAATTTCATCAAAGGACAAAATTCAAACTCTGCAAAAACCTTTCTGGCGCCATTAAAGCTCAGATTGCATAAGAAAAGGAAGTACTGGAGCGGAAGAGAGTTCAAAGCACGTAACATAAGATTTTGAGCCTTTTCATGGATTTATATGGCGAAGGTACAAGTTCAAAGACATCATGGATTTCATGGAAGGTCTAATTACACAGAAGACCATATCATCCGGATGTTTAAATCAGTAGAATGTTTCCTCCTGAGCAAGGACACGGTACACATTATTGTTTCAGTCTACATTGCATCCAAGTGAAGTTTCTCCCCCGACAATGATCCTATGCTATCAGAAGCATTTGATTCATAGTATGGCAAGCCCTAGCCTCATTTTTCTACTTTGTTTAATCCACCTGAAATACTACAGAATGTTGCAGCAAAGTACAACAGAGACATACCTGGAGTAAATGGAAGCCTGACGAAGGCCACTCTTTCATCCAAAGAGTACCAGAGATAAATGCTCAGAATTTAAAGAAGAATGAGGCCTCAACCCTCTTCCTCTTCTGAGTTTTAATGTTGAATTTAGTTTTCACCTACCCTCTCTACTCCACTTGAGCTATAAATTCATGAAAGAACTCATTGTAAAGGTTGTTGATCGGTTATCAGATCATTACAAGTTGTTTCTTTTAAGACATAGTCTCTGTGTAAAGTTGTAAGATAGGCTGAGGAAGAGGTTTTCAGACTAAATATCTAGCTATTGGTAATGTTTTACTTGACTAGTGTTGCTATTTAATATGACAAGCACATTTATTTGGATCCTGATCTAAAGCAGCGGTGATGTTGTCCTATCTCTTATTTGTTTTATTTAGCAGTTCACCTCATTTCATTTCTACTGGCTCACATCAGAAATCTGGCATAGGATTTACCCTTGTTAGGTACCCTATGTTTCTGCTCTCCTTTCCTTCAAGGTTTTCTACTATATGTGTTATCTAAGGTTTGATTTCAATTAATTTAACCAGTGTAGTGGATGTTATTTCCTGCTAGCTGATGTATGAATTAATGAATCTTTTCTTAGATGTTCTTGTTAGGATTTAATTGAATGAATTGGGAACACTGGGAGGTCTAGAACTCTATCTCTATCTCACTATGATCCTTTTTAGTTAATTGAACCTTTTCTAAGATCCCTCAAGCTAGAGGCCGAAGCATTGAGAGTTCAATGTCTCTCTCTGATCTCAGGTCTTTAACTTTGTGTTCTAAATCTTTAATGTTTCTTGTCTAAAGAGTTAGCCTTTGGATTTTAGAATCACAGGTGTTCAATGGTATGCCCTGTCACTGGATCTAATTTCTAAAGGTCACCTTGGATGGTTTCCTTGCTTTCACCTTCTCTCTTACCATTTCATATCACAGAATCGTCTTTAAGATCCAATGCTTTAGATGACTAGCCCAATTGAAAGCCTGCACATTGAATAGCAAGTAAACCCTTTCCTGACTCCATTTCCCAATGGTCTTGAATGTTCCCTGGAATCTCTCACTTCTGCCTAAAATCCTCTTTTCTCATCCTTGACTTATATTGAACCCTTATTTCCTGATAACCAACAACCAAACAAACAATCAAACAAACAGACCCCGAGCCTTATAACTAGCCTAACATCTTAAAATTTTGAGCTTCAAAGACATAAAACCTTTACTTTCATAGATAGATCCCTCTCTGGACCCAAGAGGGCTAGATCCTGAGGTCTGAAAGTGGTATTGATGTTGTCTCATCTTTTGGTCTTGCCAATCTGGCCAAAACATGGGAACCCCAATAGGGAAAACAAGATATTAGAACTTGTGCACAGTGATGTGTTTGGACCTGTGTCAGTTCCATCACTGGGAAATTTTGTGTACTATGTTTCATTCATATATTACTTCTCTAGGAATACATGGATATATTTCTTAAGGAATAAATCTGAAGTCTTTGACAAATTTAAAGAATTTAAGGCTCTGGTGAAAAACCAGACAAAGAAGAAGATAAAGGCGCTGAGGAAAGATAATGGTGGGGAGTTGTGCAAGAAGGAATTTGAAGAGATCTGTAAGAAGTGTGGCATAGCATGGAAGAAGACTACTCCATACACACCTCAGCAAAATGGAGTTGCAGAAAGAATGAACAGAACACTGATGGAAAAGGCAAGAAGCATGCTCAGTGGTACCGGGTTAGGACAAGAATTCTGGGCAGAGGCAATGGAGACTACATGTTACTTAGTTAACATCGCCTTTCTGTTATTCACTATCAAGGATAATTCACACAGAGGTATGAACTGTGAAGAACTTCTTTCATGTAATTAAGGTATTTGAAGGATGTATGTACATGTCTTGTATATATATGACTGACTTAATAATCTTGTAGCAGTATTCTTTATTAGTATGGTTGATTTTTGCTTGTATGTCAAGTTTTCAGAACCCAATACAAGGAAGGTTGAGTATACCTAGATGTGGTGTTTAGAGAGGTAAACACAGCACACATGAAATCATACCAAAGGAACCTGAGAAGATAGAGTTTGAGCTAAAGGAGTATGAATCAGACTCTATAGCAGAAGACGATTCAGAAGAGGAAGAGCCACAAACTCTAGCTTTGAGAAGATCAGTTTGAGAAAGAAGGCAACTAGAAATGTATAGTCCATCTGCTTTTTGTTTAGGTTTTTCCTTAACTATAACTGATGATGATCCCAAAACTGTCAGGGAGGCAATAGATTCAGAGGATGGAAAACTAAGAGGCCACGTTGATGAAATGTATCCTTGCAAAAATGTTGTATGGGATTCCAGGCAGAGCTGTTAAATGTGAAGGAACAATGGAGATATGAAGGAAGGAAGAAGATGAATGTAGAGAAGCAAGGCAGGAGAAATGTACCTGCCTGGAAGAAAAGGGTTATTCCCTAGTGCCAGAATTTCATTTTTTGATATTTTTTCTCCGTTGCCAAGGTTACTATTAGATTACTTATCCATATACCAGCCAGATTTGATTTTGAGATAGAACAGATGGATGAAGGACAAATATCAATGGACTTAGAAGAGGAGATCTACATGAAGAAACCTGAAGGCTTTATGGTGAAGGGTAAGAAAGAACTGGTATGCAGGCTGAAGAAGTCTTTGTATGGGTTAAAAGAGTCACAAAGGATGTGGTATCAGAAATTTGATACCTATATACGGGGACTTGGCTTCACTAGAAGCAAGGAGGACCACTGTGTTTATTTTAAATTAATTGGTGATCGTGTTATTTATTTGGTCTTGTATTTGGATGATATGTTGTTGATTGGAAATGACAAAGAAATTATACAAGATTTGAAGACCCAAATGTTCTCTAAATTTGACATGAAGGATCTTGGCGCTGCAAACTATATTTTGGGCATGGAAATTAAGAGAGATCAGGCAAAGAGGAAGCTCTGGTTAAACCAGAGGAAGTATGTCGAGACTATATTGCAGAGGTTCAATATGCAGGATAGTAAACTGGTGAGCGTTCCTATTCCTGTAGGTGCAAAGTTGTTTTCTAAATAGTGTCCCCAAGACACAAGAAGAAGAGGAGGATATGTCCCATGTTCCATATGCAAGTGTAGTGGGTAGCCTGATGTATGCAATGGTCTATACTAGATCAGACATTACACATGTGGTGGGAGTATTGAGCAGGTTTATGAAAAACCCAGGGAAGGAGCATTGGACATCAGTGAAGCGGGTTTTCAGATATTTACGTGGCACTAGTGATTATGGCTTGTGCTACCAAGGAAGACTAGGATTAGAAAGAATGTTGGAAATTCATGGTTTTTTTGATGCAGACTGGGCTGGAGATCTGGACCAAAGAAGATCTACAAGTGGGTATGTGTTTAGCCTATTTGGAGGTGCAGCCAGTTGGATGAGTAAAATCCAGTCTGTAGTGGCGCTTTCAACTACAGAGGCAGAATACATAACAGCCACTCATGCAAGCAAGGAAGTAGTTTGGTTGCAGAGATTGTGTTCAAGTATGGGGTTGGTACATCAAGCTATAAGGATAGACTGTGATAGCCAAAGTGCAATTTTCTTGGCTAAGAACCCTGCTTATCATTCAAAGAAAAATCACATTGATGTTCAATATCACTTTGTTAGAGGTGATGATATTTATATTAATTTTGGGGAGAAATTTAATACACTGTTTAATTATTCACCAGATTTTCCCATCACACTTATTTTGGGCTTCATGCATGGTACACAGAATCTCTTCTACCATTGATCATTACATGCAGAAATAAAATCAATTGCATGCACACATTAAAGCCATAAAAATTCACACATATGAACACAGTATTTCATGGGAAAGCTTAAAGCTGAAAACCCCCAACTATCCGTATATTATACATGTCATGGAGATCATGTAACAATCATAGTACAAAGCTCTTTGCAAGCTCTCATGCACTACCTCCCTTGCTACACACTATCAAGCTAGATCTAGCAAAACTCATGCTCCAACCTTTAGCCACTTGATAGCCAACCTCAATTGCATGTGTCAATGCTATGGGATGGCCTCTTTATATAGATAAACCACCTAGATTGAACTGCACAATCCTCATTGATTACTCCACCTATATGTGTGTTGCAAATAGCAACAGTATAGTCACAACTGATAGTTAACCTACTCTTTCACCTATTTCTGCACTGGTCTCCACTGAAACTGTCCATGCACTGAAGTTAACTGATGTATTCTTTAGTTGATTTATGAGTATTTAATTAGTGAATTAATTAATAATTAATTCACACCACTCTCACTAATTGTATCTATTAGTTAACTTGGATACAAAAATCTCAACTACGTTTAGATTAGTTAAACTGAATACAACTCCACTAACTTCCTCAATCAACTCCACCAAACTCTGTCACATGAGTTCTAACTGAAGTCTTCATGCAATAGCTTCACTTAAACCCTAGGAAAAGCGTATTTCCTTCTGTCAGCTGCATTTGCCACATCCAGGCATCAAACTGAAGTGCTCCAAGAGAATAAGATAATGTTTATAGTCCAAATATTATTAAGAGCTAATAATATTCGACTTCCATATTTTTAGGAGAGGCAGTCTAAAAATAGCCTTTGACCTCTTTGACCTAAAATATAGAGTCCCATCTATTTTTACCAACATGACACATACTCCAAGAATCTCATACATGCAATCCCTGAACCATGCTCCATATGTCTAAAAATAGACATAGTCTAAAAATAGACTTTGCGACAAAACGAAGTGGGGTCCCTACACCTAGTTTAGGTAGACTACCTTTCCAACTAGGATCGTAGAAAGATGTTTTAGAGGCTCTTCACTGTTTTCATATTTTCAATGACTCTCTTTAAATGGGAGAGGCAGTGATCTACCTTTTGTATGCATGAAGATGTGAATCACACTCTGCACAACCTCCTGCCAAGTGCTACATAACTCCATGCATTCGCCATGCACCCTTTGCATGCGCCATGCAAACTCATGCATGCACCATGCAACTCCATGCATGCACCATGCACCCTTTGCATGCAATATCTCCAAAACAGAAAGGCCTCCAAACAACTCAATCAGTCTGATGCGCCATGCAACTCCATGCATCTATCATCAAAGTCTTCGACTTCTACTAGCACCAACTGCACATGTCATCAGGAACCACTGCGCTGTTGAACTCTTGCACCCATGCACTTTGCACTTGCTGTCAACTCTGAACCGCGCTCCAATATCCGACACTGTCACTTTGATCCGCCTCTTGATCATGAACCCACTACATCGCTGGCGTGCTCTGGGTACCTCGTAGCTTGGGGTTCAACTATATATCCACACTCGGCGACCCCGCCCGGGTAAATCTCCTCATGGGATGGCCTCCATGGCGTTGTCTGCACTCGCACACCCCGTGGTATAGCCGCATGCACTCCCTCTCGCCCGTCTGCACCAACCCTCTCCACGAGTGGTCTTTCCACCCACATCCTCCTTGTGGGCCGGCCTCCAGCATCCCCGAGGTTCACTATTACCCATGCACCCTTTCCCTCTGCCATCGGGCCACGTCTTCATACCTCTCCATCAAAGAGAAGTCCGTAGATAATCCCATCACTTCCACATCGAAATTATAAAGACGCCGTATCTCCGTGTACTGGGCTGCTCCTGCACAACCTCTTAGATCTGCTTTGTCACAGATGCGCAGAGACCTCTCAACCACCAAGTCACTAACCTCTGCTTTTCTTCTCAAAGCTTTTCATGCATCTTGTACCTCAATGCATGCAGGTTCTTGGCTTGCGCACATTGTAATTGTCCCGTTGTCGCAATATTTTCTAACAAAAGTGCTAATTTTAAATCGATGATATATCCCTCATCCGAGCTCCGATTTGATCAATTTGTTTTTTCAATTTTGGCATTTTTTTGCAAGGAATCCAAATATACTATTTTGTTTTTATAAGTACTACCAAAATTTGATATTCTACAACTGTGCACCTAAAAATTTTCGCTTCATTCTATGTAGAAAATTATATACAATATGCAGTACATATTCCAAGCCTGATTTATGTTTTGAGTTTAACTAAAACTAACTGACGCGATGCTTTGCAATTTCTCCAATGATCAATATCGCCTCCGATAATTATAGAAATTGAATTTAATTGTTGAATTATTCACTAGACTGATCTACACACTATTTTAGCTTCACATAATACTAATCTCTCTCTCTACCATTGATCAATACAAAGCAATAAAATCAATTGTATGCACACATAGTAATGAAAATCACACATATGAATACACAAGATTTAAAAGCTTGTGTTTCAAACTGCAACTATCAGATATTATACATGTCATGGAGAAATCATGTAACAATCATAGTACAAAAACTCTTCACAAGCTCTCATGCACTACCTCCCATGCTACACACTATCAAGCTAGATCTAGCAAATCACTTGCTCCAATCCTTAGCCACTTGATAGCTAACCTTGATTGCGTATTTTAATGCTAGGTGATGGCCTCCTTATATAGATAAACCACCAGCCTAAACTTTGCAATACTCATAGCTTACTCCACCTATCTACGTGTTGCAAATAGCAACAGTATAGTCATTAAATCGAGAAGTTAACTACTCTTTCAACGGCTTCTAATTTGTCTCCATCAAATCGCCCATAACTGGTTGAACTATGTATTTTTTAGTTGATTTAAGAGATGACCAGTGAAATTAATAATAATTAATTACAATGCATCAACAAAATAATCAGACTTATTAGTTAACTTGGATACAAAAAGCTCAACTATGTTTAGATTAGTTAAACTGAATACAACTCCACTAACTTCCTCAATCAACTCCACCAAACTCTGTCACATGAGTTCTAACTGAAGTCATCATGCAATAGCTTCACTTAAACCCTAGGAAAAGTGTATTTCCTTCTGTCAGCTGCATGTGCCACATAGAGGCATCAAACTGAAGTGCTCCAAGAGAATAAGATAATGTTTAGAGTCCAAATATTATTAAGAGCTAATAATATTCGACATATCTATTTTTAGCGTGGCAGTCTAAAAATAGAAACCACCCATATGTCTAAAAATAGAGGTCCATCTATTTTTACCAACATGACCAACCATCCATAAATAGCATCTCGCAACTTATAGATCATGATCCATATGTCTAAAAATAGACATAGTCTAAAAATAGATTTTTCCGACAAAAATCACGTGTGTGGTCCCCACCTAGTTTAGGTGATCACTTTCCAACTAGGATCAGGAAAGATGTTTCAGGAGGCCTCCTTCACTGTTTCTTGTTGCCATTTTCAACATAGAAGGCTTTTGCTGGTAAAGGTGGACACTTTGAAGAATGTTGTAGATGCATTGACGAAGTCTGTGAGCACTTAGAAGTTCTCTTGGTGTAGAGAAACAATGGGTGTTGAAGAATTGGCCCAATGAATAAGCTCTCATGTGGCCCCCTATGGAAAGAAAACAAAAAGTTGGAGAATGTTGGGTATGTGTTATATTCTTTCCATGACTAGCCCCACGTGCTATACGTTGCACCAGGTGCAACAGGGGGGTTAGAAGGGGGGCGACAGCCCCCCCTGGTTGGGGTCCGGGGCAGCGCCCCGGCGAAATTTTTTTTGGTATGTAGTCCCACTCATATGCAGACCCACCCATGTTTTGTGCATGATTTTGCACATGTTTTTGGGGTACGATGGTTTTCGACCCCTGATATTTTGTAGATCCAGTCAAGGGAACTATGGTTATGCTCTAATCCAAGGTTAATGGATTAGGGTTTATGTATGCTTCAGCATGTATATATATGTGTTGTAACACTAAAAGGAATATCATGAAAAATCAAGCTGGTCATCCCGATTTGGGATCTAGGGGAAAATCTCTGTGTTTATTTGTTTTATTTTTTATGTTCTCGCTATTGTTTATTTTCTGTTATAAGATTCGTGTGTAGATAATTTCTGTTTAGGGTTAAAACCTACACTGAAAAGGAGCTTCCCTCCCCAAGTGGAGCCATTGTTAAACATCAGTAATTTTTTCTATTTTTTAGATAACTAAATGCTTGTCCTAGATTTCTAAAAATGACATTCATGAATATTGTGAGTTTCAGAAATCTCACTGCTTTCATTATCCTTTAAACAAATTTTTCACTATTCTACTACTCTGTCATTCCCTGGTTAGCCTACCACTCCCAAAAGACCCCTCATGGGCTCATGCCACTCATATTTATCTTGTCTTTCCACCCATAACCTCAGTACTTTGTTTTTATTTTCCCTAAGCCCTCCACTTGCAATCTAAGGTTACCAATCAGCCTGATCCTTCTCATATCCATCAAGTGCCTCAAGCATTGATGGTCTCAAAACTATCACTGTAGGCTCTTTAGATAAATCAAGTACATTGGATTTTGGATGTTCAATACATCAATTTTTCAAAAACTTTGTTTTTCATACTTGAAGACCCAAGCCAAGCTTTCAGTCAAAGACCAAGTATAAGAGCCTTGCACTAGGTCACTAGGGTTTCATAGGTTGTAGGGTTATCTTTGGTGTTCTAAATCACTGGTTTTTTACATGTGCTAGAAGCTTAATCAAATGTGAAAGAAGGTTAGCACCTGTTTGTCTAAGATAAATTGGAAAAGCCTCCAAGGAAAACCTCCTTATCAGGTTCAAATTCTGTAAAGGACAACTGTTCCTTTTTGACATTTCTGCAGCAGTGTCAAGGTGATTATCAACAGGAAAATTGATAGGGTAAGAGGCTTGTTCCTCATTAAAAGACATCCATAGAAAAGAAGGAGAAAAAAGCCTATGTTCAAGAGAAATTAGGCTTCCTAACACCAATTGGGCTAGCAGTGTGCCAAGCAAGGAGCCAAGGAAACAAATCACATGGATAGAGGCACAACAGTGCAACCAAGCATGAATTGAAGATTTTTAAATTATAAATGAAGAAGAGAAAAAGGTGAGGTGAACTAGACAGAAATAAATGAACTTGAAACGACTATATAGAACTTAGAAGAAAACACTAATGATTCTTCTCAAATAGCCCAGAAACCTAAGGTTTTGGAAATATAGCCAAAAGAGCTTAAATGAAGATGATAGGCCTCCACCATGACAGCATAAAATGGTTTCAAGAGATTGTTGTAGGTGACTCGTAGGGTTTGCCAAGGAAAAGTGTTTCACTACCTCAATGGAAAATGATTAAAAGAGTATCAGTATAAGGAAGGTCAAGCCTTCATTTTCAGTCATTTGCACTCAATGATCAAAGGAATAAAAGCATATGGTTGAGTTTTAAGATGAAAATTCAAGTTGATCATAAGTTTGCTACTGTTGTGTAACTGAAAGTGTCAAGAACCAAGAACATCAGAAAAGTAAAATCAGTATGTCATGGCACCTGAAAATCAAAAGTGGCCAAAAGAGGAGACAACATACATGATTGTGAATAATATGGCACTTGTCAAATATGAATTTATTATGCCTCTAGAAAATCAGTGAGAGGAGAAGAAACCATGTTTTCAGGCCACCCACACTCAGAAATATCAAAGGGGGTAAAAGCATGATTTCAAATTCACAATGAAAGAAAAAGAGGTTTTGATAATGCTAAGCAAGCTGCCACCAAAGGAAAAAGAGCCACTTAAAGGTTTAAAGTCACCTACATTAAAGGACAAAGAAATATTAGTGAAACGTGACAAGAGACGAAATAACATTAGAAAGTGGGTTTACAAGGGATAAGTTTGTTTTCCTAAGACTATAAAAGAGAATTTTTTTTATCACTCAGTTCATTTGTCACTTGCAAAAAGAGTAAAGAGCCTTGAAGAATAAATTATTGAGTTTCAGTCTAAATCTAGGCAAGGTTACCTAGTGCTACACTTTGGTGCAGGTGTTTCTCTTACAGCACCCAGCACTGCACTTAGGGGAGTTTTTTCAGTGTAAAAATACATTGTTTTGTGCTTACAAGTGAACGCACTGTGCATTTAGGTAGGTGCTACCCATAGGCCTAGATTTTTCCGACAGGCAAGGCATCATGCAGCACTATGCTTAGGAGGAGCTCGACAGGGCCAAAGACCGTGCAGTGCTATGCTCAGGAGGAGCCCAATAGGCCCAAAGCCCATGCAGCGCTGCGGTCAGGATGCCTGGCAGGCCTACACGTGGGCTGGCACTACACATAGGGCAGAAGGGACCTGACATCGTGTTTAGGCACTACACCTAGGCCAAAAACCTTCTTCCACTTAAAAAATTGCTAAACATCACAAGGGAGCACCTTCAAAGATACATCCAAGGACCTACAAAGAAATCAAAAGGTGGTAGGTGCATTTTTTTCCCTCTCCTCCAATAAAATTCACGATTTTATGCTTGAAGAAAATTGAGTAAACCTTAGTGACTAGAAACCCTAAGTCCTCATGGAAAATACTCTTTTTTGACCTCCAAGCAAGAAATTATCAGTCAAGGAGGGTGTGAAGTAGGGTAACTGTAGTGATTTCAAGGTAACCCTTCATCAATGCTCAAAATAAATCAATCATAAACCCACACCTCCATCTCACTCGCAAAAATTTTCCTTTCCCCATTATTCCATTTCACTCATCCTATCAAGTTTCATAAGAAAGCCTAGGGTTGTTTAAAGGCAGCACTAATCACCATGTCAGGAGAAGAAGGAAGTGTGAATAGTGAAGGAGGCCAAGTGCCTATGAGGAAAAAGAAAAAGGGTGGGAGGGTTAACATATTTGAACCCCAAGACACTATGGAGATTACTACCTCTCCCATGATTCTCACATGCTTTCAGAATGTAGGGTGTTTCCAGTTTTGTGAAAGGGTCCAAGAAGTAAAAAATAACCCAGAGCTCACAAGGTTATTCATTCTTAACCTACATAATAAACAATCAAGCTTGGCAGGGGTGAAATTTGAACTCTCATCAGATACCATTTCTCATGCTACTGGACATCCTGATGTTGCTGAAAAATGGTTCAAGAGAGAAAAGCTGGACATCAGTTGCTATGAGCCTTTCCTCAAGCTTGGGTACAAAGAAGGCTGCAGGACTATTTTCCTTTTCTCACACCTGCTCGAGAGGTATGCACTCTTAATGAAGGTCATCATGAAATATTTTACATATGAGGGGAGATACTCTAGGCTCTATTCCTACCATATCATATTACTCATTCATTTTAGTATGGTTAAAATTATTCATTTTCCCTATTACTTATATAGGAGTATCGACAATATTTCTTTTGTTGTCTGAAGGAGGAGTTATTCCTAGCAAATGTAGAGTTTGTTCCAACACTCCTTGATCAAGATGGTGGTACTACATTAGTTGGAGAAAAAAGGCATACCTTGGGAGGTGGTCATAGCTCATGAAGTATTCACAAACCCTCAGCCCCATCATCAGCCAAATTTACCCTCGTCATCTCATCCTCCTCCCTCCACTCCTCCATCACGTCCTACCCACCATGCCTGATCATCTACCCAAGTATCCTCTCCTCAAGAAAACCTCCCTTCCTCACCTTCTCCTGATGCATCAGATCAAGAAGGAAGTGGCAGTGAACAAGCAAGTGACCATGAGGGTCAGGGTGACAATGAATCAGGCCAAAATGAAGATGAAGCTAATGATGTGTAAAGCCAACAAGAAGCAGAAAACATGGAAATAGAGGAAGAGGATAACAGTGAAGAAAATGAGGAAGTTGACCGGGGAAATGAATTAAGCAGTGATGAAGAAGAAGTCAGCAATGAAGCAGAATAAATGGAGGTGGATAATGATGAAGATATGGAAAGTGACAAAGAAACAGAGGATGATCCTAAGGGCAATAGTGACACAAAGAGCCCTAATGAAATTCAAAACATTGAGGCTCCTATTCATGATAGAGATGAGGGAAAAGATGAAGAGAGTAGCCAAGATGAAGATGAAAACAATGAAGAAAATGAAGAAACTCAAGGCAGCAGTGACACCAATGAAGAAACCATCAGTGATGAATAGGATAGCAAGGAAGAATATAGTCATGACAACAGTCGTGAAAACAATGAAGAAAATGAAGAGGCTGATAATGAAATTGAAGATCACAGCAATGATGAGGAAAGAAACTTCGATGAGGAACAAAAGGAAAGTCATGAAATCAGTAAAGAGGCTAAAAGTGATGCTTATGTTGAAATCAAATAGGTAAGCAATAATCTAAATGATGAAGAGGAAGACATGGAAACAAATGATGGAAGCCATGATCAAGACACTGAAATGATCACCATCAAACCTCTTCCATTGACATATATAAGAGGAAAAAGGCTTGTGTTTTCTACCTCTAAAATGCAAGGGACCATGCCATCCACCTCAGCTTAGAAGCTTGACAAAGGAAAACAAAGGGTAATGGAAGAAAAAGAATATCAACATCAGGTTGAGAAAGAATTTGAAATAATTCAGATAGACAGTGATGAGGAGAATAAAGCAAGGATCTCAAACTTGATCATCCAGAACAAAAATGTGTTGATTGAAGACTTCCAAGAAAATCTGAATAGGGCCAAAAGTGTGAATGATTCCCCTGAGATGAAGAACAATCAGTTAGGGGCACACAATTCCATTTATGAGGCTAGAGAAACCAGGGCCTAGAAAGAAGTTGAAAGGTCACAGGTAAAGCTATAGGAGTTCATGGGCACCTATGAGGAAAGTGAAGATGAAGAAGGGAAGTCTAGGAGGAGACCAAGAACCATGGGTTTGAAGAAGGCATAGGCAAAACAAAGAGGACAATGATCAGCCTTGGCAGAGCAGCTTCCTTTGTATGAGCTTTTGGCCATGGAGATAGCATATGGTTGGGAGCCTTGGTTAGAAAGAGCCAACATACACTTGGAGGCTAAACTAGAGAAAGCGAATAAGGATATTGATCTCCAAAGAAAGATGACCAAACATTATGCTTGAAGAAACCAAATTGCAAGGCTAAACTCAAAAGGCCCCATGCCAAGATACAAGCACTCAAGGAGGAAAAAGGCCAAGTAAACCTTGGAATCTTGTCTGACGCTTCTCTACAGGCCTCTCAAAACTCATGAAGAAGACATCCACCAATTTTGTGAAAATTTTGACAAATTTTGGTTTTTTTCAAATTTTGAGGCCTTGAAGCATAGCACCCCTGGTGCTACGTTCTCATCTCAGGCATCCTCAGGAGGAAATCTCAGAATTTTTGGAATCCTTGGCTCAAGTATAGTATTCTCACCAAATTTCAGAGCATTTGGAACATTTTTGATCCCTCGAAAGGCCAAACAACACCTCATTTTTCACCTTTCCGCCTCATTTACAGACTTGGCGCTGCGCCTAGAGCAGTTTTGGGAAATTTTCCTTTTGGAAAGGTTAATGGAGCTCAATCATAAAAATAAGGGTATATTTTGAAATTAGACTCAGTAGGTTTTCCAACAAGTTGTCACAGAGCCAATTCCGACATTGGGAAGGTCATCAAAACTTGGCTGCAACTAGACCCTATTTTTCCCATCCATGGCGCTATGCTTTTAGACCTCACTATGCGTTTTTGGCCAAAAAGTCAACAAAAGACACCCATTGATGGAAAAATGATATTTTAGTGTTTTTTGAGGAAAATCACTCCAAAGCTAGGCGCTAGGAGTTATTTTTGTATTGATTTCATGATATATTTTATGCCTTGGGCCTTGCATGGTATCTTAGGCATAAATGAAATTTATGACAAGTTTTAATATTTTCAAACCCTAGTTAGGGTTTTGTAATATCCCAAAATGGGAACTGTCAGGAAGGCATGACTGGAAAATGCATTTTCCAGGAATGGATGCTAAAGGATTTTAAATGAGCATTTGGATCCCTTACATATAAGTATCTAAGTCCTAAATCCAAGAGGATATAAAAAATAAATCCTTGTAGGTGGGACAAACAGGCCTCCCACACCTAGTATGTCTTGATAAATGCTCAATGAGGGACTGCAACAATGTATAAACACAGTAATGGATATGCAGCATCAAATAAACTCATAGTACATGTTAAAAACACATAGCCATCAATCCAAGCTACAACATCAAACTTTACTTCATTTTATGAGCCAAACGTTGGGGAAAAGAAACAATTTATGCCCTAAAAAGGTTAATTTAAGAGATGAGCATAAAAATAATGGAAAGTGAGGGTGGGATATCGTATCTTAGGTCATATGGGACTCACATACCAAATTTTAGCAAAAAAAATGACTCTATCTATGTTAAACAAGTCTCCCACTCTCGGTATGGCTTAAAAATGCCTAATCCCCATGACTTAATTACTGCAGAAATTACTGAAGCACAGAAAACGTGATTTTATCAAGGATATGGATGAAATATGGTATGGAAATCAGTAAATCAGAGACATAGCATGGTTCATGCAATGTACAATAGATAAAGAGAATAATTACGTGAAGAAACTCTCAAGATTGAGGTGCTGGAACAACAAAATGGGACTTCAAAGCCTGAAAACATTATTCCATTGATGCTAAAGCTGATATATATTACACATCAGATATATAACATATTTTTACACAAAATGATAAATCTAATACAGATCTGTGTACTAGATGGGCTCCTTAATACACTCCCCTTGGGGATTTGAGCAAATCATGAACAGTAGTGAGTAGATCTAAGATCTAAGTTGCAGACCTGCAGTAATATTTAGTAATTTTGTAGTAAATAGAAACAGATGAAAATCAAATATGAAATGAAAATGGATTGGATGGCCAATCCATGGATCACCACAGTACAAGGAAAGCCCCTTAACACCAGAGATCACTCCTCCAAAACGTTGCTCAAACACCTTGCAACTTCCCTCTTGCAGATAACACAGTTATGGGAGAAAAATGTGTTTTTAGCTTTAGTACTGAATAGGCCTGATGCATATATCTAAAAGTGCAGCTCTAATGATCCAATGCGCTCTTCCAGGAGGTTAAAAAACACACTCACTGAGAAGAGGCACTAGATTTGCCTAGATCTGAGTAGATCTAGCTTCCACTGCTACAGCTTGCAAAAATAATAAAACCCTCAACACGATCTAAATTGTGTTTGGAAGATGAAGCTTGGCCCAAAGCCTAATAGTGTACAATATAGAACAAGTCTCCCCCAAGAGCTGCTCAAGGAAGGAGGTGGGATTCCCGACTAGGAACACCCAAGTGCTAAACAACACTATTATCAGCTAAATAGCTAGAGAATGAGGAATGTATAAATAGATAGCACATTTTTAAATATCAAATAATCAACCCTCTCCTTGTTCTCCTCCTCCTCCTTTTATAATTTGGAAATCTTATCAAACCCTAAACCACCTTGATGATTTAGCCTCATTCACATGAGTGACCTCCAACATGAACTGCGCTATGCCTTTAGGAGATACATTGCATGTAGACAGCGCTGTGGATTTTGTCCCGTTGACCCATTCAATTGGCCCGACCTTGTTCACACTTAAGTGTGTTTATGAAAGTAGCTCAGATTTAGCTTGTTTCACATTGAGCATTGACTTATTTTGATGTTTAGGAGTCATTATTGGTCCTTCTTTACAATTTTATTCATAAGCATTGAAAAAAAAAAAATTGAATATTCCTATTAGCTTGGGCTAATTAGAAATGTTACAGTGCCCCCGCTTAAAAATGTTTCTTGTCCTCAAGCAACTACAAGGTGGAGACAAATTTCTCCCTCCCTCTTCTTGTGGCCTCATCAATGGATCCCACCATGGCTGAAAAATGATAGGCAATGAATCTGTCCTCCAATGATTCCCTCCAAGTGTAAGATAACAGGGTGTACATCATGAGAAAATGGAAGGTAAAAATGGTGATCTCCTTGTTTCTCAATGGCCTCCTCAAGGTAGGAGTGACAAAAACACAGGAAGTCTTATTCCCAATGAGTGACTCCCTCACCCATGCAATCATCCAAATGAAACAATCATCAGCCACTTGTTTGTGCAATGTAGTGGGGCTACATGGAGAGATCAGTTTTCTTCCCTTAATTTTTTTCTCTCTCCATTTATGATAACTGTGGGGTTGTTTATGTCTTTGGGCTGAAAGAATATGGCCTCCAAGTATGGCCCGGGCTACCCCATCACATAATTCAGCCATGAAGTGCCTCCTCCAAGCACTCAAATTATTCAAATGGCTCACTTCATATGAAGAAAAGAGTTGAGATGTGGAAATCATGGTTTTCCCAATACTCCTCTTGAAACACACAACATGAATAGTAGGGAGAATCATACTCCCAATGGGCATCTCCATCACATATCCCACTCTCCAAACAAAGCTTCCCATGTACATATAAACAACAACAATATATGGAAGCAAAAACAATTCAAAACAAATTGTCACATGAAAATTGGAAAGTGGATCATAGTTCCTCTCATGGAACCAATGCAGTGCATCCTTGGCCTGCATCAAACCAAATAGTAACAAATGTTTTTCTAGCCACTTGTTTGCTGCCACAATCATTTTACAAGATAGCATCATGAAAGTACCAAGTGGTGTCAATGGTGCACACCAAAAATCATGTGGCTTCCCCCACAAGCCACCAATGAGATAGCCAATATTAATGCTACAAAAGGCTGCAAGTGAATTATTATACAATATGCAATAAGGAAAAACTCTTCTTGATACATCATGCTGCTCAACCAAGGAAAATAAGTACAATACAAAATGTGAAATTATACCTCCTCCATCACACACTTGAGATCTTGAGCTGAAAAGGCTCAACTGGAAATTCTCCCTCACCTCCAAAGAGTAGGGAAGTGGATGTGACCTCCTCTTCATTACCATCTGGGCTATACATCTCTCCATATGCTAAAATATGTCATGTTGGATGCCCTCCCAAGTGAAATCCTCCATCAAATGGAAATATGCATCAAAGTGCATGGAAGAAAAGTCCTCATGTGCTGCATGTAGCAGCTTCTCCTCGAGACTAGAAGATCTAGTCAAGAAGATCCTGCCATAGGAATAGATGACCACATCATCCACTATATATCTATCATCTCCATCCAGGTCATCAAGAATCATGCATGCACCAAGATCCTTAGAGTACTCTACCAAAATTTGAGACCTCAATAGGGATCAATCCTCCTAAGAGACAGCACTGGTGATCTAGCATATGAATCTCTCCTCATGTTGTTGCTCGCTACTTTGACATCCCTCATGCCAAATTCATCCCTCAAACTCCTCACCTCCCTAGAATTAAAGAATGGTGAGCCAAGAGGCAAGATGTCTCTCACCCATTCTAGATCTAGTGGCCTCCCAAGTGGAATGCCTCCATGTAGTGAGACATCAAAATCTGAATTGGAATTTTTGTATGAGTGGACTAATCTTTCCCTCTCTTCTCTACACAGTGCAATATCCTTCCTTTATGTACAATTATTCTGAAATATATAAGGGTGAATTCTCATCATACCTTGATGCTGATCCTGCTTCTCTTCCTCTCCTTTTATCTCACAATCCACCAATGCTACTGCATGTTGCTCCAGAATTTTGTTTTGGTTCCCACATGTTGAATCATTTGAAACCCCTTGTAAATATGCAAGGGATACTCTAGTGGAATCAATGGCTCCCCTTTCACCTCCATGTGGTGATGGATCTTCTCCGTCAATCCTCCTTGCAGCAAATGTGGGCAAGATATTGCACCGTGGATCTGCATGTGTGGCTGAATGCTCACACCCACCATGAGAATAGTTAGGGCTTGTTTCAAACCCTTCCAAAATTATTCTACACTCCTCCCCTTCCATCTCCTTGAGATATTCTTTAATGCTTCCCAATATTTGGAAAAGAAGCATGGAGATCTCCTCTTTCATCGCTCCTCCTTCTCCTCTTTCTCTCAACAAGAAAGTAGGCATTCCAAAGCATTGTAGATCAAATTGTGTGGCTGAATGCTCACACACATCATAAGAAGTACTGGAGCTTTCTTCACAAGAAGAAATCCTTGAGGGATTTGCATTTCTTCCCCTCCTCATTTCCCTGATTTCTTCCTTCAATTCATGCATGGATTGATGGAGAGTGTTAGGAAAACTCTTCTCTTTGTCCTCTGTGTAATATCTCTTCAGTCTTCTTCTTTATTCTTCTGATGGAAATATCTCACAGGCTGAGCCAGATATCATGCTTTGATACCACTATAATATCCCAAAATGGGAACTGTCAGTAAGGCTGACTGGAAAACACATTTTTTTAATATCCCAAAATGGGAACTGCTAGCAAGGCATGACTCGAAAACTCATTTTCCAAGAATGGCTGCCACAGGATTTGAAACCAAGACCTAGATCCATTATATCAATTCATCTAAGACTAAAATCAAAGAGGTGGCTCAAAATAAATCCCTCTAGGTGGGTTATATAGATCTCCCGCACCTAGTTATCTTTAGAAAATTCCCAATGAAGGGACTGCAAACAATTCTTAAACAAGAGATGGAATAACAGTGTTATTTTACAGCAATGAATAGATGAATATTTGAATAGCCAACAAATGTATAATATAGCAGAAATGATATACAAATCCTTGAGGAAAGATTCACTCAAGCAAAGCAATGCAGCTTTAAAGGGACATGTACATGAAATATGAAAAACACTGCTACACATGTATTTCTACAGGCTAAGAGGATGCAGTTTATATGAGACACTACATCATAATAGAAATATACAAAAATATATGGCTGAAGAAATGAGGGCGGAAATCTCTCAACCCATGGGAACAATAATACAACAATCCTCCAAAGGATTGGCTACAATATAAAAAATTGGAAAAATGTCGCAGTTGCAGGGTAGCCGTTGCAACTCAGAAAATGGAACTGGATGGAGAAGACTGAAGATATTGCATATGATGTAAATATCTCCTCCAATGGATCTTCTAAGTGAAATTTTGATCCTATCACTGAAGATCTCACCCTCCAATCAACCCTGTAAACCCTCACTGCAAGTGCACTATGAAAATAACGCAGTCACTAAGGGATACTGCGGTGTACGTGGAATAGAATGATTTGGCTAGGTGCCAAGATCTACAATATTCTCAGAATCCTTCCTTACTGATCTCCCAAAGGAAATAAGGCTCCCTCCTCTGAAAAACAAGCAAATGAATGGTGTTGTGGGATCCTCCACCGCAACACCCTTCAACACAACTCAGCTCTAAACAGAAACTGCACTGTAGCTAAAGGAGGATGCTTTGGCCTTGAGCCTGGATGTGGAGAAATGAACTGCAATACCTCAATAGGCCTCTCAAGAAGGAGAATAATTCCTAAAGAGGAATCCCTCATGCTAAACAACACTGCAACTCAGCTAAACAGCCAGAGACTACAAATAGTCTAAGTAGACATAAAATCAATAATCATATGCATGAGTAAAAATGGCTGCCTTTCCCTCATTTTAAACAAATGAGAGCTTCCTCTCCATGGGTCCCACTCTTTAGGTTTTTCTCCATTAAGAAATCTTCCCTCCTCTTTCACTGCACTATCCCACAAGATGCTCTCCACCTTCTACCACTGTGTTGTTTGACTTGGACAACTAGACCTTGTCCTCATGAAAAAAGTACCTTTTCACACCGAAATGGATTTTATTCCTAATCATGGTTCTTCTCACCCATTTTATTCATCTCCTAGATTACATAAACAAAATCAATGTTCCAATTAGCTTCATGCTAATTTTGGGAACATTACAATCCTCCCCTCTCAAAGATTTCTTGTCCTCAAGCAATTGGAAAGATAGAACTGAGGGGCCTTCTTAACGCATGGTGCTGAAAAAAAATTGGGATCTGCCATCCCCATATGAATCTCCCATCCCAAGAAATCATCTATACAAAGTGAGTTACCTCCCAACATGGCAACTCATGGCAATATCCTTCCACCTCAAGCTTTGGAAATGAAGGTGGGCTGAAAATCTAAATATGGTAAGCATCATAGCCTACCCCGCGTTGTCCTTCTCTCCAATCATGATGAGTGTAGAGTATGTGCTGATCCTGGACTACAAAAGTATTTCCCTCAAGTGGAAAAATGAAGAACAATCCTCTAAAGATTTCCTTTCCAACATTGTAGAACAAGCTGGCCGAAAATATTTCATCCATGATGAATAGGACATGATCATCATAGAACATCCTAATGAGAAGTTTTTTGAAGGTTTTACATGATGATATATGATACAAAAAATGTCTCAAAAGGACACAGCGCAGTCTCATCCACTGCAATTTCAGAAAATAACATGGCAAGTAATATACAAAATCCATCACATCTACTAATGAATAGAAAATGGTTGAATGTGTCAACAATACATGATCAAACACTTGCCCATGGTTATACAATGGATAGCTATCAAGCTCATGGCCCACCACAAAAGAGAACAAATGTGTGGTTGTGGTGGCCATATCTCCTCCCATGCTCCCATTCGAACATGTAGTGTATAAAATGTGGGAATTCTCTCCCATCAAGGACACATCCAACTCATGTGTAAATATCCCAATCATGCTCTTAACAAGAATAGAAAAAATATCAGTAAATTAAGACATGATTAGTACAAGAATTAAGGATATACTGATGGCTTCATGTGGGGCTTGAAGATACCAACATTCTCCTAAGTATTTATAGCACAGTTTTACAAACTGCTGTTTTAGAAAAGTACAAGGAAAAATGTTTCATTTTACATGGTCAATCATGCATGTCTTCATATGGTAAATGTTCAGGTGCAACAACTGAGCATACATGTGATGATAAAACATTTTCCTGAGGCCACATAAAAGATGACTGCCTCCATCATATAGGTTGGCCCAACATCTATCATGAAGCAATGTGAAAAGCATGCCCTCTTGTGGAGCAATGCAATGCATAGTAATGTTAAGAGTATGCAAATCAATAAATGTAAAAACAGAATTCTTACCATATGCCGGAAGTAAGATGGTACATGGTGTTGGGCAGTGAAAGAGGTATGAAATTACTATGTATTTCTTCATTCTTTTACCATAGACATACTGCTTTTTGCCTTGGAAAGGAAATTTATCATAAGAATTACAATAGAATTGGAAGGGTTTATGTTTAGTACAAAAAGATGACTAAAGGTTACTTTTTGATTGAAAAAACAGGAATTCGACGAGGTGAACAACTGTACCAAAGGCGGGGTTGAAAATAATGTAACTTCTACTCCATCAGCGTTGAACCATATCCAGCCAAAGGCAAGGAGATCTAAACGAATACCCCAAAAAAGGCAGGGGATAGCTCGGCCTCGGTCAGAGTAAACAGGATGATGACTAAACAAAGAAAAGAAAATCCCTCAAGATCCTTCGATCCCAAGGGATCGCTATTCAAACTCATCTTATTCCTTGATTTGTCCATCAAGATTTGATATATAAAGCAATGTCCTTTAGTGACAAAGGGACAATGTTGTTAAAGTCAGTGAGTTAGTCGAAAGGCTTTGCATTTAAACATTTCCTCGGTAATATAATGCTTTATTGACTCTTGGCTTTGAGAGAACCTTCTCTATAATGATTTATGTTGGTTTAATACAAGACAAGTGTTTCATACATCTTCTAAAGTTTTGAATTAGCCTAGTAGTATTTCACTGGCGCTAAGGGCCCGACTCTAGTGGAATCACTTCGCTGTTTGTATTTTTAATCCTTCCTTACTGTCGTGTGAAGTGTGTTTAATGTTTGTTTCAATTACAGAACTGGTGTATTGTTGTTAGATCAAATACAGAGTCATTACTATTTCATCCTTCACAAGAAGCATGTTCGCTGTTTGATTATCTTGTTATTATCATAAAGCTTCGCTATTCTGTATCTGATTTGAGTTGTTGTTCCATTAGTTTATAATTTTCCATAATTGATTGTTGCGTGTGTTAGCCACCTATAAACTTTGTTATATCAAAAGGTGGCTAGGACTGTTTGAGCCTTCAAGGAACATATTTCATTACTAAAAAAATTTTGGCTCTTGAAGACTCTCAAAGGCCTCATGCCTTTCCTCTGTCCAAAACTTCACTGCTGTTTCCCTTCAGAACTCACAAATCCTGCTCATCTCCAAACCAGAATACTGTTGCTAAGTCATAATTTTCCCCTTCTCCCACTCAAAGCCAACCTTCATTTATTTCCCTTTCTCTCCATAAAATTCCTCTATTTTTTCATAAGTTCTTTTCTTCCGTTTATAAAAATCCATTTTTATAAGGTTTAAAACCCACTTCTAAGCCTTATCGGAACCCTCAATTTCCCCTGAAAACCATTGGAAAACCATAAAAACCCACATTTTGCACATAGATGGGTCTTAGCCCCTTCCCGCATAAATCCCTTGTCATATGACCCTTCATATGACCCTCGGCCCCGCAGTCGGGTGCAAGGCCTTTAAATATTTCTCCGCCCGAAGAATAAAACCTTTGATTAAACTTAAATTCTTGGGTTTTTAATTATTTTATAACTTTCCCGCCGGTCCACATTTTAGTTTAATCTCCACCGTCGATCTGATCTGTACATCGACGGTGCGGAATCCATCTCCTTATGGTCCCCGCGATCCACTAGCCGATTGCCTAAAACCGGCGGTATCCATCGCACCACCTTTGGGTGAAAGCTGTTTTCCCCCGATCACCAGCGTTTCCATACATCGCGTGACACGTGTCCCATGCAATTTTTCAAAATCACTTGCCCATCGCGCGTTATCGTTCGGACGTGGACACCCAATGATATTGCCATGCGCCGTCCGATCTGGGGCGAGCCATCCAATGGCTATCGCTCGCCGAAGATGCCCATTACTTAACGTGGTCCCGACGCAACATTAAATCATTTTCTGCCGTCGATCTGATCTACAAATCGATGGTTCAGATTTCATCTCTCTGATTCCATCGCCCAGTCAACGATTCTCCGTTTTGACTTTCCCCCTTGGCCCTGACCATCGATCTCTGTGCGATCGACGGCTTTGATTTGATCTTTATTTCGCCTTCTCCGATCAATCTTGACCATTGGATGATGCCATCTAATGGTCATGCTTCCTCCACATGCCTCCGCAGCAGTAAACCTATATATGCAGGATTTTATAATACTTTTTTGTATTTTGCAGGGTTTTAATGATTTTTTTCGTTGGGTTCAAAGAAAATTCAAAAGTAGAGGGTGACAACCCTCCTGCCTTCGATCTGCCAGAGAAATCATTTGCAGGTTTCAAATTTCACATTTTTCATGAGGCATTGATGCCTTTGTCAACCCTGCACAGCCATGAACACTAGAAAAAACCATGAACCGGGCATAGACAAAGAGTATCAGTGGAAAAGACCATAATTTACTTGAACAGAGGATTAAAGGATAGTTTTGTGGGGATTACGTCTAAGACGCTTATCAAAAGCCTAATCCCCAAGTGAAACATCGTTTAAAGAAAATCTGAAGTGTTTTAACTGACAGAAAACCCTCCACCACCACAAATTGAGGCGAATTGATTCCTCGGCTACCATAAATGCCACCTGTGCCTCAAAAAATTCAAAACAGAGGCCGAAGTTATTGATCAAACGAATATATTTGCCTCATCGCATTCAGGGAGTTACTTCTGCAATCCATTCAATGCAAGAAATATCTACAGAGTTACTCCAAACATTACACCGAGCCTCAAAGTTCAACAAAAGCTCCCACGGAGCTTAAATCTTTATGTAAAATAATTTAATACAGGGGATGTGTATGTAAGTTTCTTCATTGAGCCCCTTAAATTCCAAGAAGCCATTAAGTTTGTATTAATTTTAATTGAGATCTTTTATCAGATCTCACCTCCTCATCCTTCTATAAATACTTCTGTAGAAGATGAGTGAGGGGTTGGTTGTAGAACTTTTATATAAACTTGAGTTTAAACTTCTGATTGTACATAGTATTCACCGGCTATTGGAGCTCTGTTTGTGATAGATAGGTTAGGCTGAGATGTGTAGATGGTTGGTAACTTAAAGCACTGGAATTGAAGCTGTAACTAGTTTGGAGCATTAATACAAGCTGATTTATGGGATCCTGGTCTATGTTGATGGTGATTTTTTTCTAATTCTAACTTGTCATTTTGTTTCTATTTTCACTGTGTTTCATATTCTCTTATAAAGAACAGCATGCATAGAGTTAGGACCTATTGTACAGCAGTAACCTTCTCTGACTGAAAATCTTTATCTAAACATTTTCTTCCAAACTCTATTATTTAGGAATGATTTAATTCAGTTCAAGCATAGGAATGCTGGAGTTCCCTCGTCTTATTGTCGTAGCTGAACGTTATTCTTAAATTTTATTTTCAGTATATGTTTTGTGAAGATGAACTGAGGAAGATATGGTGAGCCCTGGTCCCAGTTTTGTCTACACAACTATCTGGATGTTTCCCTTGGAATGTGTTAAAAGTTGGCTAGTTTAAAAGTACTTACCAGATCTTAGGCCATTCTATGTTATCTTTGTGTTTGTCTTGAAAGTAACTAAGTAAATCAAAGCTAGGAGAGGATTTGTAGTGAGCCCGGCTCGCTAGTTTCTTCTTAAAAAGTTGCCTTCAATTTTCCCTTTGTTTTAAAGTGTTTTCTATTGAAATTGTATCAAACGCTGGCTAGTTTAAAAGTACTTACCAGATCCTAGTTTGCTTTTATGTTTTTCTTGAGTTTATGTCAAAGGATGACTAGTTTAAAAGTACTTATCAGATCCTGGGCTGCTCTTGTTCTGCATCTGTTTATCTCTTCTTCTTATTGTATCATTTCATTCCATAAATCAAACTTCAAAGAGATCCTTAGACATAGATGAATTGACTCATGGAACACTCTTTCCTCTTGTTGTTCCAATTAAATCCCATTATGAATCCATAGCCCATTGGACTAAGACCTGCAATTATCTATCTTTTTGGCCGAAGCTTACTGTGATTTCTTGCAACTTCTCACCTTTGAAACTCTTTGCATTTGGTACTTTCAACCTCAAACATTAATCATGCTCAACCATCCAAAAACAAACAAACCCTTGGCCTTCATAACTAGCCTAATATCATAACCCCAAACTTCAAAGACAAATCCATCTTTGTACTTATTGGAGAGATCCCTCTCTGGATTAAGGAGGGCTAGATCCTAGAATCCCAAATTTGGTTGAAAAGATGTTGCTTCTGCAGTTTTAGTCTCACCAATCTGCTAAAATTACAGATCCCTAACATTTCTAGCTACTCCGCTGGGGAAACTTCCCTCAAAAACTTCATAAAAATTTGTGAGTTAAAAGCAGCCTTTTCAAGCACTACCAAGAAACTAGTAATCATGATGAAACTTGTTTTGAATCTGTGACAAACTAGGTAAACCCTAGGATTCTCATAAGACTTTATCTAACCTTGAAAGATCAGTTCGCTTAACCATAAGAGTAAACTGACTTTGTCTCATAGTCGTAGCTAAGTTTTGAAACAGAGTTAAAATATTCTTAAAAACCACACAACTGAAAAATACCTTAGAAAACCTAAAAATATTTCAGATTGGTATTCAATAAACGTGGTGGTGGACCATAAAACCTTTTACCTCCTTAGGAGCTAAAAACTTCCACTTGGCGACTCCACAATCCTTAGCAGACCTTAAGACTCCACTGGGAAGAACCCTTATTTTAAAATATCATTCAAACTCAGTTAGAGGGCTGTAGGATTGAATTTCAAATAGCCTAGTTAACCTTTTAAAGACTGTCATACCTGGTTGAACTTGTCTTGTTTATTTTGGTCTAAAAAACACAACATAGTGGCTCCTAGAAAGATTCACACTAGAGCACATCCTGACCCTGATCCACCTAAATTAGTTGATAACCCAGAAGGTATCCTTAGGAACTCTCCTAGGATTAAATTGTCAACTATTTTCAGATCACCCTTGAGAGCTAATTCAGTTCCTAAAAATCTTTCAGCTCTACAACAATCACAAGTTGACTTAGTAAATCCCTTTAGAACTAGGTCTCTTGGTGATTTAGATCAGTTAGATTCTGAGTCTTCACTTTCATCCCCGGAAACAAGTGAGTTTTCTGGTACCAGAGAAACAACACCTCCTGATTTGCATTTCCTTCACAATTTAGGTGTCTCTCCTCCAAGGTCTGCTCAGCAATATTTTCCTGGTCCAACCACTTCTTCCCACCCTACATCCTGTTGGGTATGTGTTATATTCTTTCCACGATTAGCCCCCACACGCTGTATGTTGCGTCGAGCATAGCTGGGGGGTCACGAGGGGCGAAGCAGTCCCCACCATTGGGGTCCGGGGCGGATCCGCCCATGGTTTTGTGCGGACCCACTCATAGGCGGATCCGCCCATGGTTTTGTGCATGGTTTTGCACATGGTTTTGGGGTTCGATGGTTTTCGGCCCCTGGTATTTTGTAGATCCGGTCAAGGGAACTACGGTTATGTTCCAATCCAGGGTTAATGGATTGGGGTTTATGTATGCTTCGGCATGTATATATATGTGTTGTAACACTAAAAGGAATATAATGAAAAATCAAGCTGGTCGTCCCGATTTGGGATCCAGGGTAAAATCTCTGTGTTTATTTGTTTTATGTTTTATGCTCTCGCTATTGTTTATTTTCTGTTATAAGATTCATGTGTAGATAATTTCTGTTCAGGGTTAAAACCTACACATCCGCTGTTCAAACCACTCCACTCCAGCCCACTTTTTCAGTTTTTAATCCACTCCTTGTGAATCCACCCCCACCACATATCATGGCAGCATGGTATGCTCCCTTAGTCCTTCATGTACCACTGGTCAATCTTCCACAAGACTATCAGTCCAAAATTCCATTATATGATGCTAGCAATACTACAATTGCATCACAACATGTGGATAAGATGGATGACTACTTTGACAGAAATGAAATTGATGATGATTTTGTCAAGATTAGGTTATTTTCTCAGAGCTTAGGGGGAGAATCAAGAAAATGGTTCAAAAATTTAGCCCCCCATAGTATTAATGATCTTCAAGCTTTCCATCAATCATTCTTAAACAAATGGGAAGTAAAGAAAAACCCTCTCCAAGTCCTTTCTAACTACAATAACCTCCATAGAAACACTGGGGAAAGCATGCAAGCTTATTGCACCAGATTCAATAGTGTGTATAATGCACTTTCCCTAAAACTTAAACGTCCACAAGGCTTAGCTTTAAACAATTTTCCTGAAGGGTTCAACTCTGACATGACTTATCAGCTAAGAGAGAGAAAATTTTCAACTCTTGAGGATATGCAAAGAGGCACTCTCTCTGTGAAAGTCAACTTAATGGAGAAAAGAGAAAGAATGAAAAATGAAAAGAGAGTATCTTTTAGAGAGGAATCCACAGCTTCTACTTCGAACTCAAAGATGGAGAGAATGATGGAAGAAATGATGAAAGAGATGAGCATAATTAAGAGAGCACAAGCAAATCAAAACCAAACTGCTCCTCAAAATAGAAACCAAAACCAGAATCAGAATGTTAGAGGGAACCAACCTCCAAACAGACCTAAGGAAGATGATCAATAGATCATTCCTCCATTTCATCAAAATTATGTAAGTGAGGTTGAAGAAACGAATGAGATAACAGAGGGAGATGACATCAACATGTTTGGGGTAGACAATGAGAATTTTGAGATTCATTATGATAGAAAACAAGGTCTATACACACCTCATGATGACAAAGGATATGATGATGAAAATTTTTATAAAGACATGGAAAATGTCATCATAGAACCTCAAAGAGAATACGACCTTAGAAGTAAAACTAGTCAACAACCCCCCAACAACAAAACCTCTGACGAATCTTCACAAAACAGCACTGCAACCAAGCCTGAAAAGATTAAACAAAAGGAAAAAATAATGGTTGTAAATTCTGATAAAGGAAAAGAGAAAGGCGCTCAAACCAATGAAAAACAGAGTGCATACATTAGCAGTACTAACAATTCAGCTAGTACTCCTGTGAAAACAATTTTTTCTAGTGTAAATAAAACAAATCAGCAATCCGATATTGCTGAGTAAATGACAGCTAATAAGGCTAAAACCAACACATTAAAGAGTCAAATTCCTTTTAGCCTGGAGTAGGAAATTTCAATGATCAAAATCTCTGTTCCCCTGACTGAGTTAGCTGCTCAACATGTATATAGGACCCAAATTTTGAAGGCTTTAAACATTGAAGAGAATGAGGACACTGTCAATCTTAATGATGACAAACCAGAGCTGATTTTTGGTCCTAAGATTGAAGGTAGATATCAAGAGGGACTTATTCCTCCCTTTTATGTAAGTTTAAACGTTCATGACAAAATTTTGCACAACGCTATGCATGATTCCAAGGCTTCTCATAATTTAATGCCAAAAGCTGTAATGGAGAGCCTTGGTCTACAAATCACCAGACCTTACAAAGATCTGTACTCTTTTGATTCCAGCAGAGTAAAATGTTTAGGATTAATCAAAGACCTTTGTGTTAACTTAGCCCAAATTCTAGCCAAATGCTTAGTCATGGATATTATTGTGGCTGACGTACCCCCAAAGTATGGAATGCTATTATCAATATCATGGGGAGCTAAGTTACAAGGGACTATGCAAATGGACATGACCTACGTGACTATCCTTGTTTTCAATAACAATAGAAGACTTTACAGGGAGTATCATATGCAATACACAGTTACAAGTCAAGACAGACCACAAAACTCTCCTATGTATTATGTAAACACCGGCCTTGATTATTTCATCATGTTTAATGAGGAAACACTTGGTGAACAGGTCACTTTAACATGATTAATGGCCGATAGGGAGGAAGAGGAAAACACCATAGAAATGTCAAAACGGTTTGATGAAATGATAAACAGTAGAAAAATAAACAAAGGTCTTGAACTACAGGTCCTACAGCCTTTGCTTTTAAACCTTGACACTCAAGAAAACGTGCCTCCACTTAACACAAAACCTAAAGAGTCGAAACAATTTCAATTGAGTGCTCCTAATCATGAAAATTTAGAAAGCACAGTAGTTGAAGAGGATGGTAACCAGGATGAAACCAAAAAAAGTCCTCTGTGGAGTATGTATTTTGATGGTTCTTGCACTAGGACCAACACTGGTGTAGGTGTCTGGATTTCCAACACTAAAAATAACCACATCGAAAGCATTTCCTGTAAGTTAAATTTTCAGTGTTCCAATAACATAGCAGAATATGAATCCCTTCTCTTAGGTTTGCATCTATTGAAAAGGTTGGGAGCCACAAGAATTAATGTGTATGGGGATTCAAAATTAGTCATTAGGCAAGTCAATGGGGAATATAACGCAAATCATCCTAGACTTAGAGCCTATCGGAACGATGTCATGGACCTTTTGAAAACCTTTGAGGAGTCCAAACTTTTTTTTGTCCCAAGAAAAAGAAATATTGCGCCCCACAATTTAGCCTTTGCAGCTAGGACATGCTTGACGCCATATTAAACCAAAGACTGCACAACTGAGATAAAATTTAGACCAGTTGTACTTGATAATGAAAAGTATTGGCAGGTGTTTGACAATGATAGACAAATAGAAGACTTCATGCAATTCAGAAATGAATTTGAACTACACAGTTTGGACTCAGATTATGATATAGACTGCAGTGAAGGAAATTTCCTTGGTGAAGAGGAACCATTTCCTAAACCTATTAATATTAACCTGCTGTCAGGAAAACTAGAAAACAAAACAAAATTGGATGCAGATTTCGAAACAGATGAGTTAGAAACTCTACACTCTAAAGATGAAAGTTTGCCAAGCTGTCTAACTCCTTTGGAAGAGTTGTTTGATCTTAATGATGTGGCCAAAAAACCAAAACTGGAACTTATAGAGACTGAAGTAGAAGAGTGTAATATAGGCACTGAACTTAAACCTATGATGATTAAATTGTCTAAGACTTTACCAGCTCAGATTAAACTCAAATACGTTGAGTTGTTTAAAGAGTTTTCTGATGTTTTTGCATGGAGCTATGAAGATCTCAAGTCTTATGACACTAAAATAATACAACACAAAATTCCCCTTAAAGAAAACCAAAATCCATTCAAAAAAAAATTGCGCAGAATAAACCCTGTTCAATTATCGTTGGTTCAGAAGGATATCATGAAAATGTATGATGCTGGTATTATTGTCCCTATTAGATATTCTGAGTGGGTGTCTAATCTGGTGTCTGTAAGGAAGAAAACTAGAGAGATCGGGCTTTGTATAGACTTTAGAGACTTAAAAAAAGCTTCATTAAAGGACAACTACCCTTTACCAAAGATGGATCACATTTTACAAAGGGTGGTAGGGTCTAGAAGAATTTCTTTGCTGGATGGCTATTCAGGGTACAATCAGATCTTAGTTCACCCTGCTGATCAATTAAAGACAGCCTTTACTACACCATGGGGCACTTTCATGTACATGAAAATGCCTTTTGGTCTAATGAATGCTGGAGCAACTTTTCAAAGAGCCATGTACATAGCATTCTCGGAGGAACTGCGCTTCTTCATCATCATCTATCTGGATGATGTCACTGTGTTTTCAAAAATAGATGAAGAGCACTTAGAACATTTAAGAAAATTTTTCGAGAAGTGCAGGAAGTTTGGGATATCCTTAAACCCTAAGAAGACACTATTTGGTCTCCAAGAAGGTAAACTTCTTGGGCACATTATTTCTGAGGAGGGTATAAATATAGATCCCAAGAGGATTGAGGCCATATTGCAAATCTCTCATCCTCGAAACATTAAAGAGTTGCAGTCTTTCATCAGAAAGATTAACTTTTTAAGAAGGTTCATCCCCAACTTAGCTGAGCTCCTTAGGAATATCACGAACATGTTAAAAAGGGAGCAAGGGGTAAAATGGACCTTGGAAGAAAAAGAATCCTTTGAACTGGTGAAACAAGCATTAACCAGAACACTAGTTCTCATAAGTCCTAATTTTTCCAAGGATTTTTATATTTTTTCATTTTCATCAGAACATACCATAGCTGCTATCCTTCTACAGAAAAATCCACAAGGACAAGAGCAGCCTATTGCATTCTTTAGCAAGGCATTGAGGGATGCCCCTTTGAAGTATAACATTATGGAAAAGAAAGCTTTTGCTTTGGTTAAAGCTTTGAAAGACTTCAGAGTATACATCCTTCACTCACACATCATTGCCTTTGTCCCAAACTCAGTTGTTAAAGATATTCTAACCCAGGACCTGGATGGTAAGAGAGGTAAGTGGATCGCTATTATTCTTGAATATGATTTAGAGATAAAACCCACTAAACTCATCAAAGGCCAAGGTCTAGCTAGATTGATGGGTGAATCTAATTTTGAAGTTCTTGATATTAATATGATTGATGCTTTAGATGATCAAGAGGAAGTCTCAACTCCCATTGTTGAAAACCATTTTATGAATTCCTCTTGGTATGCTGATATTGTTTATGTTTTGCTTAATTTGAATACATCTCCTGGTTTGACAAAAATAAAGGCAAGATTCCTTAAATTGAAAGCTATAAACTATTGCATTATTGATATATGTCTTTACTGGAAAAATGCAAGTGGTCTATTGCTCAAATGTTTGCCTGAGTTCGATGCAGAGAAGGTTAAGTACCAGTTCCATGAAGGAGAGTGTGGAGGTCATCTGTACTAGAAGACAACAGCCAACAAAATTTTGAGGGCTGGTTTCTATTTGCTTACTCTTTTCCAAGATGTGCACAAAATGATCATAGCCTGTCATAAGTGTCAAATTTTTGAAGGAAAAAGAAAAATGTTACCCATACCTCTGCATCCAATCACTGTTGAAGCCCCTTTTCAACAGTGGGGACTTGAATTCATAGGAGAAATCCATTCCCCATCTTCTGCCCAGCATAGATGGATTCTCACTGCCATAGACTATTTCACTAAGTGGATAGAAGCCATACCTTGTAGATAGGCCAATGATTTCGTTATTATAAAATTTATGGAGACTAACATTCTCTCCAAATTTGGTTGTCCTACCAAGATTATCATTGATAATGAAGCAGCATTTGGATCAAAGAAAACGGTTGAGTTCTGTCATAGATATCACATAACATTGGGTCATTCCACGGCCTATTACCCTCAAGGTAATGGACTTGTAGAATCCTCAAACAAAAGCTTAGTGAACATAATCAAGAAACTGTTGGAGGACAATAAGAAGTCTTGGCACACAAAGCTGGTTCATGCACTTTGGGCTGACAGATGGAATTTGAAGAAATCTATTGGTATGTCACCTTTCCAGCTTGTGTACGGTACTGATGCAATTTTTCCAAACAGCCTTGGTGTACTAGTGATTAATTTGATTCAAGAATTACAAACCGAAGAAAATGACATGATTAGAATAGAGAACCCGACCATTCATCTTTGGCAAACCAGAGAGGAAGTTTATAACAAAGCATTGCAGAAGCAGGAAAACATTAAAAATCTTTTTGACAGAATAAAAAAGGCCAGCAATTTCAAGATTGGGGACAAAGTTCTAAAGTGGGATTCAAGAAGGGAAGAGAAGGGCAAGCATGGAAAATTTGACAACTTATGGCTTGGCCCTTACTCTATTCACTCAACTACTGGTTACAATGCATTTCTCTTGCAGGAGTTGAATGGAGCAGAATTGTGTGGAGGTCCTGTCAATGGCAGGATGCTTAAGCATTACTTCTCTTGATCCATGTTATGTTCCAAAAGAATTTTTATCTTTTTTCCACTATAAATATTTCATCCACCATTACATTCGAAGTTGTGAAAATAAAAAATACAAAAACAAACGAAAGAAAGAAAAGAGGGAAGATTATGAAAACAAGAAAGGTATAGCCCCATACCAAAAAAGAGAAATAAATTATGAAAGTGTGAAAGATTAAATGCCACTCCTACAAGACATACTTCTAGTTAGTCAAATAGCCTAATCTTGACTAATTATTTTTAAATTTTCTGCTGATAGGATAGTAAATTTTATTTTCCAAACTGTTTAATCTTGGCTTATTAGTAGATAGTTTAGGTTAGAAATTAAAGGTTCAAACATGATGAAAATTTGAACCTAAGTTTCCAAAGAGAGATGACTCAAAGTTTGTTTTTCTTGAGTCAAAAAGAGGTAAATCTGGTTCTAATTAGGTCAAAATCTGAACCGGAAAACAAAGTAGGAACAGCTCAAACAAAAGTCAGAACAGAGCTGTTAAAAAGATGAAGGAAGAGTTTTCAATTTTCAGATCTTAAGCCTTCTATTTTGTTTTAAATTTTTTCTGTAAAATAAATGTCTATGTGCAACTTGTTTTTATGCCATAGATCACAACAAGTCAAACAGTTTAATCTTGACTTGATTGTTTTTAAATTTGTTTTAGAATTTAGAGAATTAAAATCTGTTGGACAGTTTAATCCCAACAGATAGCAGAATAGGTAGAGAATCATATGGGCTCAACTGTTTAATCTGGGTCCATGGAGAAATAAGGAGTAGAACTAGATTATATTTCCTGCTTTTCAAAAGAATAAAATGTGGTAAAAGAGTTTGCCAATCCAAGTGTACTCTAATGAAGAAAAAATGTTAGAACAGTAGGATTGGGTAGGTAGAAAGTTTGTATTGATGAAGTTCCATTGTTTTCATGGCTACTAATATATTTTCAGAGAAGACCATCCCAGTAAAGGAAGGGCAACCCAATGGATTAGGCACAGGTCAGCCTCCCAAAGAATGCAGGTTTGAAGTTCTTGATGCCTTCAAGAAGGCACCATCCCCAAGTGGAGCCACTGTTAGCCACCTATAAACTTTGTTATATCAAAAGGTGGCTAAGACTGTTTGAGCCTTCAAGGAAAAACTTTCATTACTAAAAATTTGTTGGCTCTTGAAGACTCTCGAAAGCCTCATGCCTTTCCTTTGTCCAAAACTTCACTGTTGTTTCCCTTCAGAACTCACAAATCCTTCTCATTTCCGAACTAGAATACTGCTGCAAAGTCATCATTTTACCTTTCTCCCACTCAAAGCCAACCTTCATTTGTTTCCCTTTCTCCCCATAAAATTCCTATATTTTTTCATAAGTTCTTTTCTTCCGTTTATAAAAATCCATTTTTATAAGGTTTAAAACCCACTTCTAAGCCTTATCGGAACCCTCAATTTCCCTTGAAAACCATTGGAAAACCATAAAAACCCACATTTTGCACATAGATGGGTCTTAGCCCCTTCCCGCATAAATCTCTTCTTGTATGACCCTTGATATGACCCTCGGCCCCGCAGTCAGGCGCCAGGCCTTTAAATATTTCTCTGCCCGAAGAATAAAACCTTTGATTAAACTTAAATTCTTGGGTTTTTAATTATTTTATAACGTTCCCGTCGGTCCGAATTTTATTTTAATCGTCACTGTCGATCTAATCTGTAGATTGACGGTGCGGAATCCGTCTCCTTGTGGTCCCCGCCATCCACTAGCTAATTGCCCAAAACTGGTGGTATCCATCACACCACCTTTGGGCAAAAGTTGTTTTCCCCCGATTGCCAGCGATTCCATACATCGCGTGACATGTGTCCCTTGTACTTTTTCAAAATCGCTTGCCCATCACACGTTATCATTCGGACGTGGACGCCCAGCGATATTGCCATGCACCGTTCGATATGGGGCGGGCCATCCAACGGCTACCGCTCGCTGAAGATGCCCGAAACTTAACGTGGTCCTGGTGCGGAATTAAATCATTTTCCACCGTCGATCTGATCTGCATATCGACGGTTCAGATTTCATCTCTCTGAATCCGTTGCCCAGTCAATGATTCTCCATTTTGACTTTCCCCCTTGCCCCCGACCGTCGATCTCTGTGCAATCGACAGCTCTGATTTAATCTTTCTTTCGCCTTCTCTGATCAATCCTGACCGTTGGATGATGCCATCTAATGGTCATGCTTCCTCCACATGCATCTGCAGCAGTAAACCTATATATGCAGGATTTTATAATAGTTTTTTGTATTTTGCAAGGTTTTAATGATTTTTTCCACTGGGTTCAAATAAAATTCAGAAGCAGAGGGTGATGAACCTCCCTCCTTCGATCTGCCAGAGAAATCATTCGCAGGTTTCAAATTTCGCGTTTTTCATGAGGCATTGATGCCTTTGTCAACCCTGCGCAGCCCTGCACACTAGAAAAAACCATGAATCAGGCACAGACAGAGAGTATCAGTGGCAAAGACTAGAATTTACCTGAACAGAGGATTAAAGGACATTTTTGTGGGGATTACTTCTAAGATGCTTATCAAAAGCCTAATCCCCAAGTGAAACACCATTTAAAGAAAATATGAAGTGTTTTAACTGACAGAAAACCCTCCACCGCCACAAATTGAGGTGAATTGATTCCTCAACTACCATAAATGCCACATGTGCCTCAAAACATTCAAAACAGAGGCCGAAGTTATTGATCAAATGAAGATATTTTCCTCAGCGCAGTCAGGGAGTTACTTCTACAAGCCATTCAATGCAAGAAATATCTGTAGAGTTACTCCAAACATTACACCGAGCCTCAAAGGTCAACAAAAGCTCCCACAGAGCTTAAATATTTATGTAAAATCATTTAATACAAGGGATATGTATGTAAGTTTATTCATTGAGCCCCTCAAAGGCCAAAAAGCCATTAAGTCTGTATTAATTGTAATTGAGATCTTTTATCAGATCTCACCTCCTCATCCTTCTATAAATACTTATGCAGAAGATGAGTGAGGGGTTGGTTGTAGAAATTTGATATGCACTTGAGTTTAAACTTCTGATTGTACATATTATTCATCAGTCCCTGGAGCTTTTCTGGTGATAGATAGGTTAGGCTGAGATGTGTAGATGGTTGCTAACTTAAAGCACTAGACTTGAAGCTGTAACTGGTTTGGAGCATTAATACAAGCTGATTTATGGGATCCTGGTCTATGTTGATGGTGATGCTTTTCTAATTGTAACTTTTAATTTTGTTTATGTTTTCACTGTGTTTCATATTCTGTTATAAAGAAAAGCATGCATAGAGTTATGACCTACTGTACATCACTAACCTTCTCTGATTGAAAACCTTTATCTGAACGTTTTCTTCCAAATTGTGTTACTTAGGAATGATTTAATTCAGTTCAAGCATGGGAATGTTGGCATTCCCTCATCTTATTGTCTTAGCTGAACATTATTCTTTAATTTTATTTTCAGTATATGTTTTGTGAAGATGAACTGAGGAAGATATGGTGAGCCCTGGTCCCAGTTTTGTCTCCACAACTATCTGGATGTTTCCCTTGGAATGTGTTAAAGCTGGCTAGTTTAAAAGTACTTACCAGATCTTAGGCCATTCTATGTTATCTTTGTGTTTGTCTTGAAAGTAACTAAGTAAAGCAGAGCTAGGAGAGGATTTGTGATGAGCCCGACCTGCTAGTTTCTTCTCCAAAAGTTGCCTTCAATTTTCCCTTTGTTTTAAAGTGTTTTCTATTGAAAGTGTATCAAAGGCTGGCTAGTTTAAAATTACTTACTAAATCCTAGTTTTCTTTTATGTTTTTCTTGAGTTTATGTCAAAGGCTGATTAGTTTAAAAGTACTTATCAGATCCTGGGCTACTCTTGTTCTGCATCTGTTTATCTCTCCTTCTTATTGTATCATTTCATTCCATAAATCAAACTTCAAATAGATCCTTAGACATAGATGACTTGCCCCATGGACCATTCTTGCCTCTTGTTCCAATTAAATCCTATTATGACTCCATAGCCCATTGGACTAAGATCTGCAATTATCTATCTTTTTGGCCAAAGCTTACTCTGATTGCTTGCAACTTCTCACCTTTGAAACTCTTTGCATTTGGGACTTTCAACCTCAAACAGTAATCATGCTCAACCATCCAAAAACAAACAAACCCTTGGCCTTCATAACTAGCCTAATATCATAACCCCAAACTTAAAAGACAAATCCATATTTGTACTTATTGGAGAGATCCCTCTCCGGATTCAAGAGGGCTAGATCCTAGAATCCCAAAGTTGGTTGAAACGATGTTTCTTCTACAGTTTTAGTCTCACCAATCTGCTAAAATTATAGATCCTTAACAGCGTGATAAGTGGATGTCGACAAGATTGAATCATGGAAACCTAGTTTCTTCATTACATTAGAATTGTAATTTTTGTTCATTTCATGTTGATGTTCCATTTCTGTTCATTTTTTATTCATAGTCTTCGATTAGCAAATAGATGAGTTATAGTTACATGTTGTTGTTACTTTCCAGATTTCGTTTCTTTTAAGTTACTTTCATTGAATTTTCTTTAGTTTCGATTTCTTTAAGATCTCCAACTGTACAGGATAGAGGTTATTACTTCCAAATCCCTAAATTGGTTATCTTGCATCGATTTCTAAGGGAAAGAGTTATTGCTACTGCATCCATGATTGATGTTTTGCAATATTGATGTAGTTTAGTCTTCCCGTTCATGTCATTGTAATTAGGTTTCTTTACACACGCTTTGTTACTTTTTCATTTAATATTATGTACTACATCTTCACAGCATTGCTCTTAGATAATTGCAGCCTCAGATAGAGTACACTCTTGAAATAAAAAGTTGCTCCCGGATTGTTGATTAATGTAGGCTAATTAGGTGTTCAAAAGATACCCTTTTATGACGTGACATTTTGGCGCCGTTTCCGGGGAGAGTGTATGCCATTCTAAAGGAGTAATGCACAACTAATTTTATTTTGCTTGCGAATAATTTGGTATTAAAGATGAAAGGTAAGAACCTACGCATTGGGCAAGAAACACACTTGCTCACAACCCGCTTCATAGCAGAGGTAGGTAAGCTTCTTTCTCTAGGTAGGAATGAAGGTTTGTTTCCTTGAATGAATAAACCAACTAAGAAAATCAAAATTCCTCCTAAAACTAAAAAACCTAAGGGACCAGTGACCCTTGGGTGCACAACCTTTCTTGATTAAATCCTTAAAAGAACTGAATCTCAACCATCAGTAGGATTTAAAAGAGCTACTTCTAGACAGCCTACTAGTTCCCTTCAGGCTACAAAGTCACCATTTGAAGCCTTTGTTGAGATACAGAGTCAAACAAATGGAATTGAGCAATATTCCCAAGAAATTGAGAATCCTTGCATAAGTTTCCTTCAAGAAGGGAACTCTAGAAATATCTGAGAAGGAGAAGGGGAAACGGGAGAAACCAGAGACTCAAAATCTCCTATTAAAATTTCCCAAACAATAAGCAACCTAGATAAGGAAAGTGTTGTTCAAATTATTTAGAACCAAGGTCCTGAATCACCTCAAACAGTAGGTTGACGGGAAATACTTATTATTCCAGACAAAGGGAGTGTTGTCAAAGCCATTTCTGCCCCTGCTCGTCAACCTAGAAATTCCTTGGAAATCCCGGAGGGATATTGGCATATCTTCGATAAAATGGCTCAGAACCAAAATCAGAATCAACAGGCACCCCAGCAAACCTCTATGTTGTAATATCATATAGTATATACTTCAGTCAATGCACCTATGAAATCCATCCCCCTTCAACACATTCCCACATTTCATGGCTTAACATCGGAGGACCCAGATGCATTTTTGTTTGAATTTTATGTGCTGTGCAAAGGATATGATTATACCACTGATGCCAAAAATCTAAAAATATTCCCTTCTACATTAAAAGGGGTAGCCTTGCGATGGTTTATGGGATTAGGTGGGGGTTTCATAACTGATTGGGATCATATGAAGGCTGTATTTTTAAAGAAATATCAAGATTATTGCAGGTCTCGAGAACTATAAGATGAAATATTCCAAATGACAGCAAAACCAAAAGAAACCTTGGAAGAGTATGTGGAACGGTTTCAATACAATCTGTAGAGATCCCCTTATGCATCTTTGCCCTTACCTGATAATGTTTTGAAAACCACATTAATTAGGGGAATGAAAGATCAATGGGTTGAAACATTGAATATTATGGGAAAAGGTGATATATATTAGGAAAGTTATCCTAACATCATTTATTTGTGTATCAGGAGTTCGAGGGGCAATACAAGGTTGAAATCAGCAGAACGTGATATGATTACAAGGGAAAATAAGACCTCTAATGAAGGTGTCACTCGTGCAGAGATTGGAAATCTGATAGAAGACTTTAAGACATACATACTTGGGACTCTAACAATGTAGTTCGATATTATGCAAGCCAAATAGAAACAGGTAAAAGTAGAGCAAAACTTGGCAATATTCTGTCCCAGATGTAGAAAGAAACACAGCCACAAAGAATTCTCGTTGGATGTGATTAAATTTTGCACCATTTTCATGAAAGATCACCCTACGAAGGGATTTCCTTCGCTTCCTAGCCTAAAATTAGTTTATAAGGAGGTAGAAGAAGAATCAGAAGTGGTATGTCTGCTTAATCGGCGCCGACAATGGCAGCCACGACCATCAGGTATGCCAAATGATCCATTTTCTTTTCAACCTCCTCATTATAATGCTCAACAATATAGTGGGATGTGGCAAAATAAATCACCTTTCCCCAATTGGTCACAACAGCTATTTCCTCCCACATCTTGGCCAAATCAAACAAACCAAAGTAATTAGCCTAGCTTTCCTTTGTACCCACCATTTTGGAAAAATAACTATCCCACACAATGGTCCCCCTCTACTTCCCAGATTCAGGCCTTGCAGTCAAACTGGAAAAAACCTACAAATCAGCCAGTTAGACCAATTCCTCTCTCTCTCAACCTACACTGCCAGCTCCTTATACAAACCCCCAGACCAACTTAAGACCACAACTCCTAGCCCAACCTAACCCAAACCCAAACAATAGGTTAGTTTAGTCTATCCAAATAATGGAACCCCCAGAAGTAGAAACTGAACTGAGGGAGTGCAATGATATTCAATTAAGGTCTGGGTGCATAGTGGAAACAGAGAGAAACAATGATGTCCATATTGAAGATCCGTTACCTGTAGAACAACCAGTGCAAAATGAGAAGTAAGTTCAACAAAAAAATCAACAACGAAGTCAACAACAATTAACAACTTCCTCTCCACCCTTCCTGGAATTATTGAGTATACCTCATCCATTAGAAAAACCTAATTATGATCTTTTGGGAGAATTAAAAAATTTGTGTATAAAAATCCCTCTCCTCCAAGCTATTCAAGACATTCCTATATATGTAAAAACTATTAAGGAATTATGCATAAAGAATCCAAAGAGGAGAAAAATTACCAATCCTACTGTCCAAATAGTCGGTACCTTATCTAACTTATTATCAGGAATGGAAACACCTATCAAATATGAAGACCCAGGAAATCCTATAGTGATAGTAAAAATCAATGGGCAATCATTTCCAAATGCTTTAGTTGATTTGGGAGCAACAATAAATATTTTAACAACCACCACCTGTCAAAAACTTGGCATTACATCACTAGAACCAACAACAACCTTGTTGGAATTGGCTGATCGATCGGTAGTCAAACCAGAGGGTATACTACAAGACGTAATGGTATCCGTAGATTCCTGGGAATACCCTGTTGACTTCCTGGTTATCAACCCAAAGAACCGACTAGATGGACACCTGTTAATCTTAGGTAGACCTTGGTTGGCAACTGCCGATGCTTATATTGGATGTCGACAAGGCAACATGACAATAACAAGGGGAAATTATGTCAATAATTTAGCCCTATATCCCCCAGCCCAAGCAAGTCTATCAATAATCAAAACAAGAAAACCACCTGCATCATATTTTATGGAAACTATGAGTTCACCTCTAACTATATAAAATGCTCTTGATTTTAAAGATCAAATAAAGGATGATATCATTAATAGTTTTATCAATAAATCACAAACCAGATCTCATTTTCAATGTCACATGATCAAGGCAACATTCGATAATAAAGAAGAAGAAGATCCTTTCAAAGCCATTCCTGATCAAGAAATACCTACTACTTCTGTGTACAATAGCAAGGTTGTAGAAATTGAGCCTGGAAAAACTCTAAATATCAATAAAAATCTCACTGCTGAACAAGAAGAGAAATTGGTCCAATTATTACAAAAATACAAAGCAACCTTTGCATGGGATTACCCCGATATGGAAGGAATTGATCCTCAATTGTGTACTCACCACATTTATATTGAAAAGTATGCAAGACCCATTCGCCAACCTCAAGGAAGACTAAATCCTCACCTTAAAGATATTGTGAAAGATGAATTACAAAAAATATTGGATGTTAATTTCATCTACCCGATATCTAATAGCAAGTGGGTCTCTCCATTAGTGGTGGTACCAAAAAAGAATGGAAAGTGGAGGATATGTGTAGATTACCATGAATTTAATAAGGCAACACAGAAAGACCACTTTCCCCTTCCTTTCGTTGACCAGGTATTAGACACATTGGCAGGGAAGAAATTATTTTCTTTCCTCAATGGCTTCAGTGGGTACAATCAAATACAAATTGCCCCTGAAGACCAGGACAAAACTACTTCCACCTGTCCATGGGGGAAATTTACCTACCGAGTCCTACCTTTTGGCCTATGCAATGCCCCTGCTACATTCCAAAGGGAAATTCTCAGCATCTTTGTAGAATTAATAAATGAAGGCCTCGAAGTATATATGGATGATTTCACACCTTATGGGAAATATGTATTGACACTAGGCTTTTCTTAAGCCACGAAAAGTGTCTTATGATGATGACCAAAGGAGTTATCTTAGGGCATTATATTTCAGCAGCTGGAATTCAAGTAGACCCAGCTAAAATTCAAATAATCTTGTTAATTCCCACACCCACCACAAAAACAGAGGTACGTAGCTTTCTTAGATTTTCTAGTTACTATAGAAGATTTATAAAACATTATTCTCGAATAGCTACACTTTTATATGCACTGACTGGAAATGTTGATTTCATTTGGACAAATAAATGTGACAATGCCTTTAATGATTTGAAAAAGCTTGTTTCAACAGCCCCAGCGCTGAGGGGCCCAAATTGGAATTTTTCATTCCAAATTTCATCTGATGCCTCAGACATAGCTATCAAAGCAGTAATTGGGCAAGAGAAAGACAAGAAGCCATATGAAATTTATTATATTAGAAAAAATCTATCCCCTACTGAATTAAATTATAATGTGACTGAGAAATAATTTTTAGTTATAGTTCATGCTATAAACGATTTTAGACACTATATAACTGGGTATGTTGTAGTACTATATACTGATCACTCTGCCATTAACTTTTTAGAAAATAAACCTGTTACAAACGGAAGAGTGACAAGATGGTTTATTTTATTGCAGGAATTCGATATTACAATCAAAGATCGACCTGGGAAAGAGAACCATGTAGCTGAATTTCTGTCAAGAATGCCAAAGACAACAGATACAGAAGCAGTTGAAGACCACTTTTCGGATGAACATCTCTTCGCTGTTACTATCAGAACATCGTGGTATGATGATATAGAAAACTATTTGGCAATAGGTAAATTACCTAAACATCTATCCCTTAATGAACGTAAGAAAATAATACACCGTAGTACCTGCTTCTCCTGGATTGGGGGCTACCTATTTCATACAGGTGCAGATATGAAAATAAGGAGATGCATTAGGGAGGATGAGGTATTTGACATCTTAAAAGCATGCCATGATGGACAGTGTGGCGGACATTTTGCAGATCATAGGATTGCCCATAAATTTTTACGAATAGGCTATTATTGGCCTACTATATTTAAAGATGCTAAAAAAATCATGCAGGCCTGTGATAGTTGTCAAAGGGCAGGTCACCCTGGGCAGTCTGATGAAATGCCTTTGAACCCTCAACTAGTGATTGAACCATTTGAACGTTGGGCCCTTGACTTTGTTGGTCCTATTAGCCCTCCATCAAACCAAAAAACATACATCCTAGTTGCAACTGAGTATGTCACGAAATGGGTTGAAGCAGAGGCTCTTTCAAAAGCTACAGAGGACTCTGTAATACAGTTCCTTTTCCAAATATTTGTGTGCTATGGCCTCCCAGGGGACATAATCACAGATGGAGGACCACAGTTTGTAGGTAATAAATTAGCTGAAACATTGCAAAACTACCACATTCAGCACAAGATTACAACTCCATATCACCCACAGGCCAATGACCAAGTAGAGAGCACGAACAAAGTAATCGATTCTATGTTAACAAAAACCGTTGCCTCACACAGACGAGATTGGGCCTACAGATTTCCAGAAGCATTGTGGGCATACCGAACAACGTGGAGACCTACTACAGGATATTCAACATACCAATTGGTATTTAGAAAAGAACCCATATTTCTGATAGAATTTGAAATTCAAACATTAAGAAAAGCTCAAAAGGTGGGTCTAAATCTAAATGAAGCCCAGGCTAAAATACTACACCAAATTAATGAGTTAGATGAAATTAGGCTCTCTGCTCTTCAGCACACAAAATTAATTTAGCAACAGAGAGCCAAATGGCATGATGCCCATATCAAAGAAAATATCTTCCACGAAGGAGACTGGGCACTCCTATATGATTCTAGGTTTAAGGATTTCCTAGGAAAACTCCAGACACGATGGCTTGGACCCTATGAAATACAAAATGTGCATGATAACGACACTTTACATTAGTTACCATTGATGGATCTGGACATTCCTTTAAGGTAAACGGTCATCGAGTGTGATTGTATCATAAACCACTTACCTGGGAATCATTTTACCAATAGTTACGGGAAGATTCTACCATGGAAATTCTCGCTGAAGGGGAGAACTCCTCCTCGACACCAGTTTGATAAATCATTTCTTTTTTAAATTTGTACATAAAGAATTTTTCCGTTTCTTGATTGTTGTTTATTGAAATTCGTTTTTTTTTTTTTAATTCTGTTAATATCACTTCTTTATTTCTTCATCGTTTGTTTCATGAAATTCGGTTTCTTTAAAAGAAGAAAAAAGGAGAAAAAAATTATGTTTATTTCGTTTGTTTTGTTGTTCCTTTCCAAAGGAACAACACTTCTGATGTACCTTTCGAAAGGAACAACAGTTCCATAGAGTGCTTTTGCTGTTCCTTTCTAAAGGAATAGCACTTCCGTAGAGTATTTTTTTGCTGCTCCTTTCGAAAGGAACAACAATTCCCTAGATTGTTTTTGCTATTCTTTTTAAAGGAACGACACCTTTTTGAGTGGATTGTTTTTTTGTTTTAGGCTAACATTTTGAATTTTTGATCACTTTTCCAAAGGAAAATATATCATTTATATACAATCATACAAATGAAAGCTTACTGTAATTAGAAAATCAAAATAAATCGTCATTTTTAAGGAAATTGTCTAGTAATGATGAGAAAAAAACGAAAAAGGGGCATGATCAATAACATAAATTTGCTATTTTATTACCATTGAATTAATCTGATTGATTATCTTTATCATGACCGGTTATTTCCCATATGCTATAAATTTCTTTGATTTTTATCTATGGAATAGGAATAAGGGCATATTCTTTTCTATTGAGATGTTCAGACTTCTTCCACCATCCCTACTCTTAAGGAGTGTTGAGCCATCCTTTATGAATAACTAAGGAAAAGTGCTATATGAAAAAGAAAAATATTTACATATTTTATTAATAATCTTATGATTTTGCAGATGGAAGATAGGGGGTCTCATTAAGATCCAGCCTACCGTGATCATAGGGAAGGCAGTGAAGTGGCATTCCCATCATGGCCACCAAACCAGGGAAATGGTCCAATAGACAATTAAAAAAATCAAGAAGTCCTTGGAACAGGAGGTCTTATCACAAGCCAGCCTACCCACCTTTCACTTCTTCCCGGTGAATGACATTGTGGTTTATCTGGTCACCAAGCTAGCACAATGGCCTCCGTCATGATATTCAACAAAAAGAACTTCCTTAGTATAAATAAAGGACAATGGTTCCGTGGGTAAGAAAGCAACTCTATTAAGGTTATGGACACCTGTGGGCAACAGAGCTCTGTTGATGGTATTGGAGTCACATTTATACACATCAATAGTTATATTTAACCCTTTTCCTATATCTCTATTTAAATATGAAATGAAAATATGAATTCTTTACCTCTACTTCTGAACCTATTATACATGAAAATCATTGCAAATCGATCATATTAGTTCAAAATGGTAAATAATGAAATCGTACATATGTTTATCTTATGCTATCCCTTTTCCTCGTATTTGAATCATTACAAAATGATTTTCTATTCATTATCGATTCATCACATGCATTGATTTCAGTAATTTCTATAATTTCATTGAATGTATCATAATTACGCCTGCTTTTTACTTCTTTACTACTGTTGTGCCGCACTTGCCTCTCTCAATTTATGGTCGAGGAAGACCTATCATTCATTCGAGGGGTGCGGATGTCTGCATGTAGATCAAACCCCAAGATTTCTTTACCTGTATATGAAATAAATCTCTGCATTTTAGGAAATAACAAATTTTCAACGAACCATGTTGTGCTGTTCCATTGTGATTACTGTGTGTTGAGAAAAATTAATAGAGTGCAGAGATGATGGGAGGATGGCCAATTCGTAGTGAACCACAAGTGTTGATCGTTTCTGATGTTGCACGAGAAATTTTAGAAAGAATGGGGTGGATTACATATTTAATGAGGATGCAACAACCCCATGAAGCAGTGGCCACCGAATTTTTATTGAACTTGCAGGAAGGATCCTCCATGGTCAGAGGAAGACAGATAGTTGTATCTGACAAAATAATTGCAGAAGTGTTTGGCATCCCAGCGCAAGGGACTATTTGGACTCAGAAAATGATTAGGATTCGAGAATCCATGAATATTTTTCAAGATGACAGACAGACGTTAGTTATCAAACGTAAAGGAGTTCAGCCAGCATCATTAGGAGAACCATGGACAGAGTTGGCCAACATTGTGCAGGCTTATAGAACGTGCGAAGAAAGAAAGGATGTGGTAAGACCTCGCCACCTTAAGCTATTGGCTATATTAAAATAGAAATGCACCATTAATTTGCCTGCATTTTTAAATTCTTTGTTGCATGATACTGCTCGCGGTATAAGAAAAGCTCAGCATGCAGATATGTTGGTCAGCCACCATTGTCTAATTCAATTAATAGTGAGTCGTAGCCTCATCCAGCAATAGACCAACTGGGAAGAGCTAATATTTTCCATTGATGGAGGGTTAGATTTACTTGCTCCAAAATGGAAGAGGACGGACGGCTTAATAGCTGAGCCTTCTACTCACAGACAGTCCCTCCGATTGAAATGAAATAGGAGGATGGTGGAAGGACTTCTGGGTAGCAGCAGCCAGCCCCTGGAATTGCATAGCTCAGAGGATGAACAACCTCCAAAATTGTAGGGATTAATACCTCATACTGATGAAGAAGATGAATGTGGAAGAAGAACCCCAAGGAGAAGATCAAGAAGAGAATTTAACTGAAGGCATGGCTGATATAAGTCAAAACCCTGTTAAGAAAACGGGTTCAGATAAAGGAGCGGCTGTTCCATTAAGAAAGAGGAGGAAAACAACTAATATTGAGAAGCTTCATAGGGAACGAATAAAGCTTCATAAACTAGTAGAACAGCTTAGGCAAACCATTAGGGTTCTGAGAATGAAACATATGCCTAAGCGAGCCCCTAAGATAAGAAGCATTGCCATCAAAAGAATTTCAAAAAAGAGAAAGGTGAACACTAATAGAAACCCCCAAGTTACAGAAGAAACCATACCTGAGCCTAATTATGAGGATGCAGAGCAACAAACGGCTATTCCAACACAAGCTATTCCAGAGGAACTTGTTGTAAGTGAAAATATGCAATCTAGCAGTCAGCACACTTTTAGTGATCCGACACTGGTTAGACTCCAAGAAGAATTGACACAGGCCTGAGTAGAAAGGCAGAGATTGGAGGAAGAGACTGTCCCAAAAAAGAGATATTAGGAATTGCAGCAACAAATGAGAATCATTCATGAAGTAGAAGCTGAAGCTCATGAAAAATTCTAGAAATCAGAGGTAAAGGCTGACAAGGTAATAAACCAACTAAAACTAGCCTACAATCAAATGGACACTCTCTACTCCTTGTATACTGATGTCTTAGCCTGTAGATGCCCAGCCAAAAACTATGCTTTGTTTTTACTAGAAAGATATTTACAATTAAATATCAATGCAGTTAGGGTAGGGAAATCCATAGAGCTAAAAACCATAGATGACTTGGTATCATGCTGCAAACTTTATGGGATCAAAGTACAATGCCTTTTGTGTGAATTTTACTTGCATAATCTAATACTTGAAAATGATTGTGGATCAAACCCTAGCCCTTTTATTGGAGATGTTCAGTTTCAGGCATTCATTTCCTTTGTTGTAAATCAATTAAAATGTCTTAAAGCCTATAACACCTTTCAAAGGAAGGAAAATGAATTAGATCTGTGGGTCAGAAGTGAACCCCAGGACCCACTTCAATTTTGGGCTAGACAGAAAATTTTGATGACAAAGGAAGGTGTTACCCAAATCCTAGGGCTTGTCCACAAATCAATTATTTTTAATGGAACAGACTATTTATCATCCATTAGAAACCAAGCTTATGTAGCAGCCAAGGTCCGGTGGAGAACCTCGAATCAGAATGTGCAAAATAGGGAACCATTTAATTATAGAAACTTTGGGCTAGCTGCAGACCGCTTGATTTCCTATAGCCATCTTGTTTTAAAAGAAGGACCATACTGGTTAGGATGTAGGTTCCACAGCCCTATTGCATGGTACCCTACTTCAAACTACAAATTTATTTATGAACTTTTTGAAGGACAGACAAAACATATTTTTGAGGAATGAGCTGCACTACATGGTTTTAGGCCTGTTGATGAAAAACCTTATCTGGCTTATTCTTTGACTGCTCTTCATGTGAACTATATTTTTCATGAGGGCATGAAAAATATTAAGCAGGGGGGTATGTTGGGTAGTGAAAGAGGTATGAAATTACTATGTATTTCCTCATTCTTTTACCATAGACATACTCCTTTTTGCCTTGGAAAGGTAATTTATCATAAGAATTACAATAGAATTGGAAGGGTTTATGTTTAGTACAAAAATATGACTAAAGGTTACTTTTTGATTGACAAAACAGGAATTTGACGAGGTGAACAGCTGTACCAAAGGCGCGGTTGGAAATAATGTAACTGCTGCTCCATCAGCGTTGAAACATATCCAAGCAAAGGCAAGGAGATCTGAACGAATAGCCCAGAAAAGGCAGGGGACAACTCGGCCTCGGTCAGAGTAAATAGGATGATGACTAAACAAAGAGAAGCGAATTCCTTAGGATCCTTCGATCCATAGGGATCGATGTTCAAACTCATATTATTCCTTGATTTGTCTGTCAAGATTTGATATATAAAGCAATGTCCTTTAGTGACAAAGGGACGGTGTTGTTAAAGTCAGTGAGTTAGTCGAAAGGCTTTGCATTCAAACATTTCCTCAGTAATATAATGCTTTATTGACTCTCGTCTTTGAGAGAACCTTCCCTGTAATGCTTCATGTTGGTTTAATATAATACAAGCGTTTCATCCATCTTCTAAAGTTCTAAATTAGCCCAACAGTATTTCACTGGCGCTAAGGGCCCGACTCTGGTGGAATCACTTCACTGTTTGTATTTTTAATCCTTGCTTACTATTGCCTGAAGTGTGTTTAATGTTTGTTTCAATTACAGAACTGGTGTATTGTTGTTAGATCAAATGTAGAGTCATCACTATTTCATCCTTCACAAGAAGTACGCTCACTTTTTGGTTATCTTGTTATTATCATAAAGCTTCGTTTTTCTGTATCTGATTTGAGTTGCTGTTCCATTAGTTTATAATTTGTCATAATTGATTGTTGCGTGGTAAGTGGCTGTCGAAAGGATTGAAGCATGGAAACCTAGTTGCTTGATTACATTAGAATTGCAATTGCTGTTCATTTCATGTTGCTGTTCCATTTCTGTTCATTGTTTATTCATAGTCTTCGATTAGCAAATAGATGAGTTATAGTTACATGCTGTTGTTCCTTTCCAGATTTCGTTTCTTTTAAGTTAATTTCATTGAGTTTTATTTTGTTTCAATTTCTTTAAGATCTCCAACTATAGAGGATAGAGGTTATTGCTTCCAAATCCCCAGATTGGTTATCTTGCATCGATTTCTAAGTGAAAGAGTTACTGCTACTGCATCCCTGATCGATGTTTTGCAAGATTGATGTAGTTTAATATTTCCATTCATGTCACTATAATTAGGTTTCTTTACACGTGCTTTGTTAATTTTTCATTTAATATTATGTACTACATCTTCACAACATTTCTCTTAGATAATTGCAGCCTTAGATAGATTACACTCTTGAAATAAAAATTCGCTCCCGAATTGATGATTAATGTAGGCTAATTAGGTGTTCAAAAGATACCTTTTTATGAGTCTACACATGGATCCATGAGTGATTCCTCCATAGTGTTTTTGAATGCTATAAAGAGGAATGCACCATGTGCTGCAAGAATATCATCCTTATCATGCTTGGGAATCCAATTCAAGAATAATATGTCATAGTGATAGATTTCTCCATCCACTACTCTATCATCCTCAGCTCCTCCTTGTTCACCAAGTGCATCCAATGTGAAGTGATCATGCAAACACTCCATCCATAAGTCCTTGCTCCAAAGTGACAATGCTGTGAGCTCATGCAGGTAGGCTCCTATCAATACAAAGCTCTATTCTTTGACATGCTCCTTGTCAAAGACTCCTCTAGTAATGTTGCTGCAAATATGGAATACCTCCAAAGATGGAAGTGCTTCCAAGTCATCCAAGGCCAAGGAGTAGCCCCTTTTCACCATGAGAGTGCCCTATTCTACTCTTGCAACATCACATAACATGTGAGAGAAATTTTTCCCTTGTTCTCTCAAGCACAACTCAGGCGACCAAAGTTCTTGCTGCCACCTTTTGCTCCCATCATACAACTCATGTAATGAAGACATAATGAATTATATGAATATCACATCAACACCATCAAAATAATTTTTAAAAAGAGAAAGGTGACCACTAATAAAAACCCCCAAGTTACAGAAGAAACCATACCAGAGCCTAATTATGAGGATGCGGAGCAAAAAACGGCTGTTCCAACATAAGCTGTTCCAGAGGAACCTGTTCTAAGTGAAAATATGCAATCTAGAAGTCAACACACTTTTAGTGATCTGACACTGGTTAGGCTCCAAGAAGAATTGACATAGGCCTGAATAGAAAGGCAGAGATTGGAGGAAGATATTGTCCCAAGAAAGAGATATTAGGAATTGTAGCAACAAATGAGAATTATTCATGAAGCTGAAGCTGAAGCTCATGAAAAATTCTAGAAAGCAGAGGTAAAGGTTGACAAGGTAATGAACCAACTAAAACTAGCCTACAATCAAATGGACACTCTCTGTTCCATGTATACTGATGTCTTAGCCTGTAGATGCCTCGCCAAAAACTATGCTTTGTTTTTACTAGAAAGTTATTTACAATTAAAGATCAAGGCAGTTAGGGCAGGGAAATCCATAGAGCTAAAAACCATAGATGACTTGGCATCATGCTGCAAACTTTATGGGATCAAAGTACAATGCATTTTGTGTGAATTTTACTTGCATAATCTAATACTTGAAAATTACTATGAATCAAACCCTAGCCCTTTTATTGGAGATGTTCAGTTTCAGGCATTCATTTCCTTTGTTGTAAATCAATTAAAGTGGCTTAAAGCCTATAATGCTTTTAAAAAGCAAGAAAATGAATTAGATCTTTGGGTCAGAAGTGAACCCCAGGACCCACTTCAATTTTAGGCTAGACAGAAAATTTTGATGACAAAGGAAGGCGTTACCCGAATCCCGAGGCTTGTCCACAAATCAATTATTTTGAATGGAACATACTATTTCTCATCCATTAGAAACCAAGCTTATGTAGCATCCAAGGTCTGGTGGAGAACCTCGAATCAGAATGTGCAAAATAGGGAACCATTTAATTATAGAAACTTTGGGCTAGCTGCAGACCGCTTGATTTCCTATAGCCATATTGTTTTAAAAGAAGGACCATACTGGTTAGGATGTAGGTTCCGCAGCCCTATTGCATGGTACCCTACTTCGGACTACAAAGCTATTTATGAACTTTCTGAAGGATAGAAAGAACATGTTTTTGAGGAATTAGCTGCACTACATGGTTTTAGGCCTGTCGATAACAAACCTTATCCGGCTTATTCTTTGACTGCTCTTCATGTGAACTATAGTTTTCATGAGGGCATGAAAAAGATTAAGCAAGGGGCTATGTTGGGCAGTGAAAGAGGTATGAAATTACTATGTATATCCTCATTCTTTTACCATAGACATACTCTTTTTTGCCTTGGAAAGGTAATTTATCATAAGAATTACAATAGAATTGGAAGGGTTTATGTTTAGTACAAAAATATGACTAAAGGTTACTTTTTGATTGACAAAATAGGAATTTGACGAGGTGAACAACTGTACCAAAGGCAGGGTTGAAAATAATGTAACTACTGCTCCATCAGCATTGAACCATATCCAACCAAAGGCAAGGAGATCTGAATGAATAGCCCAGAAAAGGCAGGGGACAACTTGGCCTCAGTCAGAGTAAACATGATGATGACTAAACAAAGAGAAGTGAATCCCTTAGGATCCTTCTATCCCGAGGGATAAATGTTCAAACTCATCTTATTCCTTGATTTTTCTGTCAAGATTTGATATATAAAGCAATGTCCTTTAGTGACAAAGGGATGGTGTTGTTAAAGTTAGTGAGTTAATCAAAAGGCTTTGCATTTAAACATTTCCTCAGTAATATAATGCTTTATTGACTCTTGGCTTCAGGAGAACCTTCTCTATAATGCTTTATGTTGGTTTAATATAAGACAAGTGTTTCATCCATCTTCTGAAGTTCTGAATTAGCCCAGCAGTATTTCACTGGCGCTAAGGGCCCAGCTTTGGTGAAATCACTTCGGTGTTTGTATTTTTAATCCTTTCTTACTGTCACGTGAAGTGTGTTTAATTTTTTCTTCAATTAAAGAACTGGTGTATTGTTGTTAGATCAAATACAGAGTCATTAATATTTCATCCTTCACAAGAAGCACGTTCATTGTTTGGTTATCTTGTTATTATCATAAATCTTCGCTGTTCTGTATCTGATTTGAGTTTTTGTTCCATTAGTTTATAATTTGTCATAATTGATTGTTGCGTGGTAAGTGGCTGTCGAAAGGATTGAAGCATGCAAACCTACTTGCTTGATTACATTAGAATTGTAATTTCTGTTCATTTCATGTTGCTGTTCCATTTTTGTTCATTGTTTATTCATAGTCTTCGATTAGAAAATAGATGAGTTATAGTTACATGCTGTTGTTACTTTCCAGATTTCGTTTCTTTTAAGTTACTTTCATTGAGTTTACTTTCGTTTCGATTTCTTTAAGATATCCAACTATAGAGGATAGATTTTATTGCTTCCAAATCCCCAGATTGGTTATCTTGCATCGATTTCTAAGGGAAAGAGTTATTGCTACTGCATCCCTGATCGATGTTTTGCAAGATTGATGTAGTTTAATATTTCCATTCATGTCACTGTAATTAGGTTTCGTTACACACGCTTTGTTACTTTTTCATTTAATATTATGTACTACATATTCACAGTATTGCTCTTAGATAATTGTAGCCTCAGATAGAGTACACTCTTGAAATAAAAAGTCACTCCCGGATTGATGATTAATGTAGGCTAATTAGGTGTTCAAAAGATACCTTTTTATGACTCGACACATGGATCAATGAGTGAGTCCTCCATAGCGTTTTGGAATGCTATAAAGAGGAGTGCACCATGTGCTGCAAGAAGATCATCCTTATCATGCTTGGGAATCCAATTCAAGAAGAATATGTCATAGTGATAGATGTCTCCATCCACTACTCTATCATCCCCACCTCATCCTTGTTCATAAGTGCATCCAATGTGAAGTGATCATGCAGAAACTCCATCCATAAGTCCCTACTCCAAAGTGACAGTTGTGAACTCATGTAGGTAGGCTCTTGTCAATACAAAGCTCTATTCTTTGAAATTCTCCTTGTCAAAGACTCATCTAGTAATGTTGCTACAAATATGGAATACCTCCCAAGATGGAAGTGCTTCCAAATCATCCAAGGCCAAGAAGTAGCCCGTTTTCACCATGAGAGTGCCCTATTCTACTCTTGCAACATCACATAACATGTGAGAGAAATTTTTCCCTTTTTCTCTCAAGCACAACTCAGGCAACCAAAGTGCTTGCTGCCACCTTGTGCTCCCATCATACAACTCATGTGATGAAGACATAATGAATGATATGAATATCACATCAACACCATGCATCAATAACATGTGAGAGAAAATTTTCCCTTGTTCTCTCAAGCACAACTCAAGCAACCAAAGTGCTTGTTGTCACCTCGTGCTCCCATCATACAAATCATGTCATGAAGACACAATGAATGATATGAATATCACATCAACACCATGCATCTTTGCATACCATGGAGGTTTGGTATGCAGCTCTTTGGGGACCTCCTAGAGAAGATCTCTCACCCATGACTATGTTGAATCCACAAGGATCCAAATATGATGAAGTTAACATCTTCCCTCCACCATTGTTTGATAGCGCTGTTAATCTCTCCAAGGATGTGATGGTTGTCTCATACTCCAACTGAAGGATGGTTTCATGGTCTTCCATAGGAGTGTCATGGTTTGTTTAATCCTCCAAAAGTTCACACCCCAACACCAAGGATTGTGTGCAACTCAACAAAGGTGTATGAAGATGATGGTTCATCTCCTCCTTGAACCATTTTCATAGTGCAGTGAAATCATGTTGCTCTAAAGTAGCATTGGAATTTTACCATTGGTCATGTAAAAGAAAATTTCCACAACTTTCTAGAGGATTTGCTGCAACAATAGGTAATGGAAATTCCTTCATGCCTTGATGAGATTTGGGAATCTATTGTAGGGTTGCAAGAGTTCCTTCCTCCAATGTGTTGGCTGCCCCAAATGTTGATGCAAGTGGATGCTCCTCCATGAGTGTGACAAAATTAGGAAAAAAATCCTCAAGTGGTGGTGAGGGCTCCTCCTCTTCTATTCTTCTATTGTCAAACTCCTTGATCAGCTTTTGAGAAAACTTAGCAAGAGTGGACACTCTTGCATCTCTCAAATGGATGAAACAAACACTGTGGGCTTCACCTTCCAAGTGAAGCATTGAGATCTCAATAGCCTCTTTCTCCTCTACAAGATGTAGCAGGAAAAATGATTCCAACTTCCTCATCCAAGCTCTTACTGTAGATGACCCATCAAATGTAGACAACAAAAATCTATTGCCTTTGATTTCTCTTTTTTTTCATGGTCTCTTTTCTTCATTCAACTGGATGAATGGTGGAAAATATAGAGTCTCCTTGAAGGCTCTAGGTTGAGATTTGAACTCAACAAGGTAATCACTTAGAATCTGATGATCCAAGTATGCTTCATGCTTGTGTTCTTCTCCTTCATGAGAATAGGAAGTGCATGGTCCTTCCTCTTATTTTTTCTCCTCCTCTTTCAAGAGGCTCTTCTTAGTTCTAAACACTGGTGAGAGTAATCTCATATTCTTCATAATTATAATCTTCTTCTACCTTCTTGGGCTAGAACTCAGAGGCTGAGCCAAGAAAGATGCTTTGATACCACTATAATATCCCAAAATGGGAACTGCTAGCAAGGCATGAATGGAAAACACATTTTCCAGGAATGGATGCCACAGGATTTGAAACCAAGACTTGGATCCCTGATATCAATGCATATAATACTGAAATCCAAGAGGTGGCTCAAAATAAATCCATCTAGGTGGGTTAAACAGATATCCCACACCTAGTTATCTTCAGAAAATGCATGATGAAGGAACTACAAACAATTCTTTAACAAGAGATGGAATAACAATGCCATTTTATAGCCATGAACACATGAATATATGAATAGACAACAAATGTATAATATAGCAACAATGATATACAAACACTTGAGGAAAGATTCACTCATGCAAAGCAATGCAACCTTAAAGGGACATGTACATGAAATATGACAAACACTGCTACACATGTATTACTGCAGGCTAAGAGGACACACCTTATATGAGAAAATAAATCATAATAGAAAGATAAAACAATATATGGCTCAAGAAATGAGTGGGATCAAGCTCTCAACCCCTGAAACAATAATACAACAATCCTCCGAAGGATTGGCTACAATATAAAATGTTGGAAAAATGCTGGAGTTGCTGGGTAGCATCTGCAACTCAGAAAATGGAACTGGATGGAGAAGACTGAAGATGATACATTTGATTTCAATATCTCCTCCAATGGATCTTCCAAGTAAAAGGTTGATCCTATCACTGAAGATCTCACCCTCCAATCAACCCTGCAAACCCTCACTTCAAGTGTGCTTTGAAAATAACATAGTCACTAAGGGATACTACGTTATAGGTGGAATAGAATGCTTTGGCCAGGTGCAAAGATCTGAAATATGATCAAAATCCTTCCTTACTGATCTCCCAAAGGAAATAAGGCTCCCTCCTCTGAAAAACAAGCCAAGGAATGGTGTTGTGGGATCCTCCACTGGAACACCCTGCAACACAACTCAACTCTAAACAAAAACTGCACTGTAGCTGAAGGAGGATGCCTTGGCCTTGAGCTTGAATGTGGAGAAATGAAGTTCAATCCTTCAATAGGCCTCTCAAGAAGGAGAAGAATTCATAAACAAGATTCCCTCATGCTAAACAACACTGCAACTCAGCTAAATAGCCGGAGACTGCAAATAGTCTAAGCAGACATCAAATCAATAATCATATGCATGAGTAAAAATGGCTTCCTTGCCCTCATTCTAAACAAATGAGAGCTTCCTCTCCATGGGTCCCACTCTTTAGGGTTTCCTCCATCAAGGAAACTTCCCTCCTCTTTCACTCTGCTGTCCCACAAGATGCTCTCCACCCTTTACCACTGCGATGTTTTACTTGGTCAACTAGACCTTGTCCTCATGAAAAAAGTCCCTTTTCACACTGGACGGGATTTTATTCCTACTCATGGGTCTCCTCACCGATTTTATTCATCTCCTAGATGACATAAAAAAAAATCAATGTTCCAATTAGCTTCATGCTAATTTTGGGAAAACTACAATTTTTATAGGAATGGCTACTACAAGATTTGAAACAAGCTCTTGAACCCCTTATATCTAAGTATCTAATTCCTAAATCCAAGAGGATATAAAAAACAAATCCTTCTAGGTCGGGCAAATAGGCTTCCCACACCTAGTATGGCTTGATAAAATCCCAATGAGGGACTGCAACAATGTATAAACACAATAATGGATATGAAACATCAAATAAACTCATAGGACATGTTAAAAACACATAGCCATCAATCCAAGCTACATCAGCAAACTGTACTTCATTTTATGAGCCAAACGTTGGGTAAAAGCAGCAATTTATGCCCTAAAAAGGTTAATTTCAGAGATGAGCATAAAAATAAGGGCAAGTGACAGTGGGATCTCATAGCTTAGGTCATATGGGACTCACATACCAAATTTTAGCAAAACAAAATGACTCTAGCTATGTTAAACAAGTCTCCCACTCCTGGTATGGCTTAAAAATGCCCAATCACCATGACTTAATTACTGCAGAAATTACTGAAGCACTGACAGTATGATTTTATGAAGGTGATGGATGTAATATGTTATGGACATCAGTAAATAATAGCTATATCATTGTTCATACAATGTACAATAGATATACAGAAGAATTACATGAAGAAACCCTCAAGATTGAGGTGCTGCAACAACAAAATGGGACTGCAAAGCCTGACATCGTTATTCCATTGATGCTACAACTGATATATATTACACATCAGATCTAGAGTACATCTTTACACAAAAATATAGATACAATACAGATCTGTGTGTTAGTTTCAGTTTTGTCATACTGCCATCTATGATCAAATTTGCTCTTTTGCATTTGCATAGTAGGAGTCCCATACCATAAATTTTCATCATTCCATTAGGTCATGGATTCATTGATGGTAGTGGTTTTTTATCAGTTTTCCCTTAGGCAGAAACTTGTTGATTCTCCTCTCTATAGTCTTCAGTCATGATCCACTTTCACTCCACAATTCATGTTATCAGGTCATAGGGTTGGTCTCATTAGGTCCTAGGGTCTCATCATGGTCAAATTAATAAGTGTCAATAAATATCAGCAAGGTCATGAGGAGGTCAAATAAACTCAAAAGGCACAGTATTTAAAAAAATCAAAGAATTTTTCTATTAATCTTGATGTAATTTTCACCTCAAAACCATGTTTTGAGGTGAAAACATGGTACTTTTCTTTTATTATCATTTATTATGTAATTTTATGTCTTCATTTGTAATAAGTTGAAATTCAGAAGCTACTATCTCCACACAGCCACCACTCTACTTTTCAAAGATGTTTTCCATAGTATTTTCAGTGTAAAATCATGTTCTAAGTATATCTATCAGAAAGAGCCCAGAAAAAGAGCTTTCCAAAGATATACTATACTCCCAAAACTGACTTCTGGATTGGAAGATATGCCTAAGTGAATAAAAGTCCCCAAAAGCCTAACCTTACCACTTTCCTCATTTTTCCTTAGACTTCATAACTTCTACCTTTTCATATAATTTCAAAGTTTTTCATAGTAATTCCCTTTTCTGATACGATTGCAACCCTTTCCCTCCGATCTGATTGACCCACCTCTGATTGAGAACTTCCGATGCGATTGACTGCCACCGATGCGATGAATCGCATATCGCAATCGACAGTTCCCTCAAGTAATTTTCATCCACTCCCCTTCCCCACCGATTTTCGATTGCTATTGTTCCCCCTGGTCTCACCAAAACCTTTCCACCTTGTTCCAAAGAAAGAAGGGGGTTTTCCTCTGTAAAAGCGCAAAGCTTATTTTAATTTGTTTTAAAGGGATTTCCCAATTACTCCTTCAGCTTATCCTTTACCCCCATCACATTTCTTCCAATCACATCGAAAGTTTCATCGCATTGTTCCAATGCACCCTCCCGCTGCAGTTCCCGATTTGCTATTGTGATTTTCCCTTTCCCCATATACACTATCGCATCACAAGTTTCCAATTGCATCATTCCAATACACCCCTCCCCCTTTCGATTGTGATTTGCAATCGTGATTTGGGCCCACCATCCTTTCCTTTTCTTTTTTCACCCAAAAAGGGACTTTTCTTCATTAAAATAGCAAATATGGATTTCAGTGGTTTCAAAGGCATTATTCTTCGACAGTTGGTTTTTCTTCAAAGAGTAAAGACAGAGATAGTGGTCAAAGGCCATGAACTAATTATGAACCAAAGACATCTACAGCAGCGAGGAAAAAGAGATATGTTCTTCAAATTTCCTATTTTAATTCATTGGGTGTAACAAAAAATCCTCAAGATGGTCAAAATGTTTTGTTGGCCCTTCTTTTCAGGGGCAGATTGTTGGTATTTTTCCTATGTTCCAATTTCAGTTTCTGGGCAGGTGAAAAATCTCCTTCTTATATGGATCCGCCCCCTCAAATTATGTCTATTTAATGTAATTTCGAAATCATTTGTAGGGGGGGGGCAATAAAGTGTGGGATAAGTTGGAAATCTTTGAGGATGCCCTGCGCTCCATTTGTAATAGTTTGGCAGGGAATTAATGAAGAAATGCAGCACTGATTTATGGGATCCCTGTGGTATGGATTTTAGCACCGTTCTTTCCTTTGTGATCATTTGTTAATTGTTATGTTTTCCATTCATTGATTCATATATCTAGTTGAATGTTTTCAAGATAGATAGGTAGAATCCATTATATAATTCTTTGCCTTGGGAAATCATTCAACACTTGATGTTTTCTGTTGTTTGAAAAGGATCCATCTCCTATTCCCTTTTCAGCTCCTCAACATTCTTAATTATTTCATCATTATTAAAAATATGTTGTTAAAATCCCTGCCTACCTTGCCCCATAAAATACCCTGTATCTCTGATTTAATTCCCCAGTTTCAAACTGACCAACCCCATCTGTTCATGCAACCCTGAAAAATTTATAAAAACATTTTGAGTTTATTATACCTAGCCTAAAATCAGTTTGCAGTTATACTTCATTGAATATTTTTCATGGAGAGAGCCATCTCCTGACCTTGAAGGGCTAGCTACAAGGTTGAGCGTGGTTTGAGGTTGCCCTGATTTTCCTTCTTTCAGCCTGAGGTTCAAATTAGGTGCTAACATTTCATCGCGACCATACTGGGGATATATTTAAAACAAAATACTAATCACCCCAGTGATATCTTCCATACATATTCTTGAACTCTAGATGATGAGGTTTAGAGTTTTCTAGGCTGAAATAAAACATTGTGAAGTAGAAATTTGACCACATTGGCTTCAATAAAATACACTAGGGCCAACCCTGATCCAAATCCTCCTCCTGTATTTGAAAATCCTAATCTCATCCCAAGAATAATCAGAAGACAAGAAGGTTCACTAAGCCCTAGACCTATTTTTCAATCCCATACCTGGTGTTAGGGTACCGTGATTTGGCTGATTGGCAAGCCAAATGACAGTGTAACATCAAACCAATCTTTGGAGCCCAAGGACCTAGCCTTCCTAGACTTAGAGAGGGCTCTCTCTATCTGTGTAAGGGATATCTGTGTGTTTGCTTATTTTTTTCTAATTTTAGGCTAGCTATGAAGTAGGTTTTTGGTTTTGGTTTTTAGGTTGTGAGGGATGAACTGATCAAAGACATAATATAGGTAAAAAGATGTCAGATCAACTGGGCTATGGGGTCGAAAAGGTCAAGAAAGCTTTCAGGTGGTGATACAAGGTTCTTGAAGGGCTGATTTGATTTGAGGTAAAATGGATCTTTGGGAAAAATGGAGTAAGATGGACATCAAGTTGTGAATAACAAAGGATTTCAAGCACAAATAGTTTAATAGCTGACATAAACATGGTAGGGAAAACCATTAATCATGAGAAATGTAACTTTAAGCTAATCAATGCATAGAAATAAACATTCAAGCCATGCATAGAGATATATAACTCTCTAACTTTAGGAAATGGCTATCAGACTTTGGGGAAATACACTTAAGAAAGAAAAACAACTCAAATGACTATGCCAGAATGCCTAAACAGAGTACTTCAAGCTATTGGGAACTTTGAAAACAAGATTGCATAGTCTTAGGCAAAGGGCAAGATCAGAACAAGACCTCCTTGGTTCAACAAATGACAATCTAATCAGTCAAAGAGAAATTTCATAAATGGAGCTATGGCTAGCCATGAGTAAGCAGGGCATACCATAAATCATACTTGGCATGCATAAAACCATGAATGAAACAAGAAAACAATATTCTTAAGTTATTAAAGAGAAATCAAGAATTCTTTAATGTGACTAAGAATGAAGAAAACATGGAAGCCATGAAGAAACAGGAAATTTGAGGTGCCTCCAAGAGCATGTCTCAAATTTTTTCTCTATTGTCCTATATCAAGCAAGAACATGGATTCATGAATGAAAACTAGGAAACAAAACAAAGAGAGAGACACTATACCATTCTACCAAGTCATGGAATCCAACAACAATCCTCTTTCATCATCCAAGAACATCCAAGAGACTATCCAAAAGCATGAGACAAGTATTTCTTCCAAAGCTTATATGACCATATATAGCTTCTATTCGTCAAGTTCAGTCTTGTTTACAATGAAAGCCTTTGGAATATATAGGCCAAAGTGAGGAAAACCTCTTAGTTCAACTTCCAATCTCATTGGCCTATCCAAAATATCTTATTTTTTCCTTGAGGCTTTGCAAAGCCCAAGGCACAAAATATCTCATAAAACATCTAAAAAATGCTAAAAGAGGGAAATAAATTGACTTTTCATAACTTCTCATGTGAAAAAATAGATAAACGTACATGAGGAAAAAGCAGTTTTGAAAGGTTCAATTTTTACAAAAATACTCAAAAAATACATCAGCAAAAGGTCCCCTGACTTGCCGGCAAAATTTGGAAGCCTTCCTGATGTCAAAATGAGGCTCATGATAGCTCGTTGGAAAGATATGAGTGTCTAATTTCTGAAAATGTTTATTTTTCTCCCAACTAACCAATCAAAGCCTTCCAAAAATAGGCATGTGTGTAAAAACCCGGAAAATAAACCTTGCTGATAAACGGGGCAGAATGTCGAAAAAGTGAGTTTTTTTTGTATCTTTGGGGGAACAAAACAACTTCAAATGCTCTGAAAATTTTTAAGTAGATGCCCCTGAATTTAATGCATCCAATGGTACCACTCTCAAGAGTTGAGGATGCTGCAAACCAAAATGGTGGCGCCCATGATTTTATGCAATTAGGCCCAAAAATGTCAAAAACCAAGATCGTGTCAAAGTTCGCTCAATTTTGGTGAGAAAGTCCCTCAAGGATTTTTAGAAACATGTCTAGAAGCTTCGGCCAAAATTCCAAGCCTAGAGGTGTCTTTCTCCTCTTTTCTCACCGGGCGCCCTCTTTGGGCAGTTTTGAGCTTTTCTTGGTTTTATTCTTTGTTGTTTGGCATTATAGCTTTGGTGAATAAGTTATGGCCCCTTGCCTAGGAGAGGCAGCTAGCACATGCTTTGGAGAGTGTCCTTCATGCTCTATGTTTTGTGTTTTCCTGCCCTTATCAGTGCTTGCTTGAGGGCTATCATGATTCCCATCATTAGTGTCTCTTTGAAGAATGTTATGTTCCTCATCAATACCATCACTTTTCTTCTTCCTTATTTGATAAACAAGTTTCTTGTTTAAATAAAAACAAAATCACTTATTTGAGCACTATATTTGAGCAAGAAGCCTTTTACAAGATCTATATGTGGTTTTTAGAAAAGAAAGTTTCCTTTTGTTTTTGGCATAATGAATCTTCCCCCTCAAACATTTCCCTTTTGAAATCACTGTTTAAAATGTGAACAAACACCTTACAAACTGATAAAAACCTTTTCCCCAAACAAAGTTCTTTTGTTTATTCAGTACTCTTCACAAAGGTATACAGAACACCCTCAGCTGATTTGAAAAGCTTTTCACACACTCTGTTTTTTGGAACTCTGGTGGCTGCAGAGAGTTTGCTATTTCATAACATAGAGAGGACATTGTATATTGACCAAGATTTAACCTTATCAACACTGCTTTCCCCTTTGAGTTTTAAACAAAGTCTGCTCTTGTTTTTCTTTTTCACTTCCTTCTTTATGACTGTCATGCTCTTTCCCCTCACTGTTTTTTGCTTCATCACCCTTATGCTTATTGCTGTGCTGGCTGCCATAATGTTCCCTTTCATCACTGCCTCTTTGTGGTTTTGATCGACATGGTTCTCTTTGAAATCATTGTTTTCAAAGACTCCTTCAGATTTGTTAAATACCCTCTACACACACTCTGTTTTGTTTTCATAGAGACTGTGTGAATCTTCAATTCTTAAAAGAAAGAAAACTCTCTTAAAATAACACACTGCCATTTCTTTTTAATAAACATGATAATTCTTTGAAAAAGCAAGTTGTGCTTTCCATTTAATTGCCTCCTAACACTTTATAAACTTTCAACAAGCCTCTAAACAAATAACTTTCTTCCTCCAATAAATCACTGTCTTGTCCTCCTTTATATGCCAATCAATAAATAGTTATAATAACAAGCACACAGATAAACAAAAAGGTACACACAGTCAAAAGATCATTGTGTTGGGTAAGGTGATCAGGAGCTCAGGACCAAGTGTCGTAAAATGGTCAAAAATGAAGGTGCTCAGAAGAAGCCTTAGCCTTAGCCTTTGAAGACGAATTTTTTTTTGATTTTGGGGGTAGAGAGCATTCTGGAGCTGTTGGAGGTGTCTACAGAGCCATCAGGGCATTTTATCTGCGAATTTTACAGCGCTTTTGACAGTGACTCCATCAGAGCTAAGGGGAAAGATTGCTGCATTGGGCTACCTTCCTCCAATGGAGGTGAATTTGTAGTCTATTTCTACTGTTTTGGACCTTGAGTCTGTTTTAGCGATCTATTTTCTCATTAGAGGAGATTATACGGAAACAATCTCATTTTGAAGCCTTTAATCAAAGAGTATAGACACAATTAGAGGCTTTAGGACTGTGAGGAGGTAGCCCAAGAGAGGGATGAGACAGCTTAAACAAATATCTGCTGTTCATCTGTGTGTTTTGGCTGTTTATTTCCAGATTCTGATAGTTTAAACAGTAAAATTTCATGAGCATGCTTTCCATAAACAAGTTTATACAGGAATTAAAACTTGTTATTTTAACATCAAACCTCTACACACCAATTGCAGAACATATACTCTTGCTTATTCACATTTAAAATAGATCAATGAACACTTTGAATTCAAAAACAAAAGACTTTCATTGATCTTGTTATTTGTGCTTATATATTATTTCCTTAGACAGAGTCTGTAGAGGGCCAGGTAGCCTCTGGAACTCATCCTCTCTTTAGAGGTGACATGTCCAGTGAATGCCCCTACAATCCATCTCTGTATGGGAAATAGTTTATTCTCACATTAGCAAGAGGTCACTTGGAGTTATAGCTCAATGTAAAATTATGAGTATTTGCACTCATTTTCTTAAATGAAAATGGATACCTTGCACCCTTAAACAAGTACATTCCATTTTCAGATCAGATGGTATCAAAGCACAGGTTTGTTTGACTGACATCACTAGCTTGATTGTGTAGCTTGAAAGGTGTCTTAAGCAGTGTTGAAGATTGACTGCTGGTTTGCTTGACTGACATCACTAGCTTGATTGTGTAGCTTGAAAGGTGTCTTAAGCAGTGTTGAAGATTGACTGCTTTATTATTCTGCAAACTACTTGTTGTTTGAGTTTGTTGAAGCTCTTTTGATCATTTTTATAATGACAACTTGTGAGTTCTCAAAATTGTCCTCCTTCACAAGATTTTTTGATGAAGGCTTGAAGCAAGAATTTTTCATCATGATGAATATGGTGAGAGAAATGTATGAGGATGAAAGAAAGAGCTCTAGAATTCAAGAGCAGTTGAATTCCATGAGGGAAGAGAAGCAGTTGATTTCTGACCAATTGCAGGAAATGGAAGGCCAACTTCGTATTGCAAACATGAAGCTGGAAAAATTGCATGAGTTGGAGACACAACTCCTTATTTCCAAAGAAGCCTTAGCCAAGTATCAGCTTGAAGAAGAGGTAAACAATTCTAGTTTGTCTTCAAATTCTTATAAGAATGTTTATGAACTTGGTTCTTTTGAGAAACATACCAAAGGCATAGGATCCAAGTTGATGTCCAAAATGGGATATGAAGGAAAAGGATTGGGAAAATATGCACAGGGTATAGTTGAGCCAATAATGGTTGAGGTAAGGCCTAAGAATTTGGGTCTTGGCTATGGACAATCTTATGGAGAAAGTTCCAAAGCAGCCATGAAGGAAGAAGGTGTGCATCAGCATGCACTTGAACAAGGGAGTGGTGAAAGCTCTAAAACCATTGATGGGATTGTTAGTGTTCCAAAGGGAGCTTCTTCTTCTTTTGATTCACCTCCTCATGAAGGTAATGAAGGTGAAAGAGAAAGGTATAAATCTGATTTCAATCATATTTCCTTTGATCATGTAAAGCATGAAAAATTTCCACACAAGCATGGGAAAAGAATTGCATGTTCTTTTTGTGGTTTGTTTAACCATAGTGTTTCTAGATGTTGGAAAAGAATGGCAACATACAAGAAAATTTTGAAGGAAAGGAGGCAAGAAGCTAAAGTTCCATTGAACAATGCAAATCATGCGGTCAAGAAGATGAACATGTGTTGCACTTATTGCCATAAGCAGGGACATACTGTTGAAAGGTGTTGGACTCTGAATCCAACAATTCTTCCACAAAAGTTGAAGAAGTGGGAGAAAGAGTATGGCAAGAATGGGAAGGAATTTTCCATCATTGATATGTGTCAGGATGATACACATGCTGATATCGATGTGTAGTTAAAGGAATCACCTTTGAAATGGATTGGTAAGAAATGGTTAGAATTCTTATCCAATTAAAGTTGCATGTCTTTCGATTGAATGCATTTTCTTTGTTAAAGGAATGCAAGTTGCAGGATGGAAAAGCTGAGTATGAGACTCACTCTATCGTAGAAAAAGTTATATTCATTTCAGCTTTGAAAGTACATGTACATGTGATTGAGGATCTTGTACTTATGATTGTACTTAAGAGAAAGTTGAAGGATAAACTGCATGCATGAGAATGAGATGCATGAGCACAGGGATCATGATGATTTCCTTGTATTTTTAAACATGTATGTGTGATTAACTTGAAGGGTTGATTACTTTGTTTTTATCCATGCATGTAATGTAATATTGACTTGGAAAAAGTTAATTTGTTCTCCAAGATTGTAAAGAGGAGAAATGATGAAGTGTTTCATCTTTGTAAACCTTTCTCATTTGGGAGGCAGTTCTTCTTCTGGAATGGAGGTGCCTTGGATGGGCATCGTGAAAGTTGGCAAGTCCACATATTCAAGGGATTATTTCAGCTCATATATCAGCAAGTTTTATTGCTGGTTCCTGCAATTTCAGATTTTTCTGGCGAAAGAACTTGGTCGGGATTCGACAAGTACTTGGCGTATGCAACAAAAAGTCGCCATGACGACAGTTAGCAAGGCAGGACATTTTTGGCATCAGTATGCTCTTTTGGCTGACTGGAAGATGATATTTTTGTTCCTCAAGTGCGGTATAGTTCAGATCAGAGATTCAGTAAGCTTTTGGGGACCAAAAGCCTTCTCATTTGGGAGGTGTGATCAGGAGCTCAGGACCAAGTGTCGTAAAATGGTCAAAAATGAAGGTGCTCAGAACTGTTTGGAACCTAAATGAACGGATAGAGCTCGTCTTCCTGATTCCGGCGCCGTGAACGGTTCGAAAAATGGTCTCCGTATGAAGAAGTTATTCAAGTTTGAAGATTTCTCCATTTCCATTAAAAAAATGCCAATTTGCCTTTGTGGAAAAATTTTATTAAAAAAAGAATATTCCACAGAATATTCTGGGAATATTCCGTGGAATATTTCGTAGAATATTCTGGGGAATATTCCCTTGGCGACCAATCAAAAGGCACCACGTGGCTAGCCCGGAGGCCGCCACGTGGGCCCCGACATGGAGATGAAATGGCGTGTTTAAAATTTTTTTGGGTTCGGCCGGATTCGACCGCAGGACCGGTTGATTATCAACCAAGCGACTTCACCAACGGGCCACGGGCTTTGTTCGTTGATATATGGCGGCACGAAATGGGTTTTGTTGTTTAAACTGTTTTGGGCGGGGCCCGAAGGGGGCCAGCCCCCTTCCCATCAAACCAAGGGCGCGGAACCAGAACCCAGGGCTCGGCGCAATTCCAAACGGGCGGATAAACTTTGGTTATGTTATATTTTATGGGTTTTATATTATAACGTGGGTTGTTTATATTACATGATGTTTTAATTAAAACATTTATAACCGTTGCAAACCGCCGTATGTGAACGCGGTGTTATCAAACCATAATATTTATTGCCCATTTGGTTAACCGCCCGGATAACTTGGCAACTCCGCCCCTTTTGGCGCCTTTGCTAATTTGGTGCTATTATCTGCAGTCTCTCCACATTTAGTGGAGGTTGTTTAGGTGAAACTGGCAGTTTAGTTTTTTGGTCATAACTTCTGCTAGGAGAGGCCTCTGAAGACGAATTTTTTTTTGATTTTGGGGGTAGAGAGCATTCTGGAGCTGTTGGAGGTGTCTGCAGAGCCATCAGGGCATTTTATCTGCGAATTTTACAGCGCTTTTGACAGTGACTCCATCAGAGCTAAGGGGAAAGATTGCTGCATTGGGCTACCTTCCTCCAATGGAGGTGAATTTGTAGTCTATTTCTACTGTTTTGGACCTTCTAAGTCTGTTTTAGCAGTCTATTTTCTCATTAGAGGAGTTTATAAAGATGTAATCTCATTTGAAGCCTTTAATCAAAATAGGTCTGAGCCTAATTAGAGGCTTTAGGACTAGCGGAGGTAGCCCAAGAGAGGGGTGAACCGCTTAAACAAATATCTGCTGTTCATCTGTGTGTTTTGGCTGTTTATTTCCAGATTCTGATAGTTTAAACAGTAAAATTTCATGAGCATGCTTTCCATAAACAAGTTTATACAGGAATTAAAACTTGTTATTTTAACATCAAACCTCTACACACCAATTGCAGAACATATACTCTTGCTTTTTCACATTTAAAATAGATCAATGAACACTTTGAATTCAAAAACAAAAGACTTTCATTGATCTTGTTATTTGTGCTTATATATTATTTCCTTAGACAGAGTCTGTAGAGGGCCAGGTAGCCTCTAGAACTCATCCTCTCTTTAGAGGTGACATGTCCAGTGAATGCCCCTACAGTCCATATCTGTATGGGAAATAGTTTATTCTCACATTAGCAAGAGGTCACTTGGAGTTATAGCTTAATGTAAAATTATGAGTATTTGCACTCATTTTCTTAAATGAAAATGGATACCTTGCACCCTTAAACAAGTACATTCCATTTTCAGATCAGAAGGCCACAAAGCTTTTCTGTGTTTTTGGTGTAAGCAAGACAACCTTGTAGAAAACAAAATAACCCTCCAATTAAAAAACACTCCTCTTGTTCTTCACTGTTTCACGCACACCATTAGACAAAACACCTTCAAATTGAATTAGCAGCTTCACTCACCATATTATGTTTCATGGATCAAAGGAGCCATTGGTTTTTATTTTTTCCACACAGAGAGGACTTTTGAAAGTGAAAAAGTCATTCATGCATGATCACTGTTTTAAATTAGGCTCCCTATTTCAACTTAGGAACACTGTGTCTTCCTTTCAAAAACTGCTTCACTTTCTAACACTGTCTTGAGGGAATTTTTTAGGCCTTTTGACACCAATAAAACACACCATTATCACTATGTCAGCCATGGGAAATCATAGCCACAACAATCTCAGATTTTAAATGGAACACTCAACCCTCCTTACCACTATTTTCTCCACTACATATAGCTGACAGAGTTTATGGTTTATCACTGTCTTAAGGGTAGTTTTAGGTCTATTGAGATTAATATGAATACTCTAATAGCCTCCAACCGTAACAAACTTTGTCAAACTGTTTATCCAAAAACACACCTTGATTTATACCAAGATTTTCATTTTTTTCCATCACCTTTTAGCAGCTCGAATATATCAAGGGGGTAAATGAAAATACCTTAAAGACGAATGATAGCCTTTGTTGAAGAGCTTGAGCAGCTTTCAGAGCTTGTTGGAGGCATTTTGATTGTTTAAAACATGCACGGCACGTTCAGAAGAGTAAGCACCACACAGAAAACAAGGTGTTGAGTCGATGGTGGGCGGTCATGACCGGCACCTACAGGCGCACTGCGCACCGCTACAGGCGCGCCGCGTAGCAATACAACCTCTTTGTAAACCTGCTCCTGAACGCGCTGCGCAATTTTTCAAACGTCCCATGCACTTTTACAGCCCGTTTTGGAGGCTTTCCCAGTGTCAGAATTGGGTAGAAGATGGCTCGTTGGAAAGCTATGGAAGTCTACCTTCCAGAACGACTAGAATTTTTTCATTTGGTTTCCATTTGGTTGTTGAAAAATTTATTTTCCCAACACTGGTCAAAACTAGTGAATCCTGGTGCAGAAAAACATAGTTATGTTTGCAGGCTACTTTTGGAGGATTTCCTTTTGTCGAAATTTGGCCCGAGATGGCTCGTTGCAAAGCTATGGAAGTATAATTTCCAAAAAAACTTTAATTTTTTCATTTGGTGTCCATTTGGTTGTTCAAAAATTGACTGTCCCAACACTGGTCAAAAATGGTGAATGCTGGTGCAGAAAAACATAGTGTTGTTTCCAGGCTACTTTTGGATGCTTTCCTGTTTTCCGAATTTGGCCCGAGATGGCTCGTTGGAAAGATATGGAAGTATATTTTCCAAATATACTTGATTTTTTTCATTTTTTATCCACTTTTTCGTTCAAAATTTTACTGTCCCAACACTGGTCAAAATGGTGAATCCTGGAGCAGAATTTCTCCCGTGACATATGTATTTTTTACATTTCTCAAAAACCATGATACTTGTGTAGAAAATGAAGGAGGTGTTTCTTCTTGAACCTATGAGGGACAAAAAAATCTCTCAATTTTGTCAATTTCATCTCTGCTTGGTTAGAAACACATTTTGAAACAAACTTCCCGGGTGCTCCTTAACCTCTGTCTTTTGCAACCTTTGTCATATTGAATGGAATTTTTTCTCAAAATTATATGGTAATTCATAGCTTGTGCTGTAGGAAGCTTTTCATTTTTTAAAACTATAATAAAAACCTCTGTTTCTGAATCAAGGAGATCATCACTTTTTGAAACCGCTAATGTAACCCTTTGGAACCCTAATTCCATCTTGCTATGTGTCCACCAAGATTTTGTTCCTTTATTCTCTGTGGCTGTCTGTAATCTCCATAATGATATTTGGAGGCCCTTGCAACCTAAACATTAGCCCTGTGGTACTTCTTAGTATTTACCTAGGTTATAATACTTTGACAAACTTTCACAAAGTACTACGAACAGACCCTTAACAATAAACACCCATATGTTCTTTCAAACTCTGTTGTCTAGGAAAGTGGCCATAAGGAATCTGTTATGCTTGATTTGTGTATAATGGGAGATTATTACAAAATATTGTTTTAGCCTTTACAAATGGTCCTTCAGACCTATCATGAAGCTTTCCTCATTATCTACTGATGGAGGTCATGATTGATTTTCTGCTTGTCATTTTGGATATCCTCAAACAATGGTGGGCCCTCTACTTATTTGTGAAGGAGGCCTATGATTGACAACTGTCATACCAACTGTACTTTTTGAACAAGGTTTTCAACACCATACTACTCCATTTATTTTTAAATAGTGACCTTGTATCTTTCTGAAGAATTTTATAAAAATACCAATCACTACAGCCTTCGAAACCCCTAAGTATCCATTGTTGTTGCAGTAAAGAGGTCTTTTAAACCCAAACTTGACCTACTGGTACTCATCAAGGAAGTGGCCCTTTTTTTTAAAAACCACTAATGTAACCAAAAAAAAACAAAAATGTTTTCTCTTATGCATATTGAAAGGTTTTCTATATGACTGAGGTATGTTTTATTTCCTTGAAGGTTGTCTTGAAACTTCGAAACACTGTGTTATAGCCTTTCTCATCCATACTGTCTCTTTGTATTCAGTTGCAGAGGTCACTTTAAAAACAAACTTCGTTTGTCAATTTCACCTCAGATTACAATTTGAAGGAGGTCTTTTATAAACAAAAAAATAAAAAAAAGGTCTTTTAACGCCATAAAGTAACTGCTTTGTTGATGATGAAAAACAAGCCTTCAAACTATAAACTTTCATTTGCTCCACTGATTTTCAGTTTAGACTTTCCAATTGAAAACTTTCTTAAACATAATCTAAACCTGCTGATGCATATTTTGTTTCATCCCTTGGAAGGAGGTGGCCTATAGCATTATCTGGAAAGGTTAAATGAAAGCAGTCTTACTGCAGCCTTCAAAACCCTTAAGTATCCATTGTTTTTGAAGCAAGGAGGCTCCTTTAAACCGAAATTTTCCTTACTGTTGTTTATCAATGGAGGTGATCTACAATTTATGAATTTATTTAAAACACCTTGACCTTCTGATTTTAAATGAAGGAGGTCCTATTGATCCTGTTCCTAACCATCTGCTCTTTACTGGAGGAGGTTATCAGCATGTTCCTAACCACATTTACTAACATTTTTTGGACTGTGTTTACAGAGGTACGTTTGATTTGTTATTTGACTTCTGTTTTTATCCCAAGTTCACGGCAGCATAAGAAGCAGCTGTCTTCTTATGTACTGTGCTGATGTCCTTGGGAAAACTTATGCATCATTACCTCTGAAGGAAAACTGGAACACTGTAGATCAACCTTATATCAGTCCTCTGTATTTGTGTGGCTTTGAAGGATGGCATCAGCTTTTAGGGAAACTTTTTACCTTTGAAACATGCACTCCTGCTTTGTTATCATTGCAGCTCTCCACCTGCTAATGGAGAATTCTTCAACATGAGACTTATTTGGAATTGTCTCATTGCTTTTTTCTGGAAACTGTTTGTCATTCAATTTTCCCCCTGTAGAGATGCAAACAATATGACTTTGAAACTTTAAAAGATCCTTTAGTGTTCTATGGATAGTTTTCCCAATCTTGAGCATATTCTTTTAGACTGTGCACATGCTCATCTCTTTCTGTATTAGATCTTTGTAGAATTTCTTCTGGACTGAGACAACAAGTCTTCTTAGTGGTGTGACCTAGGGGTATATCAAGGTTTGCTTTTGCAGATCAAGTGCTAATTCAGGGCTGGTTGTTATTTGAACAAAGGATTCTGGCTCAAGCTATTTTTGTCGAGGAAGGGATTCTCTAAAGCGCCACTACCTAACTTAGGGTCAACTTTCATTGATTCTAATTGTGTTTGACAAGAAGATCAAGGATAGGAAGGGAGACACTTTGTCAAATATTGGACAGTGAATTTCATGAGAACCAAGGGGAAAATGACAGTAGAGCAGCAAGACCAAGACAGCTATAGACAGGGATATTTTTATGAAACAACACATGAATTTGAAAACTAAAAATTGCTTTAATCATAGGCTGACAAGGAGGGCTACGAAAGAAATTTTTTTTTGGGGGGTTTTCTAGATGACAAATTGACATATGAAGATCAAATTCTAGAAAAATCAGCTAAGAATCTAGTCATCAACAATAGGTGAAAAATACTGATGACTAACAGTGGCTCCAGTTGGGGAGGGAAGCTCCTTTTCAGGAGGTGTCTAGAATTGCAGATCTTTGGCTTATGAAGACCAGTTCCTTATCCATTAGCACAAATTTCTTCCTTTCTTGATGCCATTTCTGAAAATCGATAGCATGATTAGCCTCAAAAACATCTCTACCTACCCAGCTATATTTTCTAACATTTTTCTTCTTTAGGTTCATTTTGACTAGCAACCTTTGACATGATATTTTTTAGAATAGAAACTATCTAATGTTACACTTATACCTTCTGGGAGTTCAGATTAAACTGATGAACTCCTTTGATTCTCTACCTATGCTAGATCGACTGTCAAGGTTAAGCTGTTTGACAGGATATTATTCTCTAATCTAAAACATGAAATTGAAAAATGATCAAATCAAGATTAGACAGTCTAATTTTTCATGTACTTGTGGCATGAAAGACAAGCTGCACACAAATATTATTTTGTATAAAATGAAATCTAGGAAAGTGAGGCTAGGATACACAATTTGTTTTTTATCCCTGCTTTCCTCGTTGGTTCTGTTTTGAGCATGTGGAACCAGTATCTTTTCCTAATCTACTCTCTTTGATAAGTCAAGCTTACACAATGTTGACCATCCTTTCCACTCACTAACTTATCAAAAAATAAATTTAAAACATGTTCAGTTATGATTAGGCTAGATAAATGAACAAGACATTTTGAGCACTAGTAGCGGCATTTAGACTTGCGCACTTTCTGAATGACTATTCTTTGAACACGAGGCCTTATTTCTATTTTTCAAACTTCCCTCTTTTTCTATTTTTCTATTGTTTTTTGAATTTTCTGCTTTTTCACTTTTCTTCAAAAAATCTAAAATTGAAAATATGCTTACAAGGCTGAGCTTATTTTTCACAACTATATATCTATCCTAGTCTAAACTATACACAACATACATTCATTTGGTGAACTCTTCTTTCCAATATAGCCAGTCAAGTAGATGATTGCATGGTTGATCTTGGTTTAGTTCTTTCATGATGCTGAAGTAATGAAAATGCCACTCCCATTTGGCTTGTTTTCAGACAGTAGTGCTTAAGTTTTTTCTCATTCTTGGTAGCAACTTGTTCATGATAGAACCCACTACTCCTTCATATTTCTCAAGGAAAACAAAAAATGGATCTTGGAATAATACCTAATCTAGAGGATTTGATATATAGGCTTCATTCAGGACTATTCTTTCTTCCACTTGGCTATATTTGGGACTCCCCTGGTAAAGCAACTCTTCCCCTTGCTCATGATCACTTGAACTGTCAGACTCATCATATATTGCAGTGTAGTTTTCTTTCCAAGCTGATGTGTTCTAATTAAGTGGATTGAAAACTGTGTGAAGGTCATCAGGTTGATGAGAAGGGATACACTTTGACAGTAAATTATCTTGAAAGGATAGTGTGACAACTCTCATGTGTTTATCAACCTCTATTTCTTCGTCTGCGATTTGTAACTCAATGGAACTTGGTGGCTGCAAATCTAGAGTTAAGGAAGATTCCATGTCCAAAATGATTTCCTCAACCATTTCATGAAAAGGATTCTCATTTACAACATGCTCGATAATTTCATCATCCTCCGCAACCTCATCATCAAAGTTGAAAGACTGTTGATTTCCAATTATGTGAATGTTATCTCTGATGGATTGAAGTGAAGTAAAGAAAAGAGTCCGAGACTCTTCACTTACTTCTAAACTCTCAAGGCTCTCCTCATCAGTGTCATAGATGACCTGTATTGGCTGCTCACTTTTCTCAAGTTTATGAAACTGAGCTTCTCCCAAAAATAAAAAACTAACTATTCTGCAAAGTTATCTTCTGTTTGGAAATCATAATCATCAACATATTGATCAAACCTTGGAGAATCATTAATATAAGTAATGTCACCAGCCATGCATATTGGACTATCAGATTGATTTTCTTCAAATTGATTTACAAATCTATTTTTTGACTTATGATATGAAAGATTAACAGGAGAAAGATCAGAAAAGTTTTGGTTATATGAAGTTTCAGAGGCTGTCTTCATGTTTATAAGTTGATCTATTTCCTCTTCAGTTAAAAAGGGAGCCATTTTCATTTCTCTGCAATAATCATCTTTCTCTTGGGAAATCTGATTTGAAGGATGAATATCTTTTTGGGCTTCACCTATGAGAGATGATGAATCACCACTTATGCCCTTAGAGAGATCATGTGGGTTCTCTTTCATTTATTGCTTGTTTTCATCTTCAACCAATTCTTTGTGATGTTGACGATAGTTAGCATGTAATTCATGAGTTTTTTCTGATAGATTTTCAAGAGGTCAATTTGCTTTTATGAACTTAAATGACTCCCAGCATAAAGGTAGAGATCCTATAGGTTTTGATTGATCTTCTATTTCGAATCTGAATTCATCCTCACTCAACTCTTCTTGATGCTTGGGATAATAAACATGGGATTCATGAGTTTCCTCTGATGGATTCTGAGGAGGCCAGTTTTCTTTTATGAACTCAAATGACTCCCAGCATAAAGGTAGAGATCCTACAGGTTTTGATTTATCTTCTATCTCAGATTTGAATTCCTCTTCAATCAACTCTTCTTGATTTAAGTGAGAGTTAACTTGGGTAGGGTTTTCCTGAATAACTGCTAAGAGATCTTTAGGATGCAAATTTTATTTCAAAGTTTGGAATGATTTAAAGCATAAGGGTAGAGAACCTAAAGGTTTTTATTCTTCTTCCATTTCAAAATCTATGATTTCAAAATGGCTGATAGTCTCTTTAGAGCATTCCTCTATGTTTTTATTTGCAACTTTCCCATTAGGCACATTTTGTTTATAACTCTTGTCTTGTAATAGTCGAGTGTGTTCATCTTGAGGAAGAAGTGTAGGTTGGTTTGAATAAGTAGTGTTAACCTTAAATTTGTGTTTTTCTCTTTTCCTGTCAAGTAGATGCTCTAGTTTTCCGAACATACATACCAATTTTTTCAACTTTTCCTCTAAAGATATTATTCTCTCTTGATTTGCTTTGTCTTTATCTATTATTCTTAGTTGTGCCTCCCTATTTAGTATGTTGAATTCTACATCAACTGCTATCCTTTTCATTTCTTTTAGGGTCAAAGGATATTTATTTCTTATCCAGAAAACCATCTCTGGGTCAAAAGAGTCTGGGTAGTGCAAGAGAGCACATCCGAGGGGTGGCTTTATGTTAGCAGACATTGCATGGTATACTTTATTGAACCTGGCTGGAAATTTCTGTATTGTCTCCCCTGGTTGTATTTTTAACTGATTGTATTCCTTTATGATGAGAACTTTATTACCCATGACCACCCACCTATCTAGGAAGATTTGAGTGAACTGATGAAAATTGGTAATGCTTGTAGCTGGAAGGTCTTTAAACCAACTCTTAATTTTTCGTTGTAATGATAAAGAAAACATTCTAATACGCACATAATATTCTTCTATTTCATAAAGGTCAAGTAAATCCTCAAGATTTTTGACGTGCTCTTCAGCGGTGACTTTGGAGCTTTCTCCATCAAATCTGGGTAATTTATTTTGAAGATTTGCAGGAAGGACTTGGAAGATGGGAGGTAAAACCAGAGGCTTGTATCTTTCTGGGACCTTTTTGGATATAGGTAGTGTAAAAAGAGATTTATGATTTTTTGAGGTTTCAGCGAGAGTGGGAAAGGTAGCATGAGGCTCATGTTTTGCTAGGTTTTACATAGGTGAATCTGGGGTAAGCACAGGTGTACAAGCCTGCTCATGGTCTGAAATTTCAGGCTTAGATTTTCGAGGTTTGAGATCTTTCCAATGATCAATGTAGATCTCATCGGTGTATTCTTGATCAGGTTCAAAGTAGGATAGAACATAGTTATAGATAAGGACAATAATTTCTTGAATCCAACTAAGGCCTAAGTGCCTTTTCTTTTTAGGATGACTAGTCATGTTTTAGGTTCTTCCTCCAATGGAGTCTTTAGGTCTATTGAGAGTTGTGGAGTTGCCAGGTGGATTTCTATGAGAACTATGGTTCACCACCAATACTATCAAAGATGCTTTTGGGAAAATGTTTTATAGCAAACTTTGAGATGGAAACTTGAAAAGAAGAGTGATTCACTTGGTTTTGATAGTTTTCTAAGTTGTGTTGACAAGCTAATGGTTCTCTTGGCAAAAAGACTTCTGCTTATCTCCTATGTTTAGGTGAGGTTTTCTAAATTTCTAAGTTTATACTTAGTTTGTCAATGATTACAGAGTTTCTACCCTAATTTTTAAGTTTTTGGAAGGATGAGTTAGCAAAAAGGTATGGTTTATGAATTTTTTTGTCTTTTAAGGAGTTTTTAGGCCTACTGGAGGCTAGTGGAGTCGCCAGGTGGAAATTGGTTGTTTTTGTAAAGGCGTAGCTATGGTCCACCACCAGTAACTAGGAGAAAGCCAATCTAGGAATGTTTGGGGGTTTTTTGACTTTTATGTGATCCAAAGGTTTGTAAGAGTTTTCTACAGCTGAGTCATCATTTTTCTAAGATGGTGAGACAACCAAAATTTACTCTTCTAAGTTTGACTGAGATTTTGAGAGTTCCTAAGGGATACCTAGGATGTTTTGACTCAAAGTCCCACCGTGATCGCCATTATGTTAGTGAGCAGTGGGATAGGTCGATCGGATAGTATTCTAAATTTTAGCAAGGTAGTAAAGCCTACTGGAGGCTAGTGGAGTCGCCAGGTGGATTTTTAGTTGTTTTGAGGAGATATTGGTACGGTCCACCACTAGTACTGACAAAAACCAATCTAAGGGAGTTTTTGGGGTTTTTCTGAGTTCTTGTGTGTAGACCTAAGGTTTGGAAGAGTTTCCTATAGCTGAATCATAATTTTGCTAAGATGGTGAAGGAGCTAGTTCCTACTCTTCAGACAATACCTGATTTTTCTAATTTTGACTGATATTTTGAGATATCCTAAGGGATACCGAGGATGTTTTGACTCAAAGTCCCACCATGATCGCCATTATGTTAGTGAGCAGTGGGATAAGTCGATCAGATAGTATTCTTAAGGCTGCTGGTAGGGAATCTAAGTTTGTTTGTTACTCAGGGTCCCACTGTGATCGCCATTATGTTAGTGTGGTGATGAGGTGGTTCAATCAGATAGTAGCCTAGAGTTTAGAAAATTAGTAAGGCCTATTGGAGGCTAGTGGAGTCGCGAGGTGGAAATTGGTTGTTTTGAGGTATATGTGTATGGTCCACCACCAATACTGACAAAAACCAATCTAAGGGAGTTTTTGGTGTTTTTCAGAGTTTTATGTAGTCCTAAGCTTTGTAAGAGTGTCCTACATTTGAGTCATCATTTTGCTAGGATGGTGAGACAACCAGATTCTACTCTTCTAAGTTTGATTGCGATTTTGAGAATTCCTAAGGGATACCTAGGATGTTTTGACTCAAGGTCCCACCGTGATCGACATTATGTTAGTGAGCAGTGGGGATAAGTCAATCAGATAGTATTTTCAAAGGTCTCTAAAGGTTTAGGAAAACTAAGCTTGTTTATCACTCAGATTCCCACCGTGATTGCCATTATGTTAGGGTCCCGTGATTTGGCTGATTGGCAAGCCAAATGACAGTGTAACATCAAACCAGTCTTTGGAGCCCAAGGACTTAGACTTCTTGGACCCATAGAAGGCTCTCTCTATCTGTGTAAGGGATATTTGTGTGTTTGCTTATTGTGTTCTGATTTTAGGCTAGTTATGAAGTAGGTTTTTGGTTTTTGTTTTTAGGTTGTGAGGGATGAACTGATCAAAGACATAAGATAGGTAAAAATATGTCAGATCAACTAGGCTATGGGGTCGAAAAGGTCAAGAAATATTTCAGGTGGTGATACAAGGTTGTTGAAGGGCCGATTTGATTCGAGGTAAAATGGATCTTTGGGAAAAATGGAGTAAGATGGACATCAAGTTTGTGAATAAAAAAGGATTTCAATCACAAATAGTTTAATAGCTGACATAAACATGGTAGGGAAAACCATTAATAATGAGAAATGTAACTTTAAGCTAATCAATGCATAGAAATAAACATTCAAGCCATGCATAGAGATATATAACTCTCTAACTTTAGGAAATGGCTATCAGAATTTGGGGAAATACACTTAAGACAGAAAAACAACTCAAATCACTATGCCGGAATGCCTAAACACAATACTTCAAGCTATTGGGCACTTTGAAAACAAGATTGCATAGTCTTAGGCAAAGGGCAAGATCAGAACAAGAGCTCCTTAGTTCAACAAATGACAATCTAATCAGTCAAAGAGAAATTTAATAAATGGAGCTATGGCTAGCCATGAGTAAGCAGGGCATACCGTAAATCATACTTAGCATGCATAAAACCATGAATGAAATAAGAAAAAAATATTCTTAAGTTATTAAAGAGCAATCAAGAATTCTTTAATGTGACTAAGAATGAAGAAAACATGGAAGCTATGAAGAAACAAGAAATTTGAGGTGCCTCCAAGGGCATGTCTCAAATTTTTTCTCTACTGTCCTATAGCAAGCAAGAACATGGATTCATGAATGAAAACTAGGAAACAAAACAAAGAAAGAGACACTATACCGTTCTACCAAGTCATGGAATCCAACAACAATCCTTTTTCATCATCCAAGAACATCTAAGAGACTATCCAAAAGCCTGAGACAAGTATTTCTTCCAAAGATTATATGACCATATATTGCTTCTATTCATCAAGTTCAGCCTTGTTTACAATGAAAGCCTTTGGAATATATAGGCCAAAGTGAGGAAAACCTCTTAGTTCAACTTGCAATCTCATTGGCCTATCCAAAATATCTTATTTTGTCCTCGAGGCTTTGCAAAGCCCAAGGCACAAAATATCTCATAAAATATCTTAAAAATGCTAAAAGAGGGAAATAAATTGAATTTTCATAACTTCTCATGTACAAAAATAGCTAAATGCACATGAGGAAAAAGCAGTTTTGAAAGGTTCAATTTTTACAAAAATACTCAAAAAATACATCAGCAAAAGGTCCCCTGACTTGCCGGCAACTTTTGGAAGCCTTCCCGATGTCAAAATGAGGCTCATGATAGCTCGTTGGAAAGCTATGAGTGTCTAATTTCTGAAAATGTTTATTTTTCTCCCAACTGACCACTAGAAGTCCTCCAAAAGCAGGCTTGTGTGTAAAAACCCAGAAAATAAACCTTGCTGATAAACGGGGCAGAATGTCGAAAAAGTGAGTGTTTTTTGTATCTTTGGGGGACCAAAACAACTTCAAATGCTCTGAAAATTTCTAATTATATGCCCCTCAATTTAATGCATCCAATGGTACCACTCTCAAGAGTTGAGGATGCTCCAAACCAAAATGGCGCCGCCCATGATTTTATCCAATTAGGCTCAAAAATGTCAAAAGACAAGATCGTGTCAAAGTTCGCTCAATTTTGGTGAGAAAGTGCCTCAAGGATTTTTAGAAACATGTGTCTGCTCAACTTAGTGTTCCTAAATTGATGTCATAAATTTTCAACTAGGGCTAGTAAACTGTTGAAGTGAAGTGCACTATATGTGCCTAGGTATCTTCTTCCTACTTCGTTGTGTTTAGTGTTTTTCTAGTGTTTTTGGTTTTGTATTTTTGTGTTAAGAGGAAAAGAACTAAATTGTTGGCAAAGACAAGTTACTGATCACACTAAAACAGAACAAAATCTACTCTAAGCTGTGTATGACACCTAAGAACAGAAAATGCTAATTCACAAATTGCAAAGCTTGACAAGGAAAGTAACTCATAACATTAACTCAGTCCAATTCATTTCATTAGAGGTATGTTGGAACAACTTGAGAAAAGGATAAGTTTGATGTAATGAGGTTCTCTTTAATAAACAACAACTTACAATATCACAGAGAAAATCTTATCCAGGGTTAGAAATTTGTTGGAACACTTTGAGAAAAGATTATCTGCAATTTAGTAAGGAATCATATGCTAACATAACTTATGATACTAGAATTAACCCACTCTGCAACTCAAAATATTACTATTAAGCCTCATTCAAGGGTTAGAGATCTCTTGGAATAGCTTTGGAAAAAGGGTTGTTTGTAAAATTATGAGAAATTGCAGAATAGTCAAGAACTTCAAAATGATATAACTAATTATTGTCCATATGATGATGATGTGTTAAAAGAAATTAAGAACAAGAACAGTTTGTAAATAATGAAGGCCTTTAAGTCTAATTTAACAGAACTAGAATACAACTAGCTAATAAAACTTGAAATACAATGAACATAATTGAACTAAAATGCAATTAACCTCCGAATTATTATAGCTCTATCTCATTCATGTGTTAGTGATATATTGGAATAGTTCATAAGAATGAGATTTCTTGTAACATTCGATGTAAGTGAACATAAAACATGAAGTTCATAAAACTGCCTAAATTAGGAACAAAACAGAGCTGAAGTCACTTATCTAAAAAATATGCACAAAGCCTTTCGGATAGTAGGGGCCCTCTACCATCAAATTGGCACACGAATCTCCTCAAAATTTCTTCAGATCAGGCATTAAATTTGTACTTCTTTCATTAAAGGAGAATGCTTTAGAAACAGAGTATCACAGTTTTGGAAAACTTAACAACAAAACATCAACTAGCTAACTGTCTCTCGGTTCACCGAGTTATTTTTATAAGAAAAATACATAACTGTCATTGATAAGAAATAGGGATAGGTGTCTTTTTCAATCAAAATTGAATTAGAAATCCTTTTGAGGCCTCGTACTTTGTTGAAGACATATGCAGAGTCCTTGTCCTGGTAGAAGTCTACTTCTTAGTTTTGGTTTCCTCCACGTGTATAACCACTTGCAGATTTTTTCTCAGACTTCGTAGAGGGCAAGGAATGATGTAGGTGAGTTCTGGAATTCAACCATATGTGTTTTTCCTTTAAGTGACACCTATAACCTGTGTGAACATAAAGATAGCTGTGGAATATGAAAATAGCTATAGAATGGCTGCATTTTGTAGCTAAGTCTAGTAAAAAATCACTACAACAACAAGACCACAAAAGTTTAGTAAGTCAGTTATTGCATGCATTCTTAAAGTAACTTTAATCATTCCTATTGATCTTTTAAGCCTATAATTAACATAGGATAAATGGAATGAAGTGAAATTTGGTGAAAGGAAAGGACATCTTTGGGGCTCAACAACATGTCTAGAAGCTTGGGCCAAAATTTCAAGCCTAGAGGTGTCTTTCTCCTTTTTTCTCACTGGGCACCCTCTTTGGGAAGTTTTGAGATTTTCTTGATTTTATTCTTTGTTGTTTGGCATTCTAGCTTTGGTGAAGAAGTCATGGCCCCTTGCCCAGGAGAGGCAGCTAGCACATGCTTTGGAGAGTGTCCTTCACGCTCTATGTTTTGTGTTTTCTTGCCCTCATCAGTGCTTGCTTGAGGGTTGTCATGATTCCCATCATTAGTGTCTCTTTGAAGAATGTTATGTTCCTCATGAATACCATCACTTTTCTTCTTCCTTAGTTGATAAACAAGTTTCTTGTTTAAATAAAAACAAAATCACTTATTTGAGCACTATGTTTGAGCAAAGAAGCCTTTGACAAGATCTATTTGTGGTTTTTAGAAAAGAAAGTTTCCTTTTTTTTTGGCACAAAGAATCCTCCCCCTCAAACATTGCCCTTTTGAAATCACTGTTTAAAAGGTGAAAAAACACCTTACAAACTAATAAAAACCTTTTCCCCAAACAAAGTTGTTTTGTTTATTCACTGCTCTTCACAAAGGTATACAAAACACCCTGAGCTGATTTGAAAAGCTTTTCACACACTCTGTTTTTGGAACTCTGGTGGCTACATAGAGTTTTCTATTTCATAACATAGAGAGGACACTGTATATTGACCAAGCTTTCACCTTATAAACACTGCTTTCCCCTTTGAGTTTTGAACAAATTCTGCTCTTGTTTGTCTTTGTCACTTCCTTCTTTATGACTGTCATGCTCTTTCCCTTCACTGTTTTGTGCTTCATCACCCTTATGCTTATTGTTGTGTTGGCTGCCATAATGTTCCCTTTCATCACTGCCTCTTTGTGGTTTTTATGGACAGGGTGTTCTTTGAAATCATTGTTTTCAAAGACTCCTTCAGATTTGTTAAATACCCTCTACACACACTCTGTTTTGTTTTCATATAGACTGTGTGAATCTTCAATTCTTCAAAGAAAGAAAACTCTCTTAAAATAGCACACTTACATTTATTTTTAATAAACATGATAAGTATTTGAAAAAGCAAGCTGTGGTTTCCATTTAATTTCCTCCTAACACTTTATAAAATTTCAACAAGCCTCTAAACAAATAACTTTCTTCCTCCAATAAATCACTGTCTTGTCCTCCTTTATATGCCAATCAAAAAATAGTTATAATAACAAGCACACAGAAAAACAAAAGGGTACACACAGTAAAAATATCACTACGTTGGGTAAGGTCACAAAGCTTTTCTGTGTTTTTGGTGTAAGCAAGACAACCTTGTAGAAAACAAAACACCCCTCCAAATCAAAAACACTCCTCTTGTTCTTCACTTTTTCACACACACCGTTAGACAAAACACCTTCAAAATGAATTAACAGCTTCACTCACCATATTTTGTTTCATGGATCAAAGGAGGCATTTTTTTTTATTTTTTTGACATAGAGAGGACTTTTGAAAGTGACAAAGTCATTCATGCATGATAACTGTTTTAAATTAGGCTCACTGTTTCAACTTAGGAACACTGTGTTTTCCTTTTAAAAACTTCTTCACCTTCTAACACTGTCTTGAGGGCATATTTTAGGCCTTTTGACACCAATAAAACACACCATTATCACTATGTCAACCGTGGGCAATCATAGCCACAACAATCTCGGATTTTAAATAGAACACTCAACCCTCCTTACCACTGTTTTCTCCACTACATATAGCTGACAGATTTTATGGTTTATCACTGTCTTGAGGGTAGTTTTAGGTCTATTGAGATTAATATGAATACTATACTAGCCTCCAACCGTAAAAAACTCTGTCAAACTGTTTATCCAAAAACACACCTTGATTAATACCAAGAGTTTAATTTTTTTCCATCACCTTTTAGCAGCTCGAATATATCAAGGGGGTAAATGAAAATACCTTAAAGATGGATGACAGCTTTTGTTGAAAATCTTGAGCAGCTTTCAAAGCTTATTGGAGGCATTTTGATTGTTTAAAACATGCGCGGCATGTTCAGAAGAGTAAGTGCCATGTAGAAAAAAAGGTGTCGGGTTGATGGTGGGCAGGCGTGACCGGCGCCTACAGGTGTGCCGCGTAGCAATACAACCTCTTTGTAAACCTGCTCCTGAACACGTCGCGCAATTTTTCAAACGTGCCTCACACGTTTGCAGCCCGTTTTGGATGCCTTCCCATTGTCAGAATTGGGCGCAAGATGGCTCGTTGGAAATCTATGGAAGTATGATTTCCAAAAAAAATTTAATTTTTTCATTTGGTGTCCATTTGGTTCTTGAAAAATTTATTTTCCCAACATTGGTCAAAACTAGTGAATCCTGGTGCAGAAAAACATAGTGTTGTTTTCATGCTACTTTTGGATGCTTTCCTGTTGTCATAATTTGGCCCGAGATGGCTCGTTGGAAAGATATGGAAGTATAATTTCCATAAAAACTTGAATGTTTTCATTTTGTGTCCATTTGGTTGTACAAAAATTGACTGTCCCAACACTTGTCAAAAATGGTGAATGCTGGTGCAGAAAAACATAGTGTTGTTTGCAGGCTACTTTTGGATGCTTTCCTGTTGTCGGAAATTGGCCTGAGATGGATCGTTGGAAAGATATGGAAGTATACGTTCCAAATATGCTTGATTTTGTTAATTTGGTATCCATTTTGTTGTTCAAAATATGACTTTTCCAACACTAGTCAAAATGGTGAATCCCGGTGCAGAATTTCTCCTGTGACATATATATTTTTTACATTTCTCACAAAAAATGATACTTGTGTAGAAACGGAAGGAGGGTTTTCTTCTTGAACATATGAGGGAAAAAAACCTCTCTCACATTTTTCAATTTCATCTCTGTTTGGTCAGAAATTGTTTTTGAAACAAACTGCCCGGGCGCTCCTTAACCTTCGTCTTTTGCAACCTTTGTCATATTGAATGGAATGTTTTTTCAAAATCATATGGTAATTCATAGCTTGTGCTCTAGGAGGATTTTTATTTTTTAAAACTATGATAAAAACCTCTATTTATAAATCAAGGAGATCATCACTTTTTGAAACCACTAATGTAACCCTTTGGAACCCTAATTCCATCTTGCTATGTGTCCACCAAGATTTTGTTCCTTTATTCTTTATGGCTGACTGTAATCTCCATAATCATATTTGGAGGCCCTTGTAACCTAAATATTAGCCCTGTGGGACTTCTTAGAATTTACCTAGGTTATAATACTTTGACAAACTTTCACAAAGTATTACGAACAGACCCTTAACAGTAAACACCCATATGTCCTTTCAAACTCTGTTGTCTATGAAAGTGGCCATAAGGACTCTGTTATGCTTGATTTGTGTATAATGGAATATTATTACAAAATAATGTTTCAGCCTTTACAAATGGTCCTTCAGACCTATCATGAAGCTTTCCTCATTATCTGCTGATGAAGGTCATGATTGATTTTCTGCGTGTCATTTTGGATATCCTCAAACAATGGTGGGCCCTCTACTTATTTGTGAAGGAGGCCTATGATTGACAACTGCCATATCAACTGTACTTTTTAAAAAAAAATTCAACACCATACTACTCCATTTATTTTGAAATAGTGACCGTGTATCTTTTTGAATAAGTTTATAAAAATACCAATCACTACAGCCTTCGAAACCCCTAAGTATCCATTTTTGTTGCAGTAAAGAGGTCTTTTAAACCTAAACTTGACCTACTGCTGCTCATCAAGGAAGTGGCTCTTTTTTTTAAAAACCACTAATGTAACCAAATAAAAACAACAATGTTTGCTCTTATTCATATTGAAAGGTTTTCTCTATGACTGAGGTATGTTTTATTTCCTTGAAGGCTGTCTTGAAACTTCGAAACACTGTGTTATAGCCTTTCTCATCCATACTGTCTCTTTGTATTCAGTTGTAGAGGTCACTTTAAAAACAAGCTTGGTTTGTCAATTTCACCTCATATTAAAATTTGAAGGAGGTATTTTATAAACAGAAAAATAAAAAAAAAAGGCCTTTTAACACCATAAAGTAACTGCTTTGTTGATGATGAAAAACAAGCCTTCAAACTATAAAATTTCATTTGCTCCACTGATTTTCAATTTTGACTTTCCAATTGAAAACTTTCTTAAACATAATCTAAAACTGCTGATGCATCTTTTGTTTCATCCCTTGGAAGGAGGTGGCCTATAGCATTATCTGGAAAGGTTAAATGAAAGCAGTCTTACTTCAGCCTTTGAAACCCTTAAGTATCCATTGTTTTTGAAGCAAGGAGGCTCCTTTAAACCAAAATTTGCCTTACCATTGTTTATCAATGGAGGTGATCTACAATTTCTGAAGTTATTTAAAACACCTTGACCCTCTGCTTTTAAATGAAGGAGGTCCTATTGATCTTGTTCCTAACAATCTACTCTTTACTGGAGGAGGTTATCAACATGTTCCCAACCACATTTACTAACCTTTTTTGGACTGTGTTTGCAGAGGCACATTTTATTTGTTCCTTGACTAGTGTTTTTATCCCAAGTTCAAGGCAGCATAAGAAGCAGTTGTCTTCTTATGTACTGTGCTAATGTCCTTGGGAAAAATTATGCATCATTACCTCTGAAGGAAAAACTGGAACACTGCAGATCAACCTTATATAAGTCCTCTGTATTTGTGTGGCTTTGAAGGATGGTATCAGCTTTTAGGGCAACTTTTGACCTTTGAAACATGCACTCCTTCTTTGTTATCATTGCAACTCTCCACTTGCTAATGGAAAATTCTTCAACATGAGACTTATTTGGACTTGTCTCATTGCTTTTGTATGGAAACTATTTGTCATTCAATCTGCCCCTTGCAGAGATGCAAAAAATATGACTTTGAAACTTTAAAAGCTCCTTTAGTGTTCTATGGAGATTTTTCCCAATCTTGAGCAAATTCTTTTAGACTGTGCACATGCTCATCTCTTTCTATATTAGATCTTGGTAGAATCTCTTCCGGATTGAGACAACAAGTCTTCTTAGTGGCGCCTCCTAGGGGTATATCAAGGTTTTCTTTTGAATATCAAGCACTAATCCAGGGCTGGTTGTTATTTGAACAAAGGATTCTGGCTCAGGCTATTTTTTTCAAGGAAGGGATTCTCTAAAGCGCCACTGCGTAACTTAGGGTCAAATTTCATTGATTCTGATTGTGTTTGACAAGAAGATCAAGGATAGGAAGGGAGACACTTTGTCAAATATTGGATAGTGAGTTTCATGATAAGCAAGGGGAAAATGACAGTAGACCAGCAGGACCAAGACAGCTATAGACAGGGATATTTTGCTGAAACAATACATGACTTTGAAAACTTAAAATTGCTTTAATCATAGGCTGATAAGGAGGGCTAGGAAAGAAAAAATTTGTTTGGGGGTTTTCTAGATGAAAAATTGACATATGGAGATCAGCTTCTAGAAAACTCAGCTAGGAATCTAGTCATCAAAAACAGGTGAAAAATACTAATGACTAACACCTGGCCCAGTGAGTGGTTGTTTGTGGAAGACCTCTCTTTTGATGAGTGTTTTGAGCTTTCTTTGTTCAGAAGTAAATCTGAAAATACACTTGAGGATCCAGAATTTCTTATAGGTGTCGAAGTTCAAAGGGCAAACACATCAATTGATGATAAAATTTTGAATTCCCCTCAGACATCTATCACTGTAACTAATATCCCTGAGCCTTCAGAGTTATCAGAAACAACATTTCCTACCCTTAGGTCATCAGCATTCCCATCCGTTTTAGAAGTCAATTCTCAGCTTCTGACTCCTCCATCAACAACTCCCTTGAATCTTGGTAGCACAAACGCTATTGTAAATCCACCTCAAATCATGGCTTACAACTATGCACCCCTGGTTTTTCCTTAGAATATGAATGATATGCACGTTGATTATCAAAGAAAAATACCTATTTTTGATGCCACTCAAAGCATTACAGCCCAGCAACATGTTGATAAGATGAATGAATTTTTTGACCTTCATGAGGTAGAGGCAAAAAATGTGACCACGGGGTTGTTTGTTCAAATTTTTGGAGGTGAATTTTGAAAATGGTTCCGAGCCTTGCCAGTAGCCTCAATCCACACTTTGTAGGAGTTACATAGACAATTATTAGACTGGTGGGAGGTGTTGGTGTCCCGTGTTTTGATAGTTTGGCAAATCAAAAGACAAGGCAACATCAGAACCAATCTTTAGAGTTACAAGATCTAGTCCTCCTTTTCTCAGAGAGGGATCTCTCAAATTATTTGTTTTTACAAAGGTTTATCTTGTGTGCTTTGAGTAATGGTTTTAGACTAGTTATTAAGTGCAAATGTTTGTTTATTTTTTTGGTTGGAATTGATACAGCAGAACCTAAAAGGTCTAGGAAAGATAGATAGAAAGGGGAAATGTCAGTTTCATTGGGAAATAGAGTCAAAAAGAGGTCATGACAAACTTATCAATGGATATGGGATATCAAAGGGAAAATCTAACTTGGTCATAGGATCCTTTGGTTTTGGAATGAGATGGACATCAATGATTTGAAAAGAGAATTTTAATTCTCAACAAAGGAAATTTGAAAGCACAAATTGAAAAATAAAAAGCAATTTGATAGAAAAGGCTAACCATGAATTCTACAAATCACATTTTGAGCAAAAAATGACTTCAAAACAACTTTTAAAATGAAATCTAAGATTCGAGGAACACCCTATTTCCTCAAATATTTTATTTCAAATGACTTAGAAAACATAAAATATTCACTGATAATTACGATCATAGAAGAGGGAACATCTAAATACTTTTATGATCAAAACTATAACAACCTTTAAGCCAACTGTTCAAGCAAGGACAAGGGGCAAGATCGGAACATACCTCCTTGACTTAATGTAACAAAGAAACTTCAAAGGGAGATTTCAATAACAATCTTTAAGTGGCAGTAGACAAGCAGGGAGAACCATAAATCATGCTGAAACCAACTATTCGAGCTATTAAGGAAATAAACAAGCATGAGGACTAAGAGAGATATTAAAGACTCTAAAATACCTCAGTAGAAGAAAACATAAAACAGTGAAGGATAAACAGGTCTAAGGTGCTTCCAAGAGTCATTTATTAACCTAAAACTTTCATCCTAAGTAGTAAGAATTTATGGAACAAAATGAAAATAGGGGAAAACATTAAATGGTTCAGAATACTTCACCAACAACCAAGCTCATGGATCCAATGATAGAGCCTTCTAAAGAACAAGCGTGCAACAACATCATCAGGGCTTCGAAGACTTCAATTTCTTCTTCAACTTCAACAGACCATGTATTTATTTCAGAGAGTTTCAGTATTACAACTAGTGATCAAATGAGCAACCAACGTTTACAATGGATTCCTCAACAAGTTTTTATAGAGGAATGAGGAGGTTGAAAGAGAGAAAATATCTTCTGAGTTCAATTAATATAGTTAATGCTTCTCAGACTTTGAGGGGCTCAAGGGAGAAGTTTATAGATATTTTCCTGTATTAATTGGTTTGCATTAAGTAATTTAATCTTGGTGGAAGCTTATGTTGACTTTAAGGCTCTGTGTCATCTTTTGCAATAACTCTACTGATAGTTTATATTAAATTATTTGATTCGAAATAACTATTTAGCTGTAAGCGGCAGATATGATCTGTTCTGGTCATTACTTGGCCTCTGTTTGAATGTTGTGTTGTCACAGGTGGAAATCTGATAGCTGAGAGGAATAAATTTGCCCCTAATGTGGCGGTGGAGGCATCCTTTGTCTGATAAATATCCTTGTTTTGTCTTTAACTGTGTTTAATTCAATGGATAAGGCTTTTGACAATCGATTTTAGCCGTAATCCATTGAACTGTATAATAATTGTTTAATCTTCATTTCTGCTGTGTGTGGGTCTTTGACATTGATACTCTTTGACTTGATTTTAATTCTTTGTGTCTTGTTTATGTGCAGGTATGTATGAGGTCCACATGGAATCAATGCCCATGAGTCATTGATGATACATGAAATTGAACCTGTATATGGCTTTCCTTTATTATGGACAAAATTCTAGAGGATCGTCATCCTCGGTTTTCATTTTCTTTTTAAAACATTTGAAAGCCTTTTAAATCCTGCACAATACAAACATAATTAAGAAATCATGCATATTTGGTAAAAACTACTTAGGAGGTTTCGGGTGTGAGCATCGCCATTGGATGGTAGCATCCAACGGTGGAGATTGCGTGTGAAGATCAAAAAGGGGCGGTTGATGGATAAGTAGTGGAAGTTTATATCAAAGCCATTGATTTTGTAAAGATCAACAGTGGGGAGCGACCGGGGATGCATAATGAAGCAGGGCCGCTTTTTGATAAAAACATAAGAAATACAAAGGAAATGAGGAAATTTCCTTTGGCGATGAGAAAAGCATAAAAATGAAATTTGGGGTTTTGGGATGATTGTGGACCATCATATCAGATCCACCCACGAAATTAACAATGGAGATCGCTCTGAGAAACCCTTTAGGAAAGGCAGAGAGCGATAGCATATGGCCAGATTAAATCTGATCCGTTGATCTGTGGAGATCAATGGTGGGAGACACCACGCGATAAAACACAATAAAATAGGGGAAAGTGGTTTCAGAGATCAAAACAGGCAGTATCGCGCGACGAAATGAGAGAAAGGTGGTTTCACCTTTTTGAACACGATATGCCCTGGAAGGTGACACGTGTCTTTTGAAAATATCCTATATCGCGTAACTTTTGAAAATTAACCTCCACAATGAAAGTTGCACGAAAATCTATGTGGGCTGTCAGATCTAGGCCCTTAGATCTAATAGTGGAGAGCAAGCACGAAACTGACTAGATGTGCGAGGGATAAAAGACATGGCGGTTTTAGTATGGACTGTCCGATCAGGGGATCGATTGTGGTGATTATTTCTAAAGGGAGGCAGGACCCACAAGGGCTGGGCTCGGTGGGATTAATATGAGCTGTAGGATGCAGAAGATTGAAGGCCAGGATTAAATCCGGGGTTAAAATGAAAAGATACAAAGGCAGAGAAGGAGTTAATAAGGACCGTTGATCTGCAGAGATCAACGGTTAGGATTGGTCAAAAAAAAAATTAGGAGTGGGGCTGCATGCTTTTAAACCAAAGTTGGGGAATGCAATCTAGACGTCTGATATGGACACGTGGATGGCCTAGATGCAATCGAAGCTCGGCGATCGACGGGGGAATAAAATCGAGAGGCACCGATGTGATTAACTGCTGACCGTCGATCTGCATATCAGATCGACGACAGAGAATTCATCAGGGGTTGACCAATCAGGGGTGGCATTATGTTAACGTGATCGACAAAAAACTTGTGATGCGATGATGCGTTGATCTTTGATTGGCTTTTAGATCAACGATCGAGATTTCTTAAAGAAGCGAACCAGTAGAAACCCTTTATAACACATGGAAACCAAATATTTAATAAAAACAAAGGTTTTTATGGTTGGGGGTGGGTTTATATATAGGAAATACTTTGGCACCCGTCTGTGGGGCCTTTGGTCGATAGGAAATGCGATAGGCCGAGGGCTTATGTATATATGGGCCAATCGCATCGGAAGTTTTGTGTGGGTCTTTCAATCTAACCACTTTGATTTTCTTCGATGCGATTAATGCTTCAGGACTTAAATGTAGAAATTTGCTGAATAAATCACTTATTCACTGAAGATTAACCTGGTCATATATCAATTTCGAATTGCATACATAACACATAACCTTCTTCTACAATTAATTGTCACATGCGGAAATAACAGAAGCAATCTCACATCAATTCAATCACACATTAACTCGGTATGTATGGGGAAAGCCTATAGCTGAAAACCCCGCAGCTATTGTGTATATTATAATGGAGAAATCAAGTAACCAAACAAGTACAATACTCCTCACAAGTACTCAGTACTCTCTCATGAAGTTACTCACAATCTATCTTGGTTTTGAACAAGTCTCGGGTTCAAAACACACCACTAACTGCCTTGCCTCTATTGCGCAATCATGGCCTGTATATGAAGAGGTTCAAGGTTCGAATCCCCTTGCCTTGACTACGCAATTGTCATGGACAATTCCTCCAAGTGTAATGCAAATCTCATGCAAAACAAATCTACCAACTGATAGCTTTACTCACCCTTTCATCTACCTCTTCCACTGGTCTCCACTGAACTGATCATGCACTGTAGTGAACTGAAGTGTTCTTGAGTTGACTAATGAGTTAATATTTAGTAAATTAAATATTATTTAATTTACTTCACTCATATCTAGTTGATTAGTTAGTTAACTAATCCCAACTAGTTCAACTAAAACAAACAGAACACAACTCCACTATCTGTCCCGTTAACTCCTCCAAAACTTCTGCCACTGAAGTCTAACTGAAGACAACCATGCAAGATGCCATCAAACCCTAGGAACCACGTGATTCCTTGTGTCAGTTGCATGAGCCACCTCCATGACTCAAACTGAAGTGCGCCAAGAGAGTAAACTGCTGCTTATAGTCAAAATATTATTAAGGGTAAATAATATTTGACTTCCATATTTTTAGGAGATCAGTCTAAAAATAGCCTGGGTCCTAAAAATTAGGGTCTCATCTATCTTTACCGACATGTCGCATACTCCAAGAATCTCCAAGTAGAATTCCCAAATTATGCTCCGTATGTCTAAAAATAGACATAGTCTAAAAATAGACTTTGCGCCAGAATTTGCCTGCGGGCCCACTTAGTGAGGGCGACTTCATTTCACTAAGCTCCATCATCTTGCTGCATTCTCAACACTCCCTCTCAGCAAGATATGGATTATCTGCAATCCCTATCCTGCCTCTGTGGAATTCGAACTTGCTCCTGGTGAGCGCCTTCGTCAGGATGTCGGCATCCTGATCCTCCGTGGGAACATATGAAATCATCATGATCCTCCGCTGAACACAATCTCTGATATGATGGTACCTGATGTCGATATGTTTGGACCTATCATGAAATACTGGATTAGCCGAGAGCTTGATGCAGCTCTGGTTATCACAGTAAATCACTGTAGGCTCCAAATGCAACCTGAACAAACCTGCGAGGATCTTCCTCATCCAAATAGCCTCACATGCAGCAAAGCTAGCTGCCATGTACTCGGCCTCTGCTGAACTGAGTGCCACGGATCTCTGCTTCCTGCTGTACCAGGAAACTGCTGTCGACCCAATGCTGAAAACTCCTCCAGAAGTGCTCTTCCGGTCTGTTGGGCTCCCTGCCCAATCTGCATCAGTGAAACCAAAAAGCTTCACTCCATCCTCCTGTCTGTACCATAGACCATATCCCGATGTGCCTCTGATATAGCGCAATACATGCTTGCCCGCCTTCCAAAAGAGCTTGGTAGGCTTAACCATAGCTTGCGAAAGCTGGTTAACTGCATAGCATATATCGGGCCGAGTATTGACCAAATACATCAACGACCCCACCAACTGTCGATAGACAGTGGCATCCACTACCTCCTCCGAAGTAGCATCTCCCTTCCTCCATCCTCCAGGAAGAGGGGTATCAACAGGCTTGCAGCCCTGCATGTTGAACCTCTCTAGAATCTCTCGGGCATACTTGCCCTGAGAAACAAACAGTCCTCCACTGCGCTGCCAAATCTCCAATCCCAGGAAATAATGAAGGATGCCCAGGTCCTTCATCTCAAACTCTCGTGCAAGATCCTCCTTGCATGAAAGTATCAACTGCTCGTCGCCAGTCAAAATCAGATCATCTACATACAGTACGATGATCAACAGCTTCCCCTCCACCACAATCTCGTACAGGTTTGGATCCGCCTCACTCTTGGAGAATCCAAGCCCGGTGAAGTAGCTGTCTATCCGAGTGTACCAAGCACGAGGTGCTTGCTTCAGCCCATACAGTGCTCTCTTGAGTCGGCACACATGCGACTCACTGCTGAAGATCTCAAAACCTTCAGGCTGCTTTATGTACACCTCTTCCTCAATAACTCCATTGAGGAACGCAGTCTTCACATCCATCTGATGAATGTGCCACCCCATCTGCGCTGAGAGAGCAAGGATCGTCCGTATGAAAGAGTACCTTGCGACAGGTGCAAAAGTCTCCTCATAGTCAATCCCCTCGATCTGTGAGAAGCCACGGGCGACAAATCTCGCCTTGTACTTCTCCACACTCCCGTCAGCCGCCTGCTTCACCTTGTAGATCCATCGCGAACCTACAACCGATTTCCCAACCGGTCTTGGGACAATCTCCCATGCACTGTTCCTGATGATCGAATCATATTCTTCGATCATGGCATCAACCCATGCGGGTTCCTCCACATCTTCCTCAAAAGAGGATGGCTCCGTCACAACACATTGACTCATAAGAGCCATGTATCCAGTGTACCGATCCGGTGACTGTCTCTGTCTGCGCTGTGCTGTAGGTGGTCCTACAACCTTCTCTGCATCCCGAGCCAGTCGCTCAGCTTCCGTAGTGCGCATGCGCCCTCTGATGGTTGGCGCTGCCTGGGTGGTTTCTTCCACCTCCTGAACCTCCTCTTGTGGCTGATCCACATCCGGAAGCTCCTCCTTAGGAACTAACAGCTCCTCATCTGCATGCAAGTGTAGCTCCCTCTCAAGCGAACACCGCATGGCTTTCTCCTCCTGAAATTTTATATCCCGTCGCACAACAGTCTTGCGACTGTCTGGCACATACACCCGATAGTTGTGAGGTGTATCAGTGTACCCCACAAATATTCCAACTTCAGCAGTTGGATCCAGCTTCCTTCTTGCATCCTTCTTCACATGCATGTAGACAGGAGATCCGAAAATCCGCAAATGGGAAATATCAGGCCTCTTGCCAGAATAAGCCTCCTCTGGTGTACTCATGCCAAGAACCTTGTGAGGACAACGGTTCTGCACATACACTGCTGTATTGCATGCCTCAGCCCACAAGTGAAGGGGTAGGCCCTGATCATGCAACATCGCCCGTGCAGCACCCACGATCATTCTGTTCTTTCGCTCAGCCACCCGATTCTGCTGTGGGCTATGGGGTGCGATGAGCTCTCTCCAAATCCCTTCTGTGCTGCAGAACTCCTTGAATTCATCCGAGATGAATTCACCACTGTTATCACTCCTTAGAGCAATCACCTTCTTCCCCGACTCCTTCTCGACCAGTGCTTTAAACTCACAGAACTTCGCGAATGTATCGCTCTTCTTCTGCATGAAGAAGATCCAGCACTTTCGTGAGAAATCATCAACAAAGATCACATAATACTTGTGCTTTGCTGTCGAAGCAACTGAGAAAGGACCACACACGTCTGTGTGAACTCTCTCAAGGATCGTCGTGGCGCGACTATCCTTCTCGTGAAAGGTGGCTTTCATATACTTCCCTAAAGTACACCCCTTGCACTGATCTGACTGCGCAAGGGTGCCCTTAGGAAGCCCAGTAGAAATCTGCTGCAGAATCTTCAAAGCTCCATGGTGAAGGTGGCCCAATCTCCTGTGCCACTGTTCGCCCTCATCATCCCGGCTCACCACTTCTCCCGCCTTGCATGCCATAGCTGCGCAGCCATCTACCTGCAACTGATAAAGGTTCTTGGTTCGAACCCCTATCTTCCGGGTCTCTCCAATAGTCTTACTGCGCAGGAAGGCTTTTCCTTCGCTGAAGACCACATCATACCCCTTATCCTCCAACATCGCTACTGAAATCAGGTTCTTCTTCAATCCGGGTACATGCATGACATCCTTTAATACAAAGGGTTTACCAGACTCCCTCTGAAAGGATACGGTACCGATACCAGTCGCACTGTATCTACCGTCATCGCCCATCTCGATGTGCATACCCAAATCCTTGTCCTCCAGATCTGAGAACAACTCCCGATCTCCCGTCATATGAAATGACGCACCGCTGCCCAAGAACCACACCGATCCCATCACACTTGAAACCAAGCATGCAATCAGTGAAAAGTCAAGCTCGAACTGTGAAGCCAAAGCTTCTCCATCTGCAGATCTTCCCGCTTGCTTGTTCTTCTTCTTCTTTGGACAATTGGTAGCATAATGTCCGTGATCATGGCAGTGAAAACACTTCACTTTCGCCATATCCTTCTTCTTGCCCTTTGCACCAGAATGAGAGGTTTTCTTACCCTTCCCTTTCTTTGCTTTGGCCACCAAAGCGCAATTTTCTTCATCAGCTCCCTTTGATGAAGATCCATCTCGAGTAGTCCTCCTTATCTCCTCCTGCATGAGATCCGCCCAAAGGCGCTCCCATCCCGACAGCTTCTCCCGACCATTGACATTATCTTGATATGAGTGCCAAGCCTTCGGAAGACCAAGGAGAGCCAGGTCGACCATGTCCTCGTCTTCGACAGTCACCCCCACACTTCCCAGCTCATCTCTGCATTGAGTGAACTTCGTGGGGTATTTGGCGATACTGTCGCCCTTCTCCATCTTGATGTTCCTGAGCTTATCTTTGAGTGCCAGCTTCCTTTGGTCACTCTTACTCTGGAATAGATCCGTCAAAGCTTTCCACATTAAATATGGAGTAGCCTTACCATGTAGGCTGGATACAATATGATCCTTGACGCCCTCCAACAGGATCCTTCGACATTTCGCGATCTTCTTTTGCCATGCATCGACCAGAGCTGCATCAGTGGGCTTTGGGACATCCGCATCCACGAACTCCTTCAGACCATTATCTTCTAACACTGCCTCCATTCGATCTTTCCATGCAACATAGTTCGAACTGCCTTCAAGAGCATATTCGAGTCGCAATCCATTGAAAGAAGACATCTTTCAACACCGGCACCAAGAAAACCAACCTTCTGCAAAATTCGAATTCCAAACTCCAAGCTCTATCGCTTCCGATCTATACTTGAAAACAAATTATTTCCAAATCAGAGATTGACTGCAAGGGCATTCACCATATCTTTCACCTTACAAAGAAGGATGAATATTCCGGAGGCTACCTGGCCCGCATGCAGACTCTGTCCGAGGAAATAAGTTTGCAATCACCGTAATAGACTTCGACAATTAATCTCGCTCCGATACCATGTAGAAATTAGCTGAATAAATCACTTATTCACTCAAGATTAACCTGGTCATATATCAATTTCGAATTGCATACATAACACATAACCTTCTTCTACAATTAATTGTCACATGCGGAAATAACAGAAGCAATCTCACATCAATTCAATCACACATTAACTCAGTATGTATGGGGAAAGCCTATAGCTGAAAACCCCGCAGCTATTGGGTATATTATAATGGAGAAATCAAGTAACCAAACAAGTACAATACTCCTCACAAGTACTCAGTACTCTCTCATGAAGTTACTCACAATCTAGCTTGGTTTTGAACAAGTCTCGGGTTCAAAACACACCACTAATTGCCTTGCCTCTATTGCGCAATCATGGCCTGTATATGAAGAGATCCAAGGTTCGAATCCCCTTGGCTTGACTGCGCAATTGTCATGGAAAATTCCTCCAAGTGTAATGCAAATCTCATGCAAAACTGATCCTCCAACTGATAGCTTTACTCACCCTTTCATCTACCTCTTCCACTGGTCTCCACTGAACTGATCATGCACTGTAGTGAACTGAAGTGTTCTTGAGTTGACTAACGGCTAGGATTTGGCCAAAAACATAAGGAAGCAGGACGCATAAATCTTAGCCAAAGTTGGGAAATGCAACCTGGACCATCCGATCTGGACACGTGGACGACCCAGATGCAATCGGAGCTATCGGCGTCGACCTGGAAAAAATTTGAATGGCGTTGATGCGATTGATCGTGGGCCATCGATTTGCAAATTAGATTGATGACAGAGAATGGATCGGGGGATGTCAATCGGAGGTGGGGAAATGTTTAACGCGCCCGATGGAAAATGTCGATGCGATTTTGCACAGACCATCGGATTGGCCCAATGATCAACGACGGAGAAAAGCTCTGATCATTGAATGAGCGGAGACCATTATATTATATGAAAAACCCAAATTAATGAAAATACAAAGGTTTTATGGCTTGGGGCGGGTTATATAAAAAGGCTTGGTGCCCGTTTGTGGGGCCGTTGGGTTATATGAAATGTGATAGGCCCAGGGCTTATATGTATACGGGCCAATCACATCGGAACTTCAGAGCTGGTCTTTCAATCTACCCATTTTAATTATCCAATGCGATTAGCACCTCGGGACTTTAACTCTTGGTCCCAGGCGTAGGTTATATAGAGAGGGGTGGAGGTTTATTCAGCGGGGCTCAATCGCATCGAAAATTTGATGTGGGGCTTTTCAATCTACCCATTTTACATTAAAAAACATCACTTTGGCAGGTTTAGACCAAAACTTAGGGAAAGTGGGTTTTTGGATTTACAAAGGAAATTTTCATCGGAGATGAGTTTATACAATGCTTTAGCGCCCGATTGCGGGCCCTCAGGTTTATGAAAGGGATCAAAGGACCAGACTGTTATATAAAAAGGGCCAATTGACATCGGACTTTCAAATAACAAAAAGACTTGCGTTTGATGGAAAATTTTGATTACGATAAGCGCTTTATGAGTCTAGCACCTGGTTCTAGGGTGTGGGCACATGGGGGGGAAGTGGTTTAGGTTTAGTCCAAAGGGGCTTACACACACAGTCAAAAAACTTATTTTTTTATGAATTTTTCAATGTTTTTTGATGGATTTGGGGTTTCGGTAAAGTCTAAAAATGAGTTTTAGACTTTGTAAAAGGGATTTTCATGAAGGGAAGAAGGGAAAATATGAAAAATAGAGGAATTTCGTGGGGGGAAAAGGGGATAAAATGAAGGTTAGTTTTTGAGTGGAGGAGTGGGAAAAATGGGATTTTGCAGCAGTCTTTTCCCTATGAAAATGGCAGATTTTCAAAATTAAAAGGGAAACAGCAGTGACTATTAACCAAAGGATAGAATATCTTTAGAAGACTTCAAGCACCAACAATTTTGGCAATAAAATTGTTTCTTGAAGGCTTTCATAAGTGATTTAGACACCACTTGATATGAAAAAATTTTATAGGTGGCTAACAGTGGCTCCACTTGGGGATGGTGCCTTCTTGAGGGCATCAAGAATTTCAGACTTGCATTCTCTGGAGGCTGATCAGTGCCTTATGCATTGGGCTTCCTTTCTTCATTTGGATGGCCTTCTTTTTCTCTAAAAAATATTAGTAGCTATAAAAAATAATGGATTTTCATAAACAAAAGCTTGTTACCTACCCAATCCCACTGATCTAACATATTTTCTTCTTTAAAGTGCACTTGGATTGGAAAACTCTCTTACAATATTTTATTCCTTTTGAAAGAAAAAAACTAATCTACTTCTACTCCTTATTTCTCCATGAACTCAGATTAAACAGTTGAGTTCATATGCTTCTCTACCTAATCTACTAATCTGTTAGGATTAAATAGTCTAACATATTTTTATTCACTAACTTCTAAAACTGAAATTTAAAAGCATCCAAGTCAGGATTGAATAGTCTAACTTGTTGTTGATCTATGGCATAAAACAAAAAACTGCACATAGAAATTATTTTGCAGAAAATTAAGTCAAAATGGAAGGCTTAAGGTCTAAAAGTTCAAGCACTTCATCTTTTTTCAGCTCTGTTTTTATTTCTGTTTGAGTTGTTCTTTGCTTGTTCCGTGTTTTAGATTTTGAGCCGATTAGAACCAGTTTTTACCGTTGTTTTTGACTCGGAATTTGAAATAGATTGGAGTCATTCTTCTCTTTGAGAACTAAGGTTTGGATTTTGAGCCTGTTTGAACCTTTAATTTCTAACCTAATTACCTACTGATAAGCCAAGATTAAGCTGTTTGGAAAATCGAATTCACTAACCTATCAATAGTCAATTTAAAACTAATTAGCCATGATTAGGATGTATGGCTAACTAGAAGTGTGTTTCAGTAGTGGAATTTGAGCTTGCACACTTTCAGATTTTGCTTCTCTTTTTTGGTATGGGGCTGTACCTTTATTGTTTTTACAATCTGCCCTCTTTTCTTTCTTTTATTGTTTTTGTATTTTTATGTTTCTAACTTTGAATGCAACATTCAGATTATGATATTTACAATGAAAAAATAAAATGATTTGAAACTCATGATTCCTGGTTGAAGTAATGCTTTAGCATCCTGCCATTGACAGGACCTCCATACAGATCTTCTCCATTCAATTCTTTCAATAAAAATGCATTGTGATCCCTCTCAGCATGAACAATATAGGGGCCTTTCCACAAGTTCTCAAACTTGCCATGTTTTCCATTCTCTTCTCTCCTTGAATCCCGTTTAAGAACAACATTTCCAACCTGGAAATTGTTTGCCTTAGTCCTCTTATCAAATAGTTTCTTTACATTTTCTTGGACTAACTGCGTCCTTTCATAGACTTCTTCTCTGGTCTTCTATAAATGGATGGTTTGATTGATTCTCCTCTGCATATAATTCCCTTCGACCTGCACTACTTGAAGGAGTTTCATGACTGGAACTCCTAATGAGGTGGGAAAAACTACATCCATGCCATAGACCAGCTGATAGGGGGACATATTTATTGACTTCTTTGTAGTTAACCTATCAGCCCATAAGGCATGAACCAACTTACTGTGCCATGATTTCTAATTCTGTTCCAACAATTTTTTGATGATATTGTTGAGGCTCTTGTTGGAAGATTAAGCTAATCCATTTACTTGGAGATAGTAAGAAATGGAATGGCCCAAGGTTATGTGGTATTTGTAACAGAAATCAACCATATTCTTAGATTTAAAAGCAGCAGCATTATCTGTTATGATTTTTCTGGGACAACCAAATTTGGATAGGATATTTGTTTCAAGGAACTTGATAATGACAGAGTCATTATCATTTCTAGAGGGTATAACTTCTATCCACTTGGTAAAGAAGTCAGTGGCCGCGAGGATCCACTTATGTTGGGCTGAGGAAGATGGGTGAATTTCCCCAATGAAGTCTAAACCCCATTCTTGAAAAGGTGCCTCAACTCTGATAGGATGTAATGGTAAGGGAAGGAGTTTTCTTTTGCCATAAAAAAATTGACACTTATGGCAAGAAATGACTAACTTCTGAGTGTCTGGGAAAAGGGTAGGCCAATAATGGCCAGATCTAAGAATTTTGTTCACTGTGGACTTCTAGTAGAGGTGTCCTCCACATTCTCCGTCATGCAAATCATGCATGATTTTTCCTGCATCATCCTCAAGTAAACATTTAAGAAAAATTCCAACAACATTTTTCCAATATAATACCCCATCTAAGATGCAATAACTCAAAGCTTTTTGTTTCAAAAATCTAGCTTTAGTTTTAGACAAAGAAGGAGGGGCATTCAAATATAAAAGTACATAAATAATGTCAGCATACCAAGGAGAATTCAGAAATGTTTCTTCAATGAAAGGAGAAGTAGATTCTTCTATTTCTTCCAACACATCTACCATATTTATGTCTAGTGCTTGGAAGTTAGACTCAGCCATAAGTTTTGCTAATCCTTGCCCTTTAAATAATTTGGTGGGTCTGATTTCTAAGTCATATTCAAGAATAGTTGCAATCCATTTTCCCCTTTTACCATCAGGGTCCTGACTTAGAATGTCCTTGACAACAGTATGTGGAACAAAAGCAATTATGTGAGAGTGTAAAATATAGACTCTAAAGTCCTTCAAAGCTTTCACTAATTCTAAGGCTTGCTTATCGATGATGTTATATTTGAGAGGAGCATCTCTTAAGGCCCTACTAAAGAGGGATATTGGTTGTTCTTGCCCCAAGTCATTCTTTTGAAGTAACACTGTAGTTATTGTATGCTCAGATGCAAAAGAAAAGATATAAAAGTCTTTGGTAAAATCTGGACTAATTAGGACTGGTGTTTGAGTAAGAGCTTGTTTGACTAGTTTGAATGATTGTTTAGCTGGTAAAGTCCATTTTACACCTACATATTTTTTAAGCATGTTTGTAATGTTTTTTAATAGCTCAACAAGGTTGGGGATAAACCTCCTCAAAAAATTAATCTTTCCAATGAAAGATTGCAACTCTTTGAGGCTTCTTGGATGGATAATCTGTAATATGCCATATATCCTTGTGGGGTCTATTTTGATTCCCTCTTCTGAAATTATATGGCCAAGAATTTTACCTTCTTGGAGACCAAAGAGTGTCTTCTTGGGATTTAATGACAAGCCAAATTTCCTACATTTCTCAAAAACTTTCCTCAAGTGAATCAAATGTTCTTCATCAGTTTTTGAGAAAACGGTTATGTCATCGAGGTAAATGATTATGAAATATCCAATATATTCAAAGAAGGCTATGTCCATGGCCCTTTGGAAGGTGGCCCCTGCATTCATCAATCCTAAAGGCATTTTGAAATACATAAAAGTGCCCCAAGGTGTGGTAAAAGCAGTTTTGATTTGATCACTTGGGAGCACTAACACCTGGTTGTAACCCGAGAACCCATCTAAGAGAGATATTATTTTTGACCCAACTACCCTTTGAAGTATATGGTCCATCTTGGGTAAGGGGTAGTTGTCTTTTAGAGAGGCTCTATTTAAATTTCTGAAGTCAATACAGAGCCTGATTTCCCCTATTTTCTTTCTAATAGAAACTAAGTTTGATACCCATTCTAAATATCTAATTGGTACTATGATCCCAACATCATGCATCTTTTCAATTTCTGCTTTGACTAAAGGTAGTAAAACAGGGTTTATTCTCCTTTGCTTTTGTTTGAAAGGCTTTTGATTTTCTTTAAGAGGGATTTTGTGCTGAATGATGCTGGTATCATATGATTTCAGGTCTTTGTATCCCCAAGCAAAAACATCTTTAAACTCTTTAAATAGCTCTATGTATTGCAATTTTATGTGAGCTAGGAGAGTGCTGGAAAGTTTAATCATCTTGGGTTCTGCTACGCTGCTTATGTTATGTTCTTCTACATCTGTTTCCACAGGCTCCATTCTTGGTTCTTTGGCTACATCGTCAAAATCGAAAAGGTGTTCTAAAGGTGTGAGACCTCTTGGAATTGTATCGTTCTTGCATTGTAAAAATTCCAAGTCTTCTTGGTTTGTGTTGTCAATTATCTCTGCTTCAAAAGGATTCTCATAATGATTTATATCAGCAGAATATGTCATTTCAACTTCTGGGATTTGTTGAATATACAAATAGTTTTCTTTATGGCTAGTTTCTGATATTGGTATGTCAAAATCATTTTTTGATTTTAAGAAATCACCTATGTGCTTTTCAGAATCAAACACTTGCTAGTGATCTTTGTTATTAGGCACAACAGGCCTATGTTTTACCTTAACACTAAGCTATTCATTTATCTCAGGTATTTGGAAGTTGTTGGCATTAAAAGCGAGTTCATTTACTAGATGATTTAGTGCTCTAGGAATGAAAACAAGTTCATAATTTTCAAAGGTTTTCAATAAATCAAGGGCAGCGTTCCGATATTCCCTAAGCCTTGGATTTCTAGCTGAGTATTCTCCTTTGATTTGTCTTATGATAAGTTCAGAATCTCCTAATATTGATATCTTTTGGGCTTCTAATTGTTTAAGCAATTGTAGGCCTAGGAGAAGTGCTTCATACTCAGAAATATTGTTAGTGCATGGGAAATCTAATTTATATGAAAAACTCTGATTTGTATTTTGAAACCAAACACCTGCCCCCACACTTGTCTTATTACAGGACCCATCAAATTTTATTGTCCAAAGTATATTTGCCTCATTTTCATTTTCTTGTTGCTATTGATTGCTAATGTTTTGTATCTGATTTGAGGGAGTTTTGATTGTTCTGGTAAACTGGTTGGGTCTACGTTTTCCTTTTCTTGTTGAGTAATTTCATCTTCGTTGCACAAGATAAAGGAATATAAAATTAACTGAATAGAATAGATTGGAGAGTTGTTTGGTTTATCTATGTTGCTCACCATGTACTTCATGTGAGATTCCCTGTATAGTCTTCGGTTTTGGTTAAAAACAGGGATGTTGGTGTAAGACATGTCCATTTGAAGGCTTCTCTGAAGTTTGGCTCCCCATGATCTTGATAAGAGCATGCCATACTTAGGGGGAATGTCAACTACAACTATGTCCATTACTAGACTTTTAGCAGGGATTTGAGCTAAGTTAACACATAAATATTTTATTAAACCCAAACATTTGAATCTGCTTAAGTCAAAGGAATACAAATATTTGTATGGTTTAGTAATTTCTAAGCCTAAGCTTTCCATCACTACCTTGGGAATTAGATTGTGTGAAGCTCCCGAATCTAACATGGCATTGTGTAAAATTTTCTCATGTATGTTCAAACTAACGTAGAAGGGAGGGACAACCCCTTCTTGGTATTTTCCTTCAACTTCTGGACCAAACAACAACTCAAGCTTGTCATCTGTCAAGTTCAAGGTGTCAGTATCACTTCCTAGGTTTAAAGCTTTTAAAACTTGGTTTTTGTACACTTCTTGGGTTACTAGTTCAGCTAGGGGGATGGTAATTTTTATCTTGGCGATCTCTCCTTCAAGGCTGAAAGGAACAATTGATTTGTTCATATTTACATCTATTTTTTCAATTGAATTCCTTTCAGCAGTTTTGATTTGTTGAAGTTTGTTTGGATTGGTAATTGGGATAGTTTTGTTAGGACCACTAGCGGAAGTGCTAGGGGTACTCTGTTCAACATTTGGCTGGCTTTTTTTCTCTTTGTTTAAATTTGGTTTTTTAGCCAAAATGATGGGTTTATCTGTTGTCTTCTTAGGCCGACTTTTTGCGTTTTTCTTAACAGCAGTGCTAGTGTTCTTATCCTTTGAATTGTCTACATTCCCTTTGCTCCTAAGATCATATTGTTTGTGTACCTCCATGATTTGATTTTCAAACCCCAATCTATAATCATCAGAATCTTCATAACTGTTTGTATTTTGATCAGAGAAGAAACCTTGTTCTTCCTCAGTGAGGAAAACATCATCCCCACTGTCTGATCCAATAAATTTTACATGAGCTTCTCCCAACCTTTCCATCTCCCTATATTCCTCATATTGATCCACATAGTTCTGTTGGAAGGGAGGTCTAACCTGTTGGTCACTTTCTTTTTGCTTATCTTGATTGTTTTCTCTTCTGTAATTCTGATTTCTATTTCTATTTTTGTTGTTTTGAGGTTCTCTTGGTGGCACTCTATGATTCAGATTGATCTTTTCAAGCATCCTCTCCATCCCCTTCACTAGGTTATCTATTTTAGTGTCAGAAGTTGAAGTTGAGGGTAGCATGTCATCTTTATAAGTTACCCTCTTCTCTAATCTCAACCTATTTATTTTCTCAATTATGTTTTCTTCTACGCTCACAGCTCCTTTCTGCATGTCTTCTAAGGTTAAGTAATCTTTCTCCCTTAACTGATAAGCCATTTCAGCATCAAAGCCTTCGGGATACCTTACTAAGGCCATGCCTTGAGGAGGTTTCATGTGAGGTGGAAGAGCATTGTAAACGCTATTGAACCTAGTGGAGTAGTCATGACCACTCTCCCCTTGATTTCTCTTGAGGATGCTATACTCTACTAGTATTTAGAGAGGGTTCTTTTTGAGTTCCCATTTGTTGATGAATGTTTGATGCAAAGCAGGGAGATCATTTATGCTGTTAGGAGGTAGGTTATTAAACCATTTCTTGACATCTCCTCCTAAACTTTGGGCGAAGATCCTCATCTTCATAGTTTCTTCTTCTATCTCCATGTAATCGAATGCATATTCCATCCTATCTACATGATGTTGAGCTGTTGTAGACTCTTTTGCGATGAAATGAGGAATTTTGGATTGGTAATCATTTGTTAAGGGAAGTAGAGGTTGCGGTAACACTAATGGGGCATACCATGTTTGCCATGGATGGAAATAAGGATGGATTTACAAGAGGTGGATTTACAGTAGTGAAAGTGGGCTGAACAAGAGTGTTTTGCAAAATGGTAGTATGGATTGGAGTGGAAGAAACACTTGGGCCAGCAAACTGATTTTGAGCAGACTTGTTTTGGAAAAGGCTAAAGTGATGAAGAAGCTGGGAATCAGGAGGAGTGGAAGGTGAGGCTTCTCTTCTGAAGCTTTGTTGCAAATTTGCAATGTCAAGATCAACTTGGTTTAAATCACCTTGAGATCTATTTCTAAAGATTTTCTTTGTATGATGTAAATCAAAGTGTGAATCCTCTAAAACAACAAGGTTTTCAGGGAAATATTTTGTTTTTAAGAGGCTCCTATTAGCAGCTGATTCTCCAGATTTAGAAGTCTTCCACATAATTCTCTTTGGATTGTCAACGATTAAAGGAGGATTTGGGTCTGGATGGGATCTAGTGTTGATCCTATGTGAAGCCAGACTGTTTTTCAAAAATGAGAGAGGTTAAAGTTTTTAAAGACTATTTTTGGGAGTTTTACGTCTCACGATGTCTTATCTAGTATGGGACTAGGCTTCTAAACTTCTTCAAGGTTGGTTAACACAGTCCTAAAGAGAACTAGGGGCCTAGATGAGTAATAGGCCTACTGGAACTTAGTGGAGTCACTAGGTGAACACTATTTAGCTTCTATGAAGGTAAAAAATTGGATGGTTCCACCACCATGTTTATTATGAAGCCAAAATGGAATGTTTTTGGGTTTTTCTGAGTTATTTTGGTTTTATAGGTTATGAGAGTGTCCTAAATATGATTTAACACTTAGCTAAGGTGTTTAAGCATACAAAGTTCACTCTTATGGCTTGGTAATTGGTTCTTTCAAGGTTTGTTAAGGTCTTACGGGAATCCTAAGGGTTACTTAGTTTGTCACTGATTCAATTAAGTCCTATCATGATTACCATTTTGTTAGGAAGTGCTTGAAGAAGGCTACTTATGTTATACTGGACAGGGAGTGTTTTGTTTTAAGGATTTTACTTAGGGTCCCACCGTGATCGCCATTATGTTGGTGTCTCGTGTTTTGATAGTTTGGAAAATCAAAAGGCAAGGAAACATCAGAACCAATATTTAGAGTTACAGGATCTAGTTCTCCTGCTCTCAGAGAGGGATCTCTCAAATTATTTGTTTTTTTTTGCAAAGGTTTATCTTGTGTGCTTTGAGTATTGGTTTTAGACTAGTTATTAAGTGCAGATGTTTGTTTGTTTGTTTGGTTGAATTGATACAACAGAAACTAAAAGATCTAGGAAAGATAGATAGAAAGGGGAAATGTCAGTTTCATGGGGCAATGGAGTCAAAAAGAGGTTAAGAAAAAGTTATCAATGGATATGGGATATCAAAGCACAAATCTAACTTGGTTGTAGGATCCTTTGGTTTTGAAATGAGATGGACATCAATGATTTGGAAAGAGAATTTTAATTCTATACAAAGGGAATTTGAAAGCACAAATTGAACAATAAAGAGCTATTTGATAGACAGGGCTAACCATGAATTCTACAAATCACACTTTAAGTAAATAATGACTTCAAAACAAATTTTAAAATGAAATATAAGATTTTGGGAACACCCTATTTCGTCAAAGATTTTATTTCAAATGACTTAGAAAACACAAAAGATTCACTGATAATTATGGTCATAGAAGAGGGAACACCTAAATACATCTATGATCACAACTATAAAGACCTTTAAGCCAACTATTCAAGCAAGGACAAGGGGCATGATTAGAACATACCTCCTTGGCTCACTGTAAACAAAGATACTTCAAAGGGAGACTTCAATAACAACCTTTAAGTGGCAGCAGACAAGCAGGGAAAACCATAAATTATGCTGAAACCAACTATCCTAACTATTAGAGAAATAAACAAGCATGAAGATTAAAGAGAGAGATTAAAGACTCTAAAATACTTCAGCAGAAGAAAACATAATAACAATGAAGGATAAACAGGTCTAAGGTGCTTCCAAGAGTCATTTCTTAGCCTAAAACTTTCATCCTACTGTAGTAAGAATTTATGGAACAAAATGAAAACAGGGGAAAACATTAAGCAGTTCAGAATACTTCACCAACAGCCAAGCTCATGAATCCAATGATAGAGCCTTCTCAAGAACAAGCATGCAACAACATCATCAGGGCTTCCAAGACTTCAATTTCTTCTTCAACTTCAACAGACTATGTATTATTTCAGAGAGTTTCAGTATTATAACTAGTGATCAACCATCCAACCAATGTTTACAATGGATTTCTCAACAAGTTTTTATAGAGGGATGAGGATGTTGGAAGAGAGAAAAGATCTTCTGAGTTCAATTAATACAGTTAATGCTTCTCGGACTTTGAGGGGTTCAAGGGAGAAGTTTACAGATATTTTCATGTATTAATTGGTTTGCATTAAGTAATTAAGCTTGCTGGAAGCTTGTGTTGACTTTAAGGCTCTGTGTCATCTTTTGCAATAACTCTGCTGATAGTTTATATTAGCTTCTTTGATTTGAAATAACTATTCAGCTATAAGGGGCAGATATGCTATGTTTTGGTTATTACTCAACCTTTGTTTGAATGCTGTGAAGTCACAGGTGGCAATCTGGTAGCTGAGAGGAATCAATTTTCCTCTGATGTGGCAGTGGAGGCATCCTCTGTCCGATAAATATCCTTGATTTTCCTTTAACTGTGTTTAATTCAATGGATTAGGCCTTTGATAATCGACTTTTAGCCGTAATCCATTAAACTGTATAATTAATGTTTAATCCTTCATTTCTGCTATGTATGGGTCTTCGACATTGATACTCTTTGATTTGATTTAATATTATTGTGTCTTGTTGATGTGCAGGTGTGTACAAGGTACATATGGAATCAATGCCCGTGAGTCATCGATGAAATGTGAAATTGAACCCTGTATATGGCTTTATTTAATGATGAATGAAAGTTTGGAGGATAGAGACCCTCAACTCTCATTTTCTTTTAAAACATTTGAAAAACCCTTTTAAATCCTACAAAATACAAAAAAAATTAAGAAATCCTGCATATTTGGTAAAAATTGCTTTGGAGGTTTCGGGTAGGAGTATGGCCATTGGATGGCAACATCCAATGGTGGAGATTTGCGCGTGGTGGTCAAAAGGAGAGCGGTGGGAGATTTTAAGTCAGAGCCGTTGATCTATGATTGACCAAGAAGATCAATGGTCGAGATTAGTAGTGAATTAATAATGCAAAGGGGTCATATATTTGTGAAAATAGAAGAAAATGCGAAGAAATAAGGTTAAAAACCCTTTGGCAGAGGAAAATGCAAAGGAATTGAACTTGGGGCTTCGGGATGATCGTGGGTCGTCTGATGAGATCAGGCCATTAGATCAAATGGTGGATATTGCACGTTGAAAACCCTTTGGAGAGGCAGAGGGCGATGATACGAAGTGAGATTAAATCCGGGTTGTTGATTTTCTGAGATCAACGACGGGCGAAGAGCGCGATAAAACATAATAGAAATGGGAAAAGTAGTTTCGGAGGTGAAAACCACGGGTTTCGTACGGAGAAGAGGCGGATAGGCAGTTTTCACTTTTAGAATGCAATATGTGCTAGGAGGTGACACGTGGCATTAGAATACCGCCCATTTCACGGGATTTTGGGAAATTAACATTCGCGCTTAAAGTTGTGTGAAAACACACCCCGACCGTAAGATCAAGGGTCTCAGATTGGACGATTGGGGATTGAGCGCAATACAGACCAGATGCGCGGGCGATAATAAGTAGGGAGGTTTTATTATGGACCGTCCGATCAGGGGATCGACGGTGGAGATTAGGTTGTTGGAAATACTAAGAAGGGGGGGTGAATTAATATTTATTTCAATTAGAGCATTAGTTAATCTTCAATTATTATCAGTGTTTGTACAATGATAGTAGCAAACAAGAGGAACACAAATGCACACAATTTTTAAGGTGGAAACCTACTCCGGGACAAAAACCACCTAATGCTTTTCTAATAATTCTTTTCAACTCCAATTGAAAATAAAGCTCCAACTTCCTAGAATCTAGAAAAGCATTCTTCTCCAACTCCCACTGGATGGACGCTCCAACGCCTGAGATTCTTCAGTAGTCAACTGAATGGATGCCCCAACACCCAATGAGCTACAACTCACCCTAGCACCACCCTACCACCCTATAGAAGAATAAAAGAAGAATGGACTCCCGTACCAGGGAAAATGGTCCACTTTACAATGATATAGAATGATGTAGAAGAAGAAGATATAATAGACCATAACCCCAACTTTGACACAACCACCTAATGATGATCTTAGACCTCCCAACACTGCCTCTTCAACCCTTGGCAGATAGACACTAGTACAATTTGTACAATAATGTATTTACAATGACTAAGTACAATGATACCTTTACAATGATTGTATGCAGTGCTGCCCACTTGAAGACTTCATATGATGAACTTCTTGCTGCTGTTATGCACCTTGGTAGCTACTCTTGTCATGCTACCCTCTGCTACACCTTGTTTTGCTTTTATGCCATAGAAATTCTGGTCCTTTGCAATCCTTGACAACACATGATCTAGCTTTTTCTTGCCTTCTAGGAGCTCGATATTGAATCTGGTGTATCTCTGTTATTTCAGATCCTCAATATTTGATTTTCAGTCCTATAGTATTCCTCTGAGTCTTCTTTCCAATGCCATAGGTCTGATCCAATTTGGATTCTTCAAGAGAGAGTTATACCCAATTTCTCACACTTCCCTAATTATGTACTGTTTCAGCAGAGCTCAATTGTACGGCATGCCACGTGTCAATTTTTATTCATTTGCTTCTGAAATTGATAGATAGAAAATTAAATACTATGAAATATCCATCAATTTTTATGAAATTCCAATCTGATACTCAGAGAGAGAGTTATGACGAATTTACCAAGGTCACTTCTTTGAGATGAATTTCAGGAGCCTGCAAAAACCCTTACTTCCACAGATCATATCTCCAAAAATATTGTGCAGCTTGATCTGAAATTTGTACTGTAGCTTCCTCAGGATTATGGCTTCGCCTCATAAAACTTTCAGCTTCTGAGCCTTCGTAGAAAAAAATTTAGAGCGAAAATTCCATGATGACCTGTTTTAGATGGCCGAATCCCTTGCCTAAGGAGGAAATGAAGATCACAATATATATGAATGCTTAAGTTGAGAGGGGCTTCAAAAAGTGAACATGGGAGGGATTTTAGGAGCTTAGAAAATATTAATTATGACTTTTCAATGACCCATGCCCCAACCCCATGGGGTTTTAGCCCACTAACTCGGGGTACAAACTTCAAACATGAATATCTCTCAAACTGTGAAGAATTACATGGCGTGCCATATATCAACGGAAACATATCGACAAGTAGAAACCATCAAAAGAATTATTGACCCAGAATATATTAATTTGGTAGGTCAAAATTCTCATTCAATATTGGGTTAGCCCCTGGTGCTTCTTGGGTTGACATCAATGACAACCACTGATAAAAAATATCCCCCTTTGGCATTGATGGCAACACAAGTACTCCCCCTGCGATCATGACACCTCTTCCTACAACATTCTCTCCCCCTTTGACATTAATGGCAAAGGGTAACTCCCCCTGAAACACAACCATCTTGCGGACCTATACACACTTCCACTCGCGCTAACACACAACCATCCTGCAGACCTGTACACACTTCCACTCCCCCTTTATATTCTGAAAAAGGAAAATCTAATGAGAACTTGGGAGAATCCCAAGATTTTGATGAAGATATTCAAATACTTCACGAGGTAAAGTTTTAGTGAAGATATCAGCAATTTGTTCTTTTGTACAAACATACTCAAGTTTGATATTCTTTTCAGCAACTTGTTCTCTAACAAAATGATATTTGATTGAAATGTGTTTTGTTTTTGAATGCATGACAGTATTCTTGGAGATGCTGATGGCACTAGTGTTGTCACATAATATGGGAATAGGCTCACTGAATTGTACTTGAAGATCTTGCAAATTTTTTTTCATCCAAAGGACTTGAGTACAACATGATGCTGTTGCAATGTATTCTGCTTCCACTGTAGATAACAAGATTGAAGTTTGCTTTTTTCTCAACCATGATACGAGACAACCACCTAGATAGAATGCTGCTCCACTAGTACTTTTACGATCATCAACGCTTCCTGCCTAATCTGCATCTGTAAAGGCTTGAATAATGAGATTTTTACCCTTGGGATACCACAAGCCATATTCTTCTGTGCCCTTTAGATATCGAATAATTCTTTTGAAGACAATAATATGTGATTCTTTTGGTGCTGCTTGTAATCTTGCTACTTGTCCAACTGCTTCCATAACATCTGGCCGAGAGGTTGTTACATATAGAAGACTACCAATCATAGATCTGTACAAATTCTAATCCACATCCTTAGATGAGTCATCTATGCTCAATTTTCAACCTGTTACCATTGGAGTAAGGACGGGTTTGCAAACTTCCATTTTGAATTTCTTGAGAATTTCCTTGATGTACTTGGCTTGACATATAAATATTCCTTTCTCTTGCTGAGATATTTGAAGCCCTAAGAAGTATGTCAGCTCACCAAGTAAAGACATCTCAAACTCACTTTGCATATTTGTAGAAAAGTTCTTACTTAGTCGATCATCATTGCTACCAAATATTATATCATCCATATATACCTCAACAATTGTTAAATTATCTTTATCTATTTGTACATAAAGATTGCTATCAACAGGCATCACGATTTCCGTTAGACCAAAAACTGCAGGCATTAGTCTCTGCTACAATCGCCAGAGTTAGGATCCACGAGACACGGTTAGTCCATGTCGCGAAACACATGGGGAGCTTTGAACCCAGTGTCCAACAATCTCCCCCCCAATGCAAGCTGGGTGAGTTTTGAACTCGAGACCTGTCGCTCTGATACCACTTGTTGACGTAGATATCCATCAAGACGAGCATACCATGCTTTGGGAGCCTGCTTGAGACCATATAGAGCCTTCTTTAACCTACAGACATAGTCTTCTTTTTGTGATAGAAGAAAACCTTCAGGTTGCTCGATGTAAACTTCTTCTTCTAATTATCCATTTAGAAATGCTGACTTAACATCCATTTGGTAGACTTTGATTTTTCTTGAACATGCATAGGCGAGAAACATTTAGATGGCTTCCATTATGGAAACTGGTGCAAATTTTTCGTCAAAATCAATTCCTTCCACTTGTGCATAGCCTTTGCAAACCAATCTTGCTTTGTTTCTGGTAACCTACCCATCTTCATTCAATTTGTTCCTGAACACCCATTTAGTCCCAAATACATTTTTATCTTTTGGTCGTGGAACTAATTCCCAGGTGTTATTCTTCTCAATTTGATCCAATTATTCATTCATAGCTACTACCCAATGTTCATTATGGCTGGCTTCCTCAAAACTACTAGGCTCAAAGGTTGCTATAAAAGCAACATGAGCTTGTTGTGATGAACGAAGCTATCGACCTTCATTTATGTCACCAATGATTTGATTTTTGATGGATGGTTCTTTTGAATCCACTCTTTTGTTCTCCTCGGAGGAGCTTCTTGTTGTTGTTCTGGTATATCTTGATGATCATTGTTTACTTCTTCCTCGTTGATAGTTGCTTCTTGTTCTACAATTTTATCTGTGTCTTTTTCAGCCTCTGTCTCAAGTTTCAAAGATTTTAGATCCTCATCATTACTCGCTAGAACACCATCTTTGTCAAATGTAACATTTATGCTCTCCACTATCTGTTTTCGTCTTAGATTATAGCATTTATAGGCCTTTATTTTGTGTGAGTAACCAACAAAGATACCTTCATCAACACGTGATTCAAACTTACCCAAATTTTGATCTTCTCTTTTGATATAACATTTGCTTCCGAAGATTCTGAAATATTTTACATTAGCTGGTTTTTCTTTCCATAATTCATATGGAGTCTTGTTGCAATTATTTATGAGAAGACTTCGGTTGATAATGAAGACTGTCGTATCAATTGCTTGAACCCAGAATTTTTCATCCAATTTTGAGTCCCTCAACATTGTTCTACCCATTTCTTGTACAGTTCTATTCTTTCTTTCAGCAACTCCATTTTGCTGAGGTGTTCGTGCTGTTGAAAATTGCCTTTTTATTTCATTTTCGTCACAGTATTGCTGAAATAATTTGGAAGTGAATTCTCCACCATTATCTGATCTTAAACACTTTATTTTCAAATCAGTTTCATTTTCAACCAACTCCTTGTAGATCTTAAAGCACTCAAATGCTTCAGATTTTTTCTTTAGGAAATTGACGGCTGTCATCTTGGTATAGTCATATATCATCAACATGAAATATAATTCTCCGTCTAAGCCTTTTGTTCTCACAGGACCACATAGATCAGTATGTATCAATTCCAATGGATGTGATGAAAAGTGTTCTTTTGTTTTAAATTGGACTTTTGTCTGCTTGCCATGCCGACATGCCTCACATAGTGTGTTGGAAGGTCTTGAGATTTTACTGCATCTCTTCCTTTTTTCTTATCCCCATGGGGTGACGGGTTCTTCTTCCAAACAGAATCTGGCCTGCTTGTGCTACAAATCCAACTTTCATCTTCTTTAGCTAGTAGATGTTTCTAGTTGCTTCCACTCCGTAACATATATGCTCGAGCTGTTCTGCCTATCGTTGCCAATTCTTACCCCCACGCTTTCCCGATTTCACATTTGAGTTGAATAGCATTGTGTGTCCTTGATCACACATTTGTCTAACACTGAGCAGATTGTGATTCATGTTTTCAACCAATAGAACATTCTTGGCTATAACATCTTTGCTTTCGAGAGTGACAGTACCTGATTCAATAACATTTGAAGATCCATCATTTCCAAAGGATACGGTTCCATCCTTCTTCTCTTTCAGAGATACAAATTTCCTTCTATCTCCAATCATGTTGAGAAACCACTGCATAACATACCACATCTTTTCCTTTTGTTTGAGAGCGAGAGACACATCCCACTGTCTTCTTCTTCCAGTCCACCATATGTTAGAGTTCTTAAGATTTTTTGAGATCTCTAGTTCTGTGGTTCTTCATGTGTCCAAGCTTCCGACATTTGTAAGATTCCATCATTCTTTAAATTTTTTCAAATCTATTGATGCTTTATGGAGCCTTGGGAGGTTCATATTTGAAGAATCTCTTGGAATTTTATTGGTTCATAGGCAATGCAGTATATCTCCAGCAATTTTTGCTGACCAAATTTTCCACATGAATAACAATAGCTATGAAAAATATGTTGGTACCTGGATGAAAATCTTCGTCGATTAATTGTCTTCCAAGGATGTGCTTGTGAATCTTGTCCAATTAAGTCTTCATGTATGTCAGATCTCATAGGTTCATTGTATTTTGTTGTAGAAGGTCCTACTTCTTCTTCTTTGTAACCGAGGCCAGTTCTGTGGTTGTAAGATCGTTGATTGTTGATGAGTTCTTCCAATGCCCTTGAGCTGTTGGCATAGTTTTGGACAGTTTTACCCTTCTTCACTTCCTTACACAGCGATACTACTTCAGATTCTAATGCTTCCATTTCTTGGTTGTTTTCTTCCAACTTCTTTTGAAGTGATTCTTCAATACATTTGTGTTCTTCAACCTCAATTTTGAGACCTTGAACTTGTTCTTCAAGAGTGTTGGAATGGATCTTCTCAGCATTGAGCTCTTTTATAAGATTCATTGCCTCCTCATAAAATTCTTCTATGGTCAACCCTTCTTCTTCATTGTTTGATACTTCTTGTTTGTTGTGCTTGGCCATAAAAAATACTTTCTCATTGGCTTCTTATTTGCTATCACTTTCTTCATCTGATGAGGAGCTATCTTCTTTAGAGAGAAAGTTCCTTTTGGATCCTTTATTTTTTGCTTGCTTGTTGAATTTCTTAAAGCCTTTCTTTCCTTTTGAGTTGCCATCACTTTTGTTCGGACATTTTTCTATGAAATGCCCAACCTCCCCACAACTGAAACATATCAATGGAAGTTTACCTTTGAATTTTCCCTTACCAGGTTTTAGTTTTCTCGTAAAGTAAGCATATTCTTCATCTGAAATACCTTCTCCATCATCTCCCTTTTCTTCACACTTGCAGGTGCATGTCATTTCAATTGAAGGTTGTTTGTCCTTATTGGTTTTCAGATGCAACGAATTCAGCTTCTACTTGGGGTATCCTTTCTTCATCAAGTCCTTGCCTCATATGCTATGAGAACTCCATGTAATTCTTCCTTGCCGAGTTTGTCCGTATTTGTACCGTATTCTAAGACCGATAATTTTGGGTTGAATTTGTAACGTTTCTAAGAATCTTCCATATAATAATAGTCTTCTCGTCAATCGGCTCTCCCAATCCTTTTTCCGTGAGTATTGGTTATTTCATCAACGTATTGGAAGTATGCAACAATGTTGCAATCTTCATTCCGAGTTGCTCAAATTTTGTTCTATAGATTTGAAGCTTTGCTTCTTTGACATTTGAGTCACTTGCATATATATTCTCAAGCTCGTCCCATACTTTTTTGGTAGTTTTACAACCCAACACCTTATGATAAGCAGATTCAATAAGTCCATTGATAATAATATTCTTTGCTTTTGTATCATTTACCAAATTATTCTTACCATGTTCATCCGTGGTTGGTGTAAAGCCATCTTTAATAGTGTCCCATAATTCGTAACATTGCGCAAAGAGATAGACCTCCATTCTTCCTTTCTAGAGTGCATAATTATTTTCATTGAACACAGGTACACCATTCTTGGTATGCTCCATGACCTCCTTCTCTAGTCGTTAAACTCATTGAAGGAACCAAGCTCGAAACCAATTGTTGGAAATACCGAGAAGGGGTGAATAAGTATTTATTTCAATTAGAGGCATTAGTTAATCTTCAATTATTATCAGTGTTTGTACAATGATAGCAGTAAACAAGAGGAACACAAATGCACACAGTTTTTAAGGTGGAAACACACTCCGGGACAAAAACCACTTAATGCTTTTCTAATAATTCTTTAATATTCAACTCCCATTGAAAATAAAGCTCCAACTTCCTAGAATCTAGAAAATCATTCTTCTCTAGCTCCCACTGGATGGACTCTCCAATGCCCGAGATTCTTCAGTAGTCAACTGAACGGATGCCCTAACACCCAATGAGCTACAACTCACCCTAGCACCACCCTACCACCCTATAGAAGAATAAAAGAAGAATGGACTCTCATACCATGGAAAATGGTCCACTTTACAATGATATAGAATGATGTAGAAGAATAAGACACACTATAACATAACCCCAACTATGACACAACCACCTAATGATGATCCTAGACCTCCTAACATTTCCTCTTCAACTCTTGGCAGATAGACACTAGTATAATTTGTAAAATGTTGTATTTACAATGACTAAGTACAATGATACCTTTACAATGATTGTATGCAGTGCTGCCCACTTGAAGACTTCATATGATGAAATTCTTGCTGCTGTTATGCACCTTGGTTGTTGCTCTTGTCATGCTACCCTCTGCTGCACCTTTCTTTGCTTTGTTGCCATAGAAAGTCTGGTCCTTTGCAACCCTTGACAACACATGATCTAGCTTTTTCTTGCCTTCTAGGAGCTCGATATTGAATATGGTGTATCTATGTTATTTCAGATCCTCAATATCTGATTTTCAGTCTTGTAGTATTCCTCTGAGTCTTCTTTCCAATTCCATAGGTTTGACCCAATTTGGATTCTTCAAGAGAGATTTATGCTCAATTTCTCACACTGCCCTAATTATGATCACAACAGAGCGAATCAGACGAAGATACGTGTCACCGTTATTCATTTGCTTCTTTGTTGATAGAGAAAAAAAAATTATAGACTATTAAAATATCTCGTTTACTTTTTATGGAATTCCAATCAGTGTTCAGAGGAAGAGTTATGAAACTTACCAAGGCCAAGCTCTTGATGAATTTCAGAGCTCTAAATCTCCTGCTTCCATATCATATCTCCAAAATATTGGTGTAACTTGATCTGAAATTTTACCGAGAAGCCTTTTAGAATTCCGGGTTTCCGTCTATGCTGCACCTCAGCTTCGAGCCATCGTAGAAAAAATTTAGAGTGAAAATTCCACGATGACCGAATCCCTTGCCTAAGGAGGTCTTAGGCCTCACAACTATATGAATGCTAAGTTTGAGGGGCTTCAACAAGTGAAATGTGGTGAGGGATTTTAGGAGCTTAAAAAAATATTAATTATGACTTTTCAATGACCCATGCCCCAACCCCATGGGGTTTTAGCCCACTAATTGGGGTTAAAAACTTCAAACATGAATATCTCTCAAACCATGAAGAATTACATGGCGTGCCATATATAAACGGAAACATCTCGAAAAGTAGAAACCATAAAAAGAATTATTGACCCATAATATATTAATTTGGTAGGTCAAACTTCTCATTCAATATTGGGTTAGCCCCTGGTGCTGCTTGGGTTGACATCAATGAAAACCGCTGATCAACATAGGTCTGGAGGGAGGAAGGACCCACAGGGGTCAGGCTCGTCGGGGTTAATATGAGCCGTTGGATGAATGAAATGGATGGCTCAAATTGTATCTGGGGACAAATGGAAATATAAACAAAGCAGAGGAAGGGTGAATAAGGGACGTTGATCTACAGAGATTAACGGCCGGGATTTAGCTAAAAACATAAGGAAGCGGGATGCATAAATCTTAACCAAAGTCAGGAAATGAAACCTGGACCGTCCGATCTGGACACGTGGATGGCCCAGACGAAATCGGAGCTATCAGCGTCGGCGGGGAAAAACTTTGAATGGCGCCGATGCGATTGATCGTGGGCCGTCGATCTGCAGATCAGATCGATGACGGAGAATGGATCGGGGGATGTCAATCGGAGGTGGGGAAATGTTTAACGCACCCGATGGAAAATGCCGATGCGATTTTGCGCAGACCATCGGATTGGCCGAATGATAAATGACGGAGAAAAGATTCAACCATTGAACGAGCGGGGACCATTATATTATATGAAAAACCCTAATTAACAAAAATACAAAGGTTTTATGGCTTGGGGTGGGTTATATAAAAAGGCTTGGCGCCCATTTGTGGGGCCTTTGGGTTATATGAAATGCGATAGGCCTAGGGCTTATATGTATACATGCCAATCGCATTGGAAATTCGGAGCTTGTATTTCAATCTAGCCATTTTAATTCTCTGATGCGATTAGCGCCTCGGGACTTTAACTCTTGGTCTTGGGCGTAGGTTTATATGGAGAGGGGCAGAGGTTTATTCAGCGGGGCTCAATCACATAGAAACTTTGATGCGGGGATTTTCAATCTACCCATTTTACATTAAAAAACATCGCTTTGGCAAGTTCAGACCAAAACTTAGGGAAAGTGGGTTTTTGGATTTACAAAGGAAATTTTCATCGAAGACGATTTTATATAATGCTTTAGCACCCGGTTCATGTCTCTCGTGTTTACTAAAGGGATCAAAGGGACCGAGGTTATATACAAAGGGTCAATCGGCATCGTACTTTCAACAAAAAAGACTTGCGTCTTCGATGGAAAATTCCGATCAAGGAGTAAGTGCTTTATGAGTCTAGTGCCTAGTTCTAGTGCCACGGGCACATGGGGGGGAATTGAGCAGGTTTTCACTTCAGCGCAAGCCCATACACAAATAAAAAATTATTTTTTTATAAATTTTTTAATGTTTTTCATGATTTTGGGAGCTAAAGTCTAAAAATGAGTTTTAGACTTTGTAAAATGGATTTTTATGAAGGGAAGAAGGGAAAATATGAAAAATAGAGGAATTTCATGGGGGGAAAAGGGGATAAAATGAAGGTTATTTTTTGAGTGGAGGAGGGGAAAAAATGGGATTTTGCAGTAGTTCTTTCCCTATGAAAATGGTAGATTTTCAAAATTAAAAGGGAAACAACAGTGACGATTAACCAAAGGATAGAATATATTTAGAAGACTTCAAGCACCAACAATTTTGGCAATAAAATTATTTCTTGAAGGTTGTCCTTAGTGATTTAGCCACCACTTGATATGACAAAATTTTATAGGTGGCTAACACAATCCTAGTGAATGGAACTTTGACTATTTGGCCACCATACTAGCACATTGATCTCTCCATAAAATAAGAAAAATGTCTACTTTTAAATAGAGGATTCTGGCTCATTTCCGGTTAAAATAGAAACCCTATCGAGGCTATGAACACCTGCTGGCAGCAGTGGCTTTACTTGTGATATGGAAGTATTTTTCTAACAATAGCCAATTACTTTTATATGCCATATTTCCTATTAATCCATTTCTGAGATAAATGTACTACTTGAATAAGTGTTATCACTACCTACCCACATAATTAAATATGAATGAATTATCTTTTCATGTTTGATTAAGGGATGGCAACCCGAATCATAATCCATCACTTATCATGCTTCCGTCATGCTACACCGTCAAAATAGGACATCTTGTCATAATAATTGCTATTCCTCTTTTCTCCCCTTCTTCATTCATTTCCACCTGATGTACAGTTGTGATGATTATCAAATTCTGACCTTTGCCTCATATGCATTCATGATTTTTGCAATATTTCCTCTTTTCTTGAGCTACAAGGCCATGTATGCCCTTCTCTCGTACAATTGTGATGATTACCGATTTTTGACCTTTTCCTCTTATGCATTCATGATTTTTGCAATCTTTCCTCTTCTCTTAAGCTTAAGGCAGTGGACGCCTTTCTCCCGATGGAGGGGGTAAAAATATCCATAATGAATAAGCATGCGAATTACCCACGGAACTCCCTTCGGATACGTTGATGGGGCTAAAATATCATTTCATTTGCGATATGAGATTTCATTTTTTTTATAATATATGTTAAAAAAAAATGCATGCAGTGTTTTTTTTTAACCAATAGGGCCAAAATAAACGCAGATAGAAGCAAAAACCAGTTCGGATAACACATTAGCCATGGGGGGGAATTCTCTCTGCAATGAACCCACAACCTTCCAAGTCTCAGAATTAGCTCACACCATTCTCCAGCAAGTTGGATGGATTCCATATCTACACAGACTACAAGGTTTTAACACAGAGATAGGAGTTGAATTCCTGCAAAACCTGCGGGAAGGGCATACCATAGTCAGAGGAAGAATTATACTGGTTGCTGAGGAAAGAATTGTTGAGGTCTCTAGAATACCAATAAAAGGAGAGAGATGGATTGAAAAACATGTTCTTCTACAAGAAGAAATATCAGTGTACCAGTACCTAGGTGAACCATTAGAATGAAAAGGGAAGGGTATTAATCCTGCATCCTTGCAGCATCCCTCACAAGAATTGGCAGTGTTCATTCAAAGATATACGACATGCGACAGCTGCCAGGATGTGGTAAAGTCCCGTCAACTTAAACTATTAGCTGTTCTCAAGCGAAAAATTTCAGTTCACTTACCTTTTTTCCTAAATTCTGTATTGCACAATACTGTTGTTTGAATTAGAAAATCCAAAAACCCCTAAGTATTTGTCAGCCACCATCGCTTGATTAAATTGATCATAATTAATGAGCTAGGAAAACATCAGATAACTTGGGACAACTTTGTTAATCCTGCCCTACCTTCCCCTGAAGGAAACCCTGTCAGAGTAGAGATTTAACTCTCTATAATAACCATACCTAGGAGAGAAAGTGGGAAAAGGACCCATGTTTTGACCACAGAACTAGGGAAACAGAGACAGTCTGAAAGGTTGCAACTATGGCAAGACACTTCTGGATTTCCAGATGAGGTGGGACCATCTCATACACTGCCTTCAAGCCCTCAAAATATGTCCTTACAATATTACGAAGAAGAAATGGCTTAAGTACTTGAGCAAATGAGAGCATCTCGTGAAATTGGAAGCCCATATGAACAATTTGAGGAGCAGAGGGACCTGTTGAACTAGTCTACCGTTGCCACTAGCTTTGGCCACACTAAAATACTACCCCACCATGATTAATTGTAGGCTTTGAGGGTTTGATCTCCCTCTGATAATGAATGTGTGAGTAGGGAAGACTGGACAGAAGGAATATCCAATCTGGAAACTAGTCAGGAGACACTGTCCCATTAGAGAAAAATGAAAGCATTGAGATAGTTCCCCTGACGCCTAAAGGAAATATTATCTCACCCAGCCAGGACGTTAATTCTGAAATAAAATCTTGGACACATGAAGAAAACACCATTACTGACAAAATTAGAATTGACACAACCATTTCTGAAACCGAAGCCACTGCTCCTCCTTCCCCTACCAAAACCTTGCTAAAAGAGAATTCAACTGGGTAGAAGTTAAGGAAAATGAGAAGGAAGTGCAAGAAATTGATAAAAATGATAAAACACCTGAGGAAACAGTTGGGAGAAGCAAACAAGGCTCGTAAGCCTGAAAAAGAGTTGGCTATCATGGGAACCCAAACAGATGTTATTACCCAAATGGTAGATACTGCTGAAATTTTTGTACAAATGGATCTAATGGAATATGCTGAAGCCTCTGTACAGACCAATTTAATAGATACCACTGAAGTTTCTATACAGACTGAATTAATGAATAATGTTGAAGCCTTTGTACAAATGGAGTTGATACACACTCTTGAAGCCTCTATGCAAACTAATCCGAAACTTACAGAAGATAAAGGGACTCAAACACAAGTAGACAACTCGCCACATTTCAAGAGGGTGTTGGAAGCTCTAATCAATAATTAACGTCCAACATGACCGTCTAGTGCGTAAAGGATGTAGTACTCCTTGCTGTGAACATCGTGCACTACTAAAGCGATTCAAAGACCTTTTTGCAACCGAGGACGAAACCTTTCATTAGGGGAATTTTGAGGTCTAAAATGGGCCTCCTAAGGAAATAATAAAATAATAGCTAAACCAATAAAATAATATTTATGAATTTTCAATTCACTTTTTGCACCACAATCCATGTAACCATAGTTAAATTCAATTCAAAATTTGTACCAAAATAAAATTAATAAAAAAATTGTATTGATGTGACTATAAATAAGAATGAGCTTTTCAAGAAAAAGTAATTATCATTGAACAACTAATGCATTTTTCCTCTATACTTAAATAACTTAAAATAAAATAGAAATATAAATTTATAAATTCTTAATTATAATATATGCTATTAATTAAAATTTATATTATTTAAATTGTATAATAACATGTAATTAATATACTAAATAAAAATAATATAATATAATAAGTGTATAGGGATACGCATTGTTTCTTTAAGAAATATGAAATGACACTAATATTATTTTATTCAAAAAGTGTGAAATGACATTTATTATGAGTACTTTACTTTATGACTTTAAAAGTACTTAGAGCACTACCATGGTTAAACATGAGTTTTTATTCACCATTGAGAATGTGACAAGTAAGTACCTTTAATTCAAGCAATGCCACCTCAACCATTAGGGATGATTTCATCCCCTAAAATGTGATTGGTTCTCATAAAGTGAATTTTGATTGTAAATTTTCCTTAGAAAGCCTATTTTAGACCTCAAAATTCACCTAATGTCCCAACTCAGGGAAGAAAGTACAAAAGTAAACAAAGCACAGGATCAAGTGGAACAAGCTAAGAAGCAAACTAGTAGGGTTTTCTCTATTTACTCTAATGTATTGACTTGTAGGGCACCAACCACTAATTATGATCTATTCTTAGTGGAACGATATTTACTGTTGAAAATCAAGGCTATTAGGGCAGGGAAGCCCACTAATTTTAAAACCATTAAGGAATTTGTATAGTGTTGAAATGAGTAGGATGAGTAGGTCTAACATCTTTTTTACGAATTATATTTATGCAATTTCTTTCTAGAGGAGGATAGGGAAAGTAACCCCAGCCCTTTCATAGGGGATGTTCAGTTCCAGAATTTTCTATATTTTTCCAAGAACTAAACTAGGTGGGCTAAGGCCTACGACACCTTTCAGAAAAGAGAGCATGGCCTAGACCTATGGGTCAGAGGGGAACCTACTAAACCCCTGTACCTGTCTACCCAAAATAATAAATTCATGCAGCGCAAAGTCGTGATATCAAAATTGGGACCTATTCACAGGGATATTGTGCAGACTAGGTGGACATACTTCCATGAAATTTAGGAAGAAGCATTGGCAACAACCAAATAGAGATGGCTAGCCTCTACAAATAATGTGAAGAACAGAAAGCCATTTGGCTACAAGAACTTCAAAGCTGCTGCTTCCAGGTTCGTTCTATACAACAACCTAATTTTGAACATGGGCCCCACATGGATAGGGTGCAGATATAGATGATCCATCATATGGTACCCCCTTGAAGACTATCATCACGATTATGAGTTACTAGAGGGGCACATGACCTTAGAATTTGCAAAGATTAAACAGAGACATGGCTTCAGAATTTACAAAGAGGAGGTATACCCTGCATATTCTTTAACCTAGCTACACCTCAACCATCTATTTGCACGAGGACCTGCAAAAAGGTAAGCAGGGGAGTATGTTGGTCCAAGAAGAAGGTATGTTTCACCCCATCTTTACCATGATGTTTCATGTACTTTTATGTATTTTACCTTCATCTTAGAAATAAAATAAAGGAAAATAATGCAAAGGCAAGGCTGAGTGGAATAATGATAAAAAGAGTGTTTAATAACGTAAGAACTGATTTGTAACTGTATTTATTGAAAGGGAAGAAAAACAACCAAACTGCTGACTGGATGACCAAAAGACAACCGAAAAGGAAGGAAAATAGAATCATATCGACTCCTATGAATTAGCAGAAGATGGAGAGGCACACCCATGCTTGGAGTACTCAATCGATAGCCATGAAGCAGCTGGGTCCCATAATGAGAAGGATCCATTACTAATTTTGAATTCTCCTTTAAAACTATAAAAGGAAGAAGATGAACAAGATGAATATACTGTAATATAATATTCCTGTAATAAACATATTCAGACAGAATCGTCAAGTCGTAGTAATGTATTGTTCTGCGGATTAATGAATAATTTAGCGTTTTTGGAATAAACAACCTTTGAGTATTCCTTAGCAGTAGGCTTCTAGTGGCTTTGGCCCAGCCTTGGTGGTTCTTCTGCTACTTCTATGCTATATGTTTATTTACAGAATTTTCATTTCCAGTTATCTATTGCGTCTCATAATATATCATTTAATTGGTTAATTGCGAGCGTGAAATGTAATAGCTTCATTTTTACTAGACTAGTTTACCATTGATGTTCTCTTATCTGAAATCAATGCTTGTATAATTGTTAGATTAGTTTCAGCATGATTTCTGTTCAATTCTACATATAGCTAACATTTGGATGTTTTCATCATCATTGCGAGCGTTTGGTTGATGTCTAATTCAAAAGGATGTTATTAGTTGATTAAAAGAGAATTCCATTGCAAAATCTAGAATAATTGATTGTTGTTCAATTTAATAGAATTGTTGTTCAATTCGTTAAGGTTGTTGTTCAATTCATCAAAGCATGTTGTTCAATTGAAATATATTCTTTTCATGCTTGAGTAGTTATTTCTGCATAGGATTAGAACAGATTTAGCTCCCTTGAATAGTCAGAAACATTTCATAATTCACTTCCAAGTTGGTTTGATTGAACTTCGAGAATTAGACAATCTTCCTTATGACGATTTAGAATAGTTAACCTCCGATGTCACTTGCATATATTTTGTTTACATTCTTGAAATAACAAGACTTGCCCTGGGTTGATAATTAATGAAAATCCTTAAGGTTACCTTTAAACAGTCACCTTTATGACCCAACAAACTTATAAAGTCACTTTCACTTTATAATTTAATATTGACTTTACCACTTATAAAGTCACTTTCACTTTATAATGTTACACTTAGGAAAAGAATTATTTTGGACACTTTTCCCTCGGTAGATACTAACCCATGGGAAACCACTTGTCCAAGGTATATTAAAAATCAACATCTCTTTCTCTTTTAGCTCTTTGATCTCTTGATAAGCATTCTGATAGTCCTCCCTATATTTTTCTACATTATCCTTAGTCATGTGTAACTCATTCTTGTAAGCTTGAGTAATTTATAAGAACCTTCCAAGTCCCTTTGAGTTTTGTTTAAATAAGTTTATGCCAATATTAAATTAGTTGAGACTTGATTTAATTGGGCAACAGAGTTTTTTGAATTTGATGGAATAACCATTGTACAAACACAAGAATGTATCTTTCTTTGTAACATTTCACTTGTCTCTTTAAACTTAGCTATTTCTTCATCTTTGGCTAGCAAAGCTTGCAGCAACTTCTCTTTCTCTATCTCCACCTGTGCTACTTTAGTGGCTATAGGATGCTCACCTGTTAGAAGCTTAAACTTCTTCTTCAAACTCTGAATTTTAGATTCAACAGACTGCAACAATTTTTGAATTGTTGATCTATCTTTAGAATCAACACCAACTTTAACAATTATTTTCTTCAATTCATCATTCTATGTGGAATATTCTCTTGATTTAGCTTTTTCCAACTTAAACTATTTAATCACCTTTCTTAACATGTTTTCAGCTTTGAAAACATCTCAAGTATTATTATTCAAATCATTAAATATTAACATTCATGTTTGCATATGAAAGTTAATCTTAACAGGAAGAGTAATTTTATTAGAAGCCACTGTTAAGTTAATAGTTTTGAAAGAGGTAGTAGAAGTAACATTCATGGGTGAAGGATGAGAGAAATATTTCCTCATCTAATCCTTTTATAATCCCATGGATGTGAATAATATTTTTTTCTCAAGGGAAATTTGAGCCTCAGACTGAGACTTAATGTTTTCTCTTGCAATTTGTTTCTTTCTTCAATTTGTGTGAACACCTGCTTAATACTTGAAAAAGAATCTTGACTTGTACCCTCTGGAAGAGGATATGACGGAGTACAAGAGATATCTCCCAATTGCAAAGAGTATGTAGGCACAACTAAAGAGATTCCCTCTTCCATGTTCTTTGCGTTCTTAGCTTCATTTCCTGCATCATTCTCCAAATCATTCAATTTATCCCTTCCCCTTTTAAGTCCATTTTCAGTAGGGTGAGGGGTTTCCACCTCCACCTGCATAGACACAAAATTTTGTCCTACATTTTCTAGGTTCTCAATTTCTGGCCTTGATTCATGAACAAATGGAGAATAGCCATTCTCCACTCTACGGTTTGAAATCACATGGTATAGGTCATAAGCCCATTTCCCCTCCAATGACAAATGCATGTTAGTAAGCATTTTTTAAGCTACTTCCAGGGCCTCTTTGGTGTTTACAATGAATGGACCTACTGTACTGGGTAGTTTTAAAAAATGAATTTTCTTTATTGGTACAAAATGGATTTGATTAAACATTAAGACTTTGCCCGATGAAGTCCAAGGCACACAATCTCATGGGAACAAATATAGGTAATTTAAAAGTCTCTATATCAACTCCAAATAATCTAATTTCAGTATAGTATTCATGAACAAACTAATCTACATATCTCACATCTTTACTTAATTTTAAAAAGGACTGAGCTATATCCAATATTATTGGTGCAGACACTCCATTTAAAAGTGAATATACAAGTGTTAGCGTCAATATTTGCATACTTCCACCATGGATCAATTTTTTTTTTTCATGTGCATATTAGGTGTCCCACTCTAAAGAATTTTCAATCATTCCATTAGGTCATGATATAAAATTGTTCCACTAGTGGTTTTCCTAGTCAAGTGTCCCATTTTCCTTCACAAGTATATGCCTGCTGACCCTCTTCCATGTCTTCATCATGCTGAAAACAAGTCTGCTCTCATTCCACTTTTAGTCAAAGTTACTCATTGAGTTAGTTTATTTCATTTCTCATTAGGTCAATAGGGTTTCATTAGGTCAAATCATTGCATTGTATCATTTTCAATAAAGGGCAACAAAAGGTGTGAGAGTGATCCCAATAATTTATCTTTACCATGTAAATATGATCTCCAAGATGGTTTCCAAAGTTGTAATTTGATTTCAAGTGTGAGTTTCATTCCAAGATGTAATTCTATTTTTATTCATGTAATTTTATGTCAGTTCAAATGTAATAAGTACTCAGTCTCCCAAGGATTTCAACTCAGATTTCCACATGACGACACATCAAGTTTCAAATACAAAAAGTGTCTACTTCAATAATTGATCAAATGTAAAAGGGAGTTGTCTTTTTCCAAGGGTGCCTAAGTCATCATTTTCCACAAGCACTAAACCCTAACTTTCTCTCTCACTGAGCTAGGGTTTGCTATGGAATCATAGAAATATGAGTAGAGAATGCATAAGGTAGGTCATATCAGTAAGTATGAGGTCATTTCAAACTCATAAATATAATGTCTCCATCATTTTCCAGGAAATCATTCCAAGAGTCAAGCCATTTTCTACTCATAGGGACAGTTTTACTTTAAGCTATGTTTTCGACCAAATAGAGATGAATTTGATAAAAGTGAGAGAGGCTTTTTTCCATAATATGTTAGAAAAGAAACTACTCCTTCATTTTTTACACAAGTATCATGTTTTGGGAGAAATGTCAAAAATACAGGTGCTACAAGAGGTTTGATGCACTATCAAATTTTCTCATAGTTGTAGTGTAAAAATGACTTGCTTGATGAGTCAAATGATAAATAGATAGAGAGAGATTTCCAATGAGCTATCCTGATCTCAATTTGGATTTGAGGAAAACCTCCAAAAGCTGCTTACAATAGAAATTTGCATTTCTGCACCCTCATTCAGTACTTTTTGACCAGTCTTGAGAAAATCAACTTTTGACAAGGAAAATAAACTCCAATAAAAAAACCAAAGGTATATTTGGAAAGTAGACATGATAATATTTCCAATGAGATATCTTGGGCCCAATTTGGACACCAGGAAGGCTTCCAAATGTGGTTTGCAAAATGGTGTTGTAGGGTCGTTGGGTGTTTGCTCTAAACGTTGCGTGTTTGCTTAGAAAGACAAAAAACCTTCTCACAGCTTGACACTCCATCATTTCATGCCAAATATCTGCAAAAGGGTTCTTCAAAGCTCCATTTATCAGTAAGTAGCCCAACCATAATCTCATTGATGTATTTTTCTGCTTCATAGTCATTCAAACTTATTTCTAAGGCAATAAACCCTAATTCTTATTTAAACCTAATCCCTAATCTGTTATACACTTCCCCTCACATTCCTATAAACATTTTCATATTTCCCTTCCCATTTCAATATATATTTCCCATATCCCTATTCCCTAAATCCATACCATTCCTAATACCACTAAATCCTAGAGTTTACACAAACCTAGGTTCCCATTGCCATTCTCATTCCCTCAATTTCACAAAGCATTTCCTTTCACTTTAGATTCCCTCCATCTCATTCCATTCACCCTAGGGTTTCACATTTTAAATTCAATATGGCTGAAGAAGAGAACATTCCACCACTCCCTCATCAAAATGATAGTCATGCATTAGCTTAAGCAAAAGAAAATTCCATGGGATTCCTTCATATCAAATGTGATTTTTACTACCCCACCTAGTCAGCATGACCTGAACACCCCTTCATCATCTCATCCTCCCACACCAATTCCTCCATCCCAGTCCACTGTTCACAAATCATTACCAAGTCACCTTTAGTCACCTCATTCACCTCATATTAATACTTCTTCTTCACCCTTATATAACCCTACATCATCATCACAACATGATTTAGAGTCATCAATCAGTGAGGAAGATATTGAGGCAACACAGGCTAGATTGGTTGAGGATTGAGCTTTTTCCCAAAACTTACCAGAAATTATATAGGCATGTGTTTTCTTCACTTGGAGTGAAAGGGGCCATGCGTTCTTCATCAACACAGCAGATAGACAAAGGTAAGGAAAGGGTAATGGAGCCAAACATTGATGATGAGGAGGGCAAACATGAGACATCGCATGAATTTCAGTTGATTGACCTAGGTGAGGAAGATGAGGAAAAAATCACCAATGTAGTTCTTAAAGGCAAAGAAGCATGGATTGAGAGGGTCAACCAACACTTGGAGTAGCTCTTAGAAAAGGCTCAAAAGGATAATGACATTCAGAGGGAAATGGAAAAGCACTATGCCATGAGGAACAAAATTACAAAGGCCAAGCTCAAATGAATCCATCCAAAAATTTAAACTTTGACCAAGCAATGGGAGAAAGAAAAGTTGGACATACTTTCTGAGGTTTCACATCATGCCTAAATCACACAATGAGAAATTACTTCAACAATTTTAGCACATTTTTGCACTCATATTAATTTCTGCAATTTTTGATAATTTTAAACTTATAAATTTTATTTAAGGTGCAGCGACCTGGACGTTGTGCTCTTTTTTTGGGCCTAAAATGCCAAATGGCCACCACCAACAGGTTTATAATTATGAGGACATCAACCCTAGCAAGTTTTAGGTGATTTGGAGGTGAACTGTTCCCTCAAACATGTAAAAAACCACCTTAAAATCATGTTTCTGCCTCCTTTTTGACTTGGTCACTGCGCGTTTACCAGTCCTGGGAGATTGAATCTTTGATAGGATAAATCAAAACCATTTTGAAAAATGAAGATATATATAGAAACTAGACTCATCTGGATTTACAATGAGCTATCATTACGTTGATTTCAACACCGAGAAGGCACTCAAAACCAGATTGCAAAACAAGCTATTTTTCTTGCTTGGACGCTGCGCGTTTGCCAAAAAATTGCAATTTTTTACAATCTTCAACAAATCTTCTCCAGTTTGACTTTTCACTTTGGGAAATGTAATTTTACTGATGTAAATGTTCAATATGAATGTAAAAGTCATGTTTTTACTTTTATCTAAGGTAGATACATAAGTTAAGTCATCAGTTGAGGTCAAATGAATCAATTCTTAGAGATAGGAATGAGTCACTTTGACCACCCTACACTCTAGGTTTAAGTTTATATTTTAGTGGATCAGCTCCTCCTCTAATGGATTCAACCCCTTGAGGCTAGGATGAGTTGTTTCTAGGTCTATATATTCTTCTTCTTTCTCATTAGTAGAGGTTGGAATTAGTTGGATGCTTGGCTTTTGAAGAGACATACTTTGTATCAGTTCTGAGCAGGAATATTAATCAAATTCATAACTATTTTTATGGGATCCCTGTGGTATGGTGTTTAGTTCAGTTTCTCCTTTTTTTTCATGTATTGAAATGTATTTTTGAGTTTATTCATCATTTCATAACTTCTAAGTGAATGTATGCAAGTTATATAAGCATAATCCATTTTCATATGCTCTGTTTTGGGTATACATTCACAGTTTGTGATTTTCACCATGCTCTTTCTAGCTCCTCACTTGTCTTGACCATCCCACCCATTGAAATCCTAAAGTGATAAACATTGTACCTACCTTGCTCCATAGAACACCCTGCAAATTTTTACCTAAGTTCCTTGCCCTGACTGTTTGACTCCTTCTGATCCAGCACAACCCTATACAATCAAAATCAAAACCCTGAGCTACTATACCTAGCCTAATATCTTCATTATCTAGCCATCTTGGCTGTTATCCTTACGGAGAGAGCCCTCTCCTTGCCTAGTAGGTCTAGATACTTGACTAAGCGTGGTTTGTGGTTACCTCAGAATTTCCTTCTTCAGCCTGAGGTTCAATCCAAGTGATAACAAGAAGGAAAGTGGAAGTAAACTCAAAAAATCCTTCATTTCCCACCTCCTTTCTTACCAGGTCTGTCCAAAAGACCACTGGCTATTTGTTTTTAATCACATAAATGATATTCAACCCCAACTGGGTAAATCTACCCACATTACTGTAAAGAAACAAATAGGTGACTAGATAAGGAAACCTAAAACTGCCAGTGATTGATAAACACATAAACTAATTATTGATACCACTCTCCATATAAGTGGGAATATCCAAAACTACTCCAGGCTTCATCATTAAAGAAAACATTCCCAGAATTGACTTATCTACCACCATAGCATCTTCTCTCCTTAGTATTTTGGCCAAAATTTGGAGAATTGGTCATACATATTCAACAAAGAAGCTTAAAGGAAAACTATTCGAATCCAAGGAGAAATTTTCCTTTTCAAGCGTGAGATAAAATACAATTTGGTTAAACCCAGTCCCTGAAAATTATTGAAAATATGTAGAGAGGGATTCATAATTAAAACTCACATATGAATCTGCAGAGCGGTAACAAAATGATTTCCTTATCAACTGAGCTAACACCTGGAAGAAATTTCCCCCCAATTGGTTCATGAAAAAACATTTCTTAGGTTACATGGCATAAACCAACCAATGGATAAAATCTGGAAATGGGTAGGCCTGTGGAACAAACACTAACATGACTCTAGACTTAATCAAAGCAGAGTAAATTGGAGACTTTGATTGGTTTGGGATGACATGCTGATATAATAGAGGGTGGTCTATTGTGAAAATAATATCTAAAATGTATGTTTCTTTATCCATTAGCAGGATGTGAGTGGAAGATCCAGCAATAACAAATTTCTTTAACATTTTGGACATGTTTCAAGAATAATGGTGCAGGTTACCTGGTTCTGTCGAGGTGACTACTGACTGGGTGCTGACTTGGAAGCTAGTAGGAAAATTGAAGAGATTTAGTTTTTCAGGAGACAGACATGCACACAAGGAGGACAAACATCTCTATTATAGGCCGAAGAAATGAGTGGGTGAGAAAAATCATACGGAAATTTAATGAATGGTGGAATGATTGAAAAGAAAATTGGAAGTGATGTGGAGGGTGACATGGAAGACACAAGTGGCTCACTTGTTTGTGTCGTAGGGTCCATTGACTATCATCACTCCAGGCGGACTCCATAGTGTGGGATCGATCACAAAGTTGTGCCCCCATAGTTGATTTGGGCCGCTCATTCTAGTCAACTGGTGGGGGTCAAAGATTCCAGTGGAGGCACCTGGACAATTAACCTCCAGTCACGTTGTGATCTCGCTCATGCTTCATCGGAAGACGACTTTTCCCATTTGCTGTATCCATGATGTCACTTGCTTCTATTTTAACACAACGCACCAAATATAGTCCCATTGTCTGTCACATTAACTCCAATCACCACTTAGTACTTCGTCTTTTAATTTTTTTTATTTTATGCACACACACACACACACATACACACACACACACATATATTTTAAATTTCTTTAAAAGACATAAACAGATATATACAACATATAAGAAATCATAAATAGGACACAACATCTGGCTCCACCCGGGGATAGTGTTTTTTGGAAAATAACACTAAGAACCATAGATCAGTGCCTTCACCTTCAGCATAGAGTCAAAAGGTGACTTACACATTTCAATGAGTTACTCACCTACCTATGTACAATGCTACTCCCCATTCACTGGTAATGGCAGCATTTCACCATCCAAATTTTCGAAGACAAAAGTGTTATTGGCTCTAGATTCAGTAATCTTGAAAGTACCATACCAAAGGGTGTCAAATTTCCCATGCTTACCTTTATCTTCCCTTTTGACATCCCATCTCAAAACAAGATCACCTGGCTCGAAAAGAACATCTTTGGCTTTTCTATCAAAGATTGTTTTCATCTTCTCTCATGATAGTGGATTAGATTTTCTCTAACCTTATCTCTAGTTTCATTCAGCTCAACCAACCTGCTCATTCTTTTGATTAAAGGACTTGGTTCTTCCTGGACATCTTGAATCAATGCTACCACATTCTTTATTAGCTAACTAGGGAACAACGCTTCAGTACCATACACCAACTAAAATGGTGAATTTCAAGTTGATCTTCTAGTAGTTACTCGACTTTCCCAGAGAAAAAACTTCAATTTGGAATCCCAATACTTCTTATTCTCTGCTATTGTCTTCTTTAAAATCCTTACCAATGTATTATTTGGAGATTCTACTAACCCATTCCCTTGTGGATGGTAAGCAGTTGAATGTGATAAGATAAAATTGTATTTCTGGAAAAAATAATTCAATTTAGCAGCTTTACAAACTTGGGTATTATCAGTTACTAACTTATTTGGACAACCAAACCTACTGAAAATATTTTCTTCTATAAATTTCATCACTAACAATTCATTTTCCTTTCTTGTTGCACTGCTTCAACCCACTTTGTAAAATAATCTGTCCCTATCAAAATCCACCTACATTGACCACTAGATGTTGGGTTAATTTTTCCAAAAAAATCTTCTCCCCGTTGCCTGGAAGGCTCTTCTATGAACACAAGAATTAAAGAAAGTGGTGCCAAATTCTTCTTCTCGGCAAAAGTTTGGAATTTTTGGAAATTATTTACTGGTTTATAAACATCTAAAAATAAAGAAGGCTAGTAGAAACAAAATTTCAAAATTTTATGAGTTGTAATATTCCAACTATAGTGACCTCCACATAGGCTATCATGGTATTATTTGATTATTTCAACATCTTCTCCCTCTATCAAACAAAGCATCAAGATATCCACTGGATCTCTCCAATATAACTTTCCATCTACAATCACATATTTACAAGCCATGTATTTTGTTATGTTCATGGTAGGAGGAAAGCAAAGAAAACATAAGTAATGCACAATGTATTTTTACCATTAAGAAAACAAGAGTTTATATTGAATTTTATCACTTGATTCAGACTTTGTTTGTTTTCCAACATTTTATTTCCCTTCAACTTCGGCTAATAGATTAATCCCCAAAGCTTAAAAATTAGTTTATGTCAGAATTTTAGCCAAACCTTGAACCTTTATTAGTTTTGTTGGTTTTATGTCTAAATCATATTCTTGTATCCTGGCTATCTACTTACCTCTTTTAACTTCTACATCACTTTGAACCAAAACATCCTTAACAATAGTACTTGGCATATATGCAACCACCTAGGACTGAATAATATAAAATCTGAAAGCTTTGAGGGCTTTAACCAAGGCATAAGCCTGTTTTTCCAAAATATTATATTTCAGTTCTACATCCCTCAACAATTTACTGAAAAATGTTACAGCTTGTTATCTCTTCTCCTCATTCTTCTGCAAAAGTACAGCTAAAATAGTATAGTTAGAAGAAAAAGAAAAAATATGAAAAGGATTTTCATAATTAGGACTTATCAACGCCGAAACTTCTTGCAAAGCTACTTTAATTCTTGAAAAGGAATCCCTTGCAGATGCATTCCACTTCAATTATGCCCCTTTCTTCAACATATCAGTGATTTCTTTCACAATTTCAACATAATTCAGAACAACCCTCTTGAGGAAGTTAATTCTCCTAAAAAAAATCTGAATCTATTTCTCACTTATTCGCAAAGATATCTTACTTATTGTTTCCACTCTCGCAGGGTCTATCTTCAATCCTTCTTTTAAAAATATACGTCCCAAGAAATTTCCCTATTTCAAAGAAAAGTGAGATTTCTTTGGGTTTAGAGATAAACCATACCTCCTAAACTTATCAAAGGTCTCTTGTAGATGTTCCAAATGTTCTTCATCTGATTTAGAAAAGATAGTTATATCATATAAATCACCACAAACTTATCTCTTTCTCCTACAAATTCTATATCCATAGCTCTCTGGAATGTGGCACCAACATTCATCAATCCTAAAGGCATTTTGGAATACATGAACGTGCCCCAAGGAGTTTTAAATGTTGTTTTCTTCTTATCATCCTTCTCTACTACAATCTGATTGTAACTAGAGAAACCATCAATCATGGAAAATCTATATGAACCTATTACTTTTTGTAAAATATGGTCCATCTTGGGAAAAGGATAATTATCCTTCAAATATGTATTGTTCAAATTTCTGAAATCCACACATAACCTTATTTTACCCTTATTTTTCCTTACTGGTACAATATTTTCCACCCAATCTGTATACCTTAAAGGAAAAATTATTTTAGCGTGTAATAATTTCTTAAATTCTTTCTCAATTGAAGGGAACAATAAGGGATTCATCTGCCTTAGATTTTGTTTAAAAGCTGTGACTCTGCTTCAAAGGGATTTTGTGTTGGATGATATTAGTATCGTATGTCTTCAAGTATTCATATGACCATCAAAAAACATCAACAAACTTCTTAAACAAGCTTATATATCTCTGTTTACAATTTTTAGCCACACCTTTAAATAATATCACCATCTTTGGCTATTGATCTGTACCCAAATTACAATCTTCTAAGTCCTCTTAAAAGTCTTATTTCTTTGGATTCTTATCATCATCATCAACATTAAATAATTTTTCAAGAGGTACCAATCCTTTTGGTATTACATTATCTTTGAGTTGCAAAAACTTTTGATTACAATTTGAATCTTTGAAAGGAATTACTCCCTCCTGTTGCTTTCCAACATCTTCATCTTGGTCAATTTCTAAATTAGAAAATTCTCCTATCATCTCGAAAAACTCCTTAATCTGTTCTTCATCTTCAAAATCCTGCCAATGCTTCACATTATCGGGAATTGAAGGCATGTGTCTGATTTCTACTTCATATCTCAACCTTGGATTTAGAGGGGGTTTAAAAGTGCTGGCTGCAACTTCCAGAGAATATGCCAACCTATTCCCCTCCCTAGGGACAAGTTTTATATTAAAATCAAGAAATAAATTCTCCACTAAATCCCACACTTGCTTCCTGTAAGTTCTTAATCTTGGATGTCTTGCATGACAATGATTTTTAATATGTTTGAACACTAGTTCAGAATCTTCAAAAATAGATATATTTTGTACTCCTAATTGTTTGGAAGTTTGCAACCCAAGAATCAAAGCTTCATATTATGAGATATTGTTTGTAGAATCAAATTCTAATTATATGAAAATGACATTAAATGACCCTTTGGAATGATTAAAAGAATACATGTTATAGTACAATATTTCAAACAAGCATTATCAAAGTTTCCAGACTCCATTTTCTGTCAACTCTTTATTCTCAACTGCTAAAGGGAGCTGAACTTGAGTATCTTCAGCAATTTCTACCACTTCTTGCAGCATGAAACAAGAAAAATCATCCTTTTCTTGGCTGTAGACAGGATAATTATTGGCATTCTCCTCAGTAATGGTTTTACAAACCTGGTTTCTTTGTATAATCTTCTCTCTTCTCCCCCAAAAACTAGTATTATGGCATAAGTAAAATCCAATCTCAAAGAACCTCCCAACTTAGCCCCCCAAGATCTAGAAAGAAGCATCCCAAAATGAGATAGGATATATGCCACCACTGGTGTATATCCCTTCTGGCTAGAATTTGAGCCAATGAAATGACCATATCTTTAATCAACCCTACACACTTAAGTTTTTTGAAATCAAATGAGTAAATATCCTTATAAGGTTTGGTGATTTGTAAATTGTGAGAAGCTCCTGAATCCAACATGAAATTGTGTAGCATGAAAGAATGCACTAATAAAGAAATGTAAAAAGGAGGAGTAGATGAATCCACCTCCTCTACGTGCAGACCAAACATCAATATTGGTCTATCTTCTTGCAAATTCATAGTGTCTGCCACATCGTCACCTTGAGAAAGATTAATAAAATCTAAAAAATACTTTTTATACATTGGATTCTTGACCAGCTCAGTCAAGGGGATTGATATCTTTATCTTCTCCAATTATTTTGTCAAATTAAAATGATTACTTGGTTTTATTAACTTCTCAATATTCTCATTACTTTTCTTCAAATGTGAAATTTGTTCGGATGAAACAATAGTTTTGGTTAAATTCTAACCTTTCGACTTCCCTTGTGAACTCTCCCCTTATTGAAAAGTAGTTTTTTTTACTAAATCAATTTGTTGCTTCCCTCTGTCAAGTTGTTTTGTTGGTTGAAATGGAGTTTCCTTCTGTTGAGGTACTAGATCTTCTGACACATCATCATTATTCAATGATTTATATCTTTCCCTTGATCTTAGATAATATTTTTTATGTAATTCAAGATGCATATGATCTGTAAGTTGTTTACAATATTTTTCAATTTCTTTTTCAATCATGGATTCTTCTGCTTCACCACTTTCTCATTATCATCATCTTCTACTTCACCTGAATATAATGTTGATATTTGATTTTCTTTCTCCTTTTCACTTTCTTCTTCTACCTCTTCATTTCCATATTCTATATAAAAAGGAGGTTGGATCACATATTGATATTTATTTTCCCTTTGCAAGATCTGCAAGGGTTGTTTTCTAAATTATGGATTGAAATTCTGATTTTGGGCTTGCTGCCCTTCACTAGGAGGGATTTTATTTTCCAGTTCCAGTTTTAATAATTTATTTGACAAATTTTTTATGTCTTTATTCATATCTTCCAATATTTGGTCACGAGAAACTTCTTCCTTTCCTTTTCCTTTATCTTGTGTCTATTGCTTTCCTTTAGAATTTCCCGCTACAGTCAAATTTTCATCAATCTCCAAGGCATTTGTTTGAATTTGATCTAAAGTGAGAGACCTCCTCTCCCTCAGAGTTAAACCAAAGTCTGATTCAAAGGCTCCAACAAAAAAAACCTTTGCTCCATCTGGTGGGGGTTCTATTTATGTTGGAAGACTATTTATAATTTATTAAACCTTTTAATAAAATCTGTGACATTTTCTTCAGTTTTCTTTTAATAGCCTTGATCTATCTTTTCACCCCATCTATGAGGGAAATTGTTCTCCATTTCTTCCCAATTATTAATTGAATTGGCTTGAAGTGTCTTGAACCACTTTCTAGCCTCTCCATCTAAATATTGCACAAATAACCTAAAAACAACATCAAAATACTCAACATTCAAATTCTTTGCAAAGGCAAAAAATGAAGATATATGTTTCTCTACTGAGATATCATCTTCCCTTGTGAAACGAGTCAACAATTTAAGGTAATATTTTGGCATTTCATTCATCTGTTGGTCCAAATTCAATGGAGCATATCTATTCAGAAGGAAAGCAGGAATAGCCATATTGTGGTTTTGATTAATTCTCGTTTGAAAAACAAATGGTGGAGGGGGTAATAATGATATAGGGATAGGATGAATTATTGTAGAGATATATTGTTGTGAAGTTCCAAAATGAAGTGTTGAAACTTCTTGAACATCAGGGAATGAAAAAGAAATTAACTCAAAATATTTTTATTTTGAAGTAGGTTCAAGAAAAATTGAATGAGAGGACACAGGTCATTATTCCAAGAATTGAAGGTTTCTTACTACTTATTCTGAGTGGAAAACTAGAGTTTTTATATTATAACTTCTACCTAGAGCAGAGAGGGTAGGACTGGGAGTAATTAGTCATTTGGCTTTCCAAATATTTCTTGATACTAGTTTTTCTAGGTTAGATAAAATTGGAAACTCCTGCTGCGAGGTATCAAACCTTGTGTGTGGTCTTCTGGAAGCCAAGTCTATGTTGATGAAAAACACATCCAAATAAATTTCTTTGTTCACCAATAAAATAATTCATTTCTGAAACAAAATCCTAGGAAAAAATGGCTTCATGTCTTCGAAACGACGCCAAAAAATGTTGTTCCTTTGGAGAAAATCTCTGGCTGTGAGGAGATCAATGCCCAAGACATTTACTGTCACTTGAAAACAAAATTATTTGTTGTCCCTTCATATTGTAACCTCATAATTATATCTTAAACCCTTTAATATTTATAGATAACAAAAATCATAAAAGTGCCTTTAAATGATAAATGTGCATGAATAGGAGAAGATAAAATGATAGTGAAAAACCATTAACAATATGTTGCAAATCATAGAAACTATTATCTTTGGTTTTAGAAGAAAATGGTAGAAAGAAATGATTTCAAAATAAAAGAGCGCATTATTAAGGAACTTTAATCTAAATCACAGATGTAAATTAGACACCAACAACTTCATTACTTTATTCCAACAGAAGAGACATACATAAGATGGAACAGGAAGAACTCAACACATTCATCAATTGCTAGAAAATTTTCTGAAAAGCTTTATTAATCTCATAAAGATGAAGTAAGAAATTTCCAAAACTTCTGAGGCCTATAGCCCGGAACCCCATTTTTATCTTGAAAATTTCTTAAACACATTATTACAAAGTGATCAGGAGATCATGTATTTTTCTGAAAAATGAAAGTGCTCAAAATTGTACCGAACATAAGCGACCGGATAGATCTAATCATTACAATTCTGGCACCGCGAACGGTTCGAAAAACCTATGTCGTATGAGGGAGATATTGCGTTCTAATCATTTTCCTAAACATAATTTTTTGTGACAAGGGTGATTGGGATGCCCAGTCAACATGCAGGTACATTCAACAAAGGTGGAATATTCTCGAAATATTCTGTTTTCCTAAACCAATCAGGTTTCTCCAAGTGTCATTTTCTGGGTCGTTGATTTGAATGGTACGAATTTTTGGTGGCTCGTTGGATGGGTGACACGTGGTCAGCTCAGAGGCTACCACGTGTCCCCTAGATAGTTGTGTAAAATTTTGTGAGGTCTGGGAGGTTCAACCTCGCGACCTCTGGCATGCTAAGCAAATACCTCCACAATCTCATCTACCAGGTGTTGTTTACCCCTTAGGGGCACCCCGCTTATTTATGTTTTGTTAGTTTTCATGTTGCAGGGGGGGGACCATTGACGGTCCCAACCCGCCGGAGGCCCCACAAAGCTATCACATGGAATTTTTAACAAACAATTAGCATCACGTAACATCCGGCGGAATGATAGAACCGTGACATTAAAGTTACAGTCCAAACTTATCACATGTAGTACGCGCGGTTAAAGTTTATTCCGACTGATAGTTTTACAACTCTGATAAATATGTTTAAACCCTGTCACATGGAAGAGTTGAAAGCTATGGTTGAGTTTTATATGCTAATATTTTGGATTAACTCTGGCATAAACTCTGGTTCATTACTCTTAACTGTAGTCTTCGGCCCTAAGTTCCGCTAACCATTAATATGACCGCGGGTTTTGGGGGTTGGCATGTGGCCACCCCCTACCGAAAACATTAACATTGATGGTTTAGACTAGCGGGATAGTTAGCATTGTGCTAATTGTGGATTTTTAGCTATTTTTTATTGCGGTTAAGTGCAGTATCCACATTTAGTGGAGGATTTCTAGGGGATATTGGGAAAAAGCCTAGCCAGGTCATTTTTCGACCAATTTGGGTGAAACAAGAGTCTATATAGACTAATTTGATAATTCTAGAGGCATTGGTGTAGAGAAAACAACCATTAGAGGCTTTTAAACACATGTAATTGCATAGCATAATGACAAAGAGGGACATGCCATTGGGAGCTGGACCAGCAGATGTAGCCCAATAGGGGTAAACTGCTTCATCATGCCTACTATGTAAAACTTATGTGTGATGTTATTTCTTTGTTAGAACTACTGTTCTGTGTTATTTAGGCTTATTTTCATGCTTAAAACTCACAAATTCATCTATGTTTCATGGTTAAATTACTCATTCCTTAAGCAAAAAAATGGAGACAAATTATACATTTTTTTATTACTGAAAGGACACTTAGCACAACAAAATAATACAGTCCTTTCAGATCAGGTTGGTATCAGAGCTAGAGTTTATTCTTTGGTTTTTTTGTGTGCAAATATTTCTTTAACTGTTTGCAAGTGTGCACATGATTACTAGGCTCAAGCTTAAGAGAGGAGAAGGCAAATTGGTGGAAGCAAGAGGTTCTCAAAGTGAGCCACAACAAAGGAGGGCAAGATTGCCATTCTCCACCACCTATTTCACCTCCAAAAGAAGAAGAAGTAGCATTAATCATGCCTCCAGAGGAAGAAGAAATCCATGAAGAGGTGGATCCCAAAGAAGAAGAAAGGGTGTTCAGGAAATCTTTCCTTGACATGACTGAGATGGTGAGAGTCCTTTATCAAGAAAGGAATGAGATACTAGAGCAAGAAGGATCCAAAATTCAAAAGGAAGAACAAGGATCATCATAAGGTCAAAATGATGAATATAGATCAAAAAAGGGCAATGGAGGCAGTGGAAAGTCACCATCCTCACCCTCATCATCATCATCCTCTACTTCATCTTCAGTACATCAACTACACAAGTCAAAGAACACTGGTAAAAGTCCATTTCTAAAACTTCATGTTAATTTTCAATTGGCAATGTTTAATGGTGAAGTCAATGCAGAAAATCTTGATAATTGGATTAGGTAATTGGAGGCCTATTTGAGAATTTATAACCTTCATGATGATGACACCAAAATCCAACTAGCTTCATTGAGAATGTAAGGTGCAGCACTTGTTTGGTGGGAAGCCAAGACAAAGGAGGAGATCAAGAAGCATGGTAATATTATCCAATCATGGATTGATTTCATTAATGCAATAAAACAACAGTTTTATCCATTAGCTCATATGCAGAAATCCATAATGAACTGGAAAAAGTTTAGACAATTGAAAGGACAAAATGTGCAAGAATACACCCAAGGATTTAGGAGAAGAGCTCTCTTATTAGGGGTAGATTTGCAGAGCCAAGATACTTTGCTCAACTACATAGGAGGCTTACATAGCTACCTAAAACATACTATTATCATGTTTATCCCTACAAGCTTGGATGAAGTTTGTGTTCAAGCCACACATCTAGAAGCTAGAGGGAAAAACATTCACGATGAGGGTAGGAAGAAACATTTTAAGGGGGAAAACAAAGAGAAGACCTCAAAAGGTAAGGGAAAAAAAATGCGTTTTTCAAGAAAGAGGGAGAAAAATTGGTCTGTAAACATTTTTCAAGAGAAGGCCATGAAGAGAAAAATTGTTGGAATTACATCCTGAAAAGAGACCCAAGTATAACAACAAAAAAGGGAAGCAGAAAACAACAACTAAAACTCAACATGATTTAGGAGAGGATTCACGTGATGAATCTAAAATTACAACCATGGGATTGAAGAACATGAATGGGAAATAAATTGAAACAAAACCTAGTACTAGTACATCAAACAGTCACATACAAGCTCCAAATGAAGAAGAGAGAATTGAACTATTTCATGTGAGAGTCATATCCAAAAATACCAAGATTGATACACTGTTTGACAATGGGTCACAAGTGTTACACCATTTTTTGGTCATCTAACTCTTCATCATTAGATGGACCCAAGTACACCATGTAAGACCAGTTTTACCCCAAGTAAAACTGCTTTCACTATGTTAATTAGGAAACCCCAAAAGGAATAATTAATTAAACCATAATTTAATTATTATTCCCAGTCATGTTTAACCCAAAAACAAAGAAATTAATGAGATAAACCCATAGTTATCTTACTATTTTCTAGGAATAATTATTTAAATAATATTCCTTGTTAAATATGACCAAATCAACCACCATTAATCAAATAAATCATTATTTATTTGATTATATCCCAACCACTTCCTTAAAAAGATAATTAAATCATTTATTTATTTATTTTTCACTAATCAAGGGATTTGACCCAAGTCAAACACCCTTTCCCTCCAACAAATAATAATAAAATATTCCATAGAGGTGGATCTAGTTGTGATTAACATTATTTTAATCATGCACCAAGATCTAGAAAAACCCAATATTTTGTTATAAATAGGAGGGTTTTCCCCTTCATTCTTCACCTTTTGTTGCATATTAGATCACTCTGGATCTATACACTTGGTCTCATTTCTGCCATTTTGCTCCCATTGAGCTCTACCTTCTACATTGGGTTTTTCTACATCTACAAGAGAGAGAAAGCTTAGATCTGAAGTGCCGAGGACTACAAAGAACCCATCCCATTGAGGAGATCTGGATACACCTTCTTGTTTCCTCCCAGGTGCCCTGTAATATAAAAATTCATTCAAAAATCGTGTTCTTGTCTTGTCCGTTGGATGCATGGAGCAAACTCTTTACTTTACTGCTTAATATCTTTCCATTTATAGATCTGTTTGTTGCAGCACTTTAACTACTAATTGCAGATCTGAAGATGTTTTGCAGCCATTATTGTTGTTAGGGCTATTAGTTATGCGTAGCTAAAGTGGTTCTTTTTCGTACACTTCGACGAAGAATTCATACTAACAACAAGCAAACTTAATATCTGAAGAATTGGTCAAGAAAATTAATCTTGAGACCATTCCACATCTAAAACCATATCCACTTGGGTGGATTTGTAAGGATGAAAATTTACAGGTTTCAAAGAAGTGCACATTGCTCTTTGCAATAATTGCACATTTTGTTGACAAAGTTGAATTAGATGTGGTTCCACTTGATATTACAGGTGTTGTATTGGGAAGTCCTTACTTGTATGACAGGAAAGCGATATTCCATCACCATAAGAACAAATACCATTTATTCAAATATGGAAAGGAGTACATTGTTAGAGCACATCGCAAGAAGACAAATATTGCAATGGTAAATGCTGGACAGGTAAAGAGGCTGGTGAATTCAAGTAAGAATTTTTTTCTTCTAATGATTAAGCCTAAAGATGATGTTAATCATGAATCATTTGAGGATTGTGATCCTAATTTGAAATAATATTTATATGATGTAGTTGATGCACATCATGAGATGTCTCAGGAGCCAACAGGATTGCCTCCAAAAAGGGAGATTCAACATGAGATTCAGTTGCAACAAGATTGTCGTCTTCCAAACATTGGTATGTATCGCATTTCGATAATGGAGAATGATGAAATAAAGAGGAAAATAAAGGACATGTTGGACAAGGGAATCATAAGGCCAAGCCCTTCGCCATGCGGTTCACTCATAGTCTTGATTCCGAAGAAAGATGGGACTTGGCGCATGTGTGTTGACTTCAGAGCTTTGAACAAGATAACGGTAAAGAATCGATACCCACTCCCAAGGATAGATTATTTTCTAGATCAGATGAAAGGAGAAATTTTTTTCACTAAGTTAGATTTATGAAGTGAATATCATCAAGTAAGAATTGCAGAAAGTGATATATGGAAGACTATATTCAAAACCAAACAAGGACTCTTTGAGTGGTTGGTTATTCCGTTTGGTTTGTGTAATGCACCAACGACTTTCATGTGTGTTATGGATAATGTTTTGCGTCCATTTCTTGATGAATTTTTGATTGTGTATTTATATTATATAATCATCTTCAGTAAAACAAGATAAGAACATGTCTTGCATGTGAAAAGGGTGCTCGATGTTTGGAAGAAAGAGAATTATTTCTTAAGATGTCAAAGTGTGAGTTCGAAAATATTTCTCTGGTTTATTTGGGACACATTGTAGGAGGAGGCGAGTTGAGAATTGATCCTTCTAAAGTGGAAGCCATTGTGAATTGGCCCACTCCCAAAACAGTAACCGAGGTAAGCAGTTTCTTAGGCACAACTCAGTATTGGAGAAAGTTTATTGCTAACTTTTCTGCCAAGCAGTTCCTATGCATGCAGTGACAAGTGTGGAGAAAGGCTTCCAATGGGGAGGCAAACAACAAAAACCTTTTGAAACTTTAAAAGACAAGATTAGTTCAGCTCCGGTCCTTGCATTACCAAATTTGAGACAGCGATTCAAGATACAAACCGATGCTAGTGATTATGCCATGGGCACAATACTTTTGTAGCATGGTAAGCCTATCGCTTTTCATTCTGAAACATTAAATGGTGTTGTAAATAATTATCCTACATATGACAAAGAGTTGTATGCATTGGTACAAAGCATCAAGAAGTGGAAACACTACTCGATGGGTAAAGAGATGATTATACATATTGATCACCAACCATTACAGTATTTTCAGTCGCAAACAAAATTGTAGCAATCATGAAATTTCAGGTGGATGGGATTTCTTCAATAGTTTCACTTGGTTATTAGGTACAATAAAAGTATTTTCAATAAAGTTTCTGATATGCTTTCAAGTCCAATTATAAGTGCTTCTACTTTAATTTAAAAAGATTCTATTTTACATGAGAGTTACATAGAACAATATGCACATGATACTGATTTTCAAGATGTGTATGCTAGTTTGAGTGAAGGGAATCAAGTTGAGGAAAATGATTATCACATACATAAAAATTTGTTGTTTCATTTGGGAAAGTTGTGTATACCACAAGTATAGAGGCTTAGTGTCATGAGAGAGGCTCATTCATATCTTATTTTGGACACTTTGGGGTAAGCAAAACAGTGGCACATCTACATAGGTATTGCTATTGGCCTCACAGATAGATGGTGTGTCACGTTTTATAAGAGGTTTTTCTATGTGTGCAACAAGAAAACCTAGAAATAGGAAGATTTGGTTGTACACACCACTGCCAGTACCATCAAGGCCATGGGAGAGTTTCTCCATGGACTTTGTTGGAGGCCTACCTATGTCAAGAAAACAACATGATTATCTTTATGTAGTTGTGTATAGATTCAGTAAAATGTGTATACTTATGCCATGAAAGAAAACCATAACTGTTGAACTTTATTTTCAACATGTATGAGTTCATTAAGTATTTCCAACTTCTATTGTTAGTGACAGGGATTCCAGGTTCATTGGGAATTTTTGGTCCAATATTTAGAAGATGATGGACACAAAGTTGAAAAAGAGTACTTCTTTTCATCTGCAAACTGATGGCCAAACCGAGGTGGTGAACAAAACCGTTGTGCATCTATTAAGAGGATATTGCAGCGAACATCCCAATTTGTGGGATGAAAAACTGCATTACATTCAACATGCTTACAATTAGGAAAAACACTCTTCTACAAATACTTCACCTTTTGAAGCCTGCTTTGGGTATTTGCCGAAATTTCCATTAGACTTCATCTTTGAGAAGGATGTTGAAATTGATGGGAATAGTGATATTGACAAGGCTCAAAAGTTCATTGAGAAAATTCAGATTATTCATCAACAAGTTCAAGAAAAAATTAAGAAGAGTCAAAGAAAATACAAGGAGAAGCATGACAAACATAGTGTTGATTACAAGTTTCAAGAAGGAGATGAGGTATGGTTGCACATAAGCAAAGAAAGGATGCAAGGAGAAGTTAAAAAGCTCAAGCCCATTCGCTATGGTCCATTCAAGATCATCAAGAAAGTTGGTAATAATGAATTTCAACTTGACTTGCCTTCATATATGTAAATGTATTCAATTTTCAATGTTGAAAATTTACGTTTGTATGAGCCTCCTTTGATTGATGATCAAGGAAGTGATTTTCAACTACTATCTATAGAATATTTCTCACCAGAATTTCTGGATGAGCTCAAGGAGGATGCCATCCTTGACAGGAGGACAAGAACATCTAAGAGGGGAAGTGTCGACTACCTTCGAATTGGGCTCAAAGGTAGTAAGCCAAGCAAGGCAAGGTGGATGTAAGTTGGAAAGGTGAGGGAGTTGTACCCTCATCTTCTGAACAGGTAATTAAAGTCTTTTGGGGTCCAAAATATTCCCAATGGGGAGGTATGATCAGGAGATCATGTATTTTGCTCAAAATTTAAAGTGTTCGAAACTATACCGAACCTAAGCGACCAGGTAGATCTCGTCATTGTGATTTCAGTGGTGTGAACGGTTCAAAAAACCGATGTCGTATGAGGGAGATATCACGTTCTGATTGTTTTCATAAAAAGATAAATTTTCGTGACATGGGTGACTGGGATGCCCAGTCAGCATGCAGATATAGTTATCAAAGGTGGCATATTCTCGGAATACTCCATTTTCCTAAACCAATCAGGTTTCACCAAGAGTCATTTTCTGGGTCGTTGATTTGAATGGTACAAATTTTTGGTGGCTCGTTGGATGGGTGACACGTGGTTAGCCTGGAGGCTGCCACGTGTCCCTTGGACAATTGTATAGAATGTTTTGAGGTCCAGGGGATTCGACCCCACGAAATTCGATGCGCCAAGAAAATACCTCCACTATCTCCTATACTAGGTGTTTCTGACCCCTTAGGGGCGCCCGCCTTATTTATGTTTTGTTAGTTTGCACGTTGGGGGAGGGGGGGGGGGGGGATCACAGGTGGTCCCAACACGCTGGTGACCCCATAGAGTGATCACATGGAATTTGCAACAAATAGTTAGCATCACGTAACCTCCGGCGGGTGACATTAAAGTTACAGTCCAAACTTATCACATGTAGTCCGCGCGATTAAATTTTATTCTGGTTGATAGTTTTGCAACTCCGACAAATATGTTTAAACCCTGTCACATGGAAAATTTGAAATCTATGGTTGAGTTTTATATGCCGACGATTTGGATTAAATATGGCATAAACTCCGGTTCATTACTCTTAACCATAGTCTTCAGCCCTAAGTTCCACCAACCATTAATATGACCGCAGGTTTTGGGGGTTGGCATGTGGCCACCTCCTACCCCAAACATTAGCGTTGACAGTTTAGATTGGTGAGATAGTTAGTGTTGTGCTAATTGTGGAGTTTTGGCTATTTTTTACTGTGGTTAAGTGCAGTCTCCACATTTAGTGGAGGATTTCTAGGGGATATTGGGCAAAATCCTAGCCAGGTCATTTTTCGACCAATTTGGGTGAAACAAGAGTCTATATAGACTAATTTGAGCATTCTGGAGCCACTTCTGCAGAGAAAAAAACCATTAGAGGCTTGTAAACACATGTAATTGAAATTTTGAGCATAATGACAAAGAGGGACATGCCATTGGGATTTGGTCTAGCAGATGTAGTCCAGGAGGGGTGAACTGCTTCATCATGCCTACTTGTTATGCAGGTATATCCTCTCTATGGAGAGAGACAATCCCTCTAGCCCTAGAGTGGGTCTAGAAACAAAGAGACATGCTAGAGTGTTGATTCCTAATTATTGAATGAAAAGAGGACACGACAGATCAACCTACCTGGAGTCCAACGCTGTCATCGTTGCTATAGTGGTGGTGGCCTCTTGCTCCTGTCTTAACAAGTCACAATCCTTTCACAGTAATGCTTGGATACCTACACATAGAAAAAAAACAAGAACAACATAAAACATAATAATTTCACTCATAACTACTAGCCACTCAAAGAGGGCTAAGCATATTGCATTAAACATCTAACATAATACAAAATGGGAACCAAAAAATAGTCACATGTATGTATTGATAGAAGGAAGAGTTACAACCAATGCTTTGACGTCGCAGTATCCTCTAGCGGGGTTCAATCGGAGCGCGTCTTAGATGGTTATTAAGGAATTTAGATGGGAAAAGGCATGGACTCAAGCGCTCTCAAAAGACATGGAATCAAGCTCTATCAACGTAATTCCTTCTTATTCTATCTCTCCAATATATTTAATTCTCCAAGTTCAGTTCTTCAGTTGTTCAACTATTCAACTATTCAATTATTCAGTTAGTTTGTGCAAAGAGAGATAGCTTATTTTTATATAGGAAAAGGAGGATGTTAGGATCCCTAAAAAGGTGGGAGGGAGGCCTATCCTTTAGGGAGTTCCCATAAGAGGTGGAAACCATAAAATAAAGGAGGGAGTCCATGGTTTTTTAGTTCAACCACTCCCAATGACTCACCCTCGAGTTGGTTGGAGTGGAATCTCCGCCTCTATTTTAAAAAAAATTCCATAAACAGCTTGGCACGGGTGGAAAATTGGGACAAAGTGCCAGTTGGCACAGGGTCCAGTGTTAATATTCCTCTTCGGTGCAAGGGCATAACTGACTACCTGTGCCAAGGCAAAAACAAGGGTTTTTGAGTCTCTGCTAAGGAAATTGTCAACAGAAGGAATATTACTCTCATGTAAAGGGATACAATGATAGTCTTTGCAAGGCATGACACTACTTATTGATCATGGAAATGACCCTCCAATGGGTGAGATGGGGATTGCAGGGACAATGAAATTTTTTTGTGTAACATATGCCCCCTAAATCATGAGGTCCAAGGGAGAGGGAGGGGCAAAATTCTTTATGAGAACGCATTCGAATCAAACACTGCTGTCGGAAAACCTAAAATTATGAATACAACTGATATCTATGATTCATGAACATGTGGTATGGGTGCAGCCATCCATAATAGAGTATATAAAACTGAGATCCGAGGTATGGACGCAGCCATCTAGCAGTAAGGATCAACAAATAGACTCAGGTATGGTCGCAACCATCCAATCAAAAGAGTCATGCAACAAGTCATGATAATCCACCAAAATCCACAACCTGTATTTTATTAGACAAAATCCAGGGTCTTGCACTCCATCTCAACCTAAACAAGTACAAATTCAAGCATGCGAATATATGAGCTGAAGTCGAACATGCAATAAAATCACCTGATTACTAGCCAATGATGAAAGCTGTTAATAGGCACGAGAGAAACCACCAATAATGACAATGGCTCTCAAGGTACAACCGGTACAATCCACGGAATGTGAACAGTGATCTGGAGTCAAACATCTGCAGAATCGCTCGATCGAAGGCTAATGATGTGGACCTTGTGTCGAATGCAAAGAACCTACCATTGAGGCATGCAGGCTTCAAGGTACCAGAAGGGAGTCTCTAGATCAAATTCCTGGATAATGAGTTGAATTAGACAGGAAGTGACCTGATCGAAGGTGGGACATAATGTTTCCCACATCATTGATACGAGACAGAGAAATATGATGATGAAACAGGACCAACAGAGAATCAGAGGGAGGTTGAAAACTGCAGAGAAAAACTTCTCTTGAACATATCAACAACACAACACTGGATTTGGAAGTATTTGACATCAAAAGCTCTGAGGTCATGATGACATGGCAAAGCATAGATGAGAGGTCAAAAAATATTACCCAAACCCATGGTGGCAAAAATGATGAAATGAGATGTCCCTAACCCGACACGAATGCAGAAAAGTGCCATGTTCAAGAGCGACATACTGCCAACATAACTAAAACTTGGTTCCATTTCCCCCCACCATTTTTGGTGAGTACCCCAATTATTTTTTAAAAAAATCTTGAAGGGGATAGCATATGCTTGTGTTGTAAGTTTTTTCTTTGGACAAATCCATCATAGTACATTTTACAAGCCCTAGGAAGGAGGAACTCGAGTAATGTCATGGCGACAAAATCCGATGTCATCAGGGTATAACGAGTCTGACAAAGGGAGAAATTGGCATCTTTTCATGTTTAGAGAGTTTTAAAAGAAGGCAGAAAAGAAAACTCCATCATGGCCCTTTTTGTAAATAGTCTCTCAGATCCGAAAAGGTAGAAAAAGATATCTGAAAGAACCTCTTAGTCGTGATAGGCTAAGGTATTCATTTCTTGTAAATAATCTATCCTAGTCCAAAAAAGGTGTAAACGTATACTGGGTAGATATCACTTCGCAGCCATTTAACGAGTTCGAAACAGCAAGGGTCTTGATAATATTTTCAATTTTAGAGAGTCAGAAAAGAGCTGAAAGATGATTCCAGTAGTGACTCTTTCGTGTTTTTACCAAGTTCGAAAAAGTATAAAATTTAACTCATTACTCCATCACTATGTCCTGAAACCTATTGCTGCACAAGAGAAACGTGTAAAACCCATTTCTTGAAAATAATAAAATAATCGAAAAACATGTCTTAAAACCTAATTAGGGTTGTAAAAAGTTATAAAATGCCAAAAATGGTAAAAAATAATTACCTTTCACTTTTTACCTCTTGTGGAGCAATAGTTACCCATTTTACAGTGTGATTTTGCGGCGACGGTAGCGGACAATCCAACAAACCAATCTCAAATCTGTTAGTTCCAGGTAAGAGCTGAGATCTCTCCCTTCATTTTAAGTCATTTCTTACTACTTGTAACTTCCAATTTTGAATTCTGGAGGAGGAAATGTGGATATTAGGGCACGGTGGTTGGCACGGGTTTCAGGCATGGAGTCATGTCAACTGCCCAATTTTCTACACTGGGGTGCGCCCATTGGCGCGAATGTTTGGGAAATAGTCACACCAATGCCGCAAACCATTTTTGGTACAAAATGAAAGTCAAATACCCCAATTATTCACAAATACAAGCTTCAAAAATGGCTAATACTATTCATATGAATGTGTTTGTAGGTAGAAAGCGACAAAATGGTGATCGAATGGAAAGAATGGGAACACAACAAAGAGGACGAGCTTGCCATGGGGAATGAGAGATGCATGGAAGCTCTCAGAGACTGTGGATTAAAGAAGTTCTTCTTGACACCGTGTCTCCGTGCTCAACCGGAGATGCTACAATATTTGATCAACATATGGGATGAGGATCAAGAAAAGTTCATCCTTCGAGATCAGGAACTTGACATTGATGTTTTTGACGTCTACTTTATCATAGGATTATCGCAGGGGAGCAGCACCAATCCTAACTGGTACTCAGCCTTGCATGGAGAGTATTTCCATGGTAATGGACAGGGTATGTCGAGATGCACGGAAGGGAAAAGGAAGTGGGAAAGTTGATATCCAAACTATCCTAGACTTAGCACTAAAATTAGTGCTACATACCATCACACGAGCTGCGGGATCGCAAGCACCGCATGAAGAAAAAAAAGCACAATTGCTTCTTGTTGTAGACTGCTTGACACCGAACATCTACAACTGGGCAGAGGCTGTGACAATAAACATGAAACGCCAGGTAAAAAAATGCAAGAAGGGAAAATTGAAGCAATTTGGTTATGGGTCTATCCTAGTATCGTTCTTCCTGGAACGACTACCAATTTTTCAGCATCAGGAGGTCATAGTCCTAACACCACCAGCGAGAGAACATCGGATGGCTCGATGGTAGGCTCTGATGCCAAGGGCAGGGGGTAGTCAACATATGTCTTGGAGATTGGAGTTCTTTGATTGGCTCCACTCACAGTTGATCATTGTGGAGTACTGGCCCTACTCTGGTACATATTTTATTGGTGATCCGGACCTCCCACTCCCGGAGGGAGAGGATTAGGATGAAGATTTGGGTAAGACTCATTTTTAATTTTCATGAGTATTATGATTTTTTTAACTATGTATGTTCTGACATTAAATCCATGTGTTTTCAGATGTTGGCCCAGAGAGAACTGTGGGCATGTCTCCGATAGCGAGGTGAATTCCTCATGATTTCGACCCTCATGGCGAGGGAGGTGAGGAAGAGGAGCTTGTGTGCAACCTAGAGGGGATCACATGTGGGGTCCCAGATTATACACAATTCAGCGATGTTCCTCGCGCCTACCAGAGACATACCGTCGGGATGCCAAGCCATATTCACTGCTTGCTAAGGCGGCTCATATGGGCAGTGACATGCTACCATGAGCATCACGCCGATTAGACACCTAGGCTTTATATTTGCAAATTTTGAGAAACATGGTGTCTTAGGATGTAACAGAAACACACATATTTTTTGAATGTATGATGCAAACTGATGCAAACATGCGATATATATATACACATCTATTTTTCTACATGGATCTTTTTCACATGATGATGATTTTACAAATTACGCAAATGTATATCTAATACAATGTTAGCCACTGTATCAGTTAATGCATTCATTTGTATAGGAATATGTTGACATGTAATAAAATCAAAATGTCTTTCCAACAAATGAATACGTAAATAAAATCTCAAAATGTATGGGTTTCTAACCAAATAATGACCATTGAGTTGCAGAACAACAAGCTGTGAATCTAGATTTACAAGCAATGCGCGTATGCCGATATTGATTGCCTCGGTTAATAGTTCAAGAAAAACACTATATTCAGTGACATTGTTTGTAGTTCATCCTAGAAAAATACCTTGCAGTTCTATGAACTCACCATTAGGATCATAGATTACCCAGGCTACTGAAGACAAATTATAGGTACTGCAGGAAGCACCATCTGCGAAACCGACATAAGGGGTAATAGACATTTGCACAAATAGGCAAGACCCAAATAAGCAGGAAAATGCTTGCAAAGCACACCAAATCAAGAAATGTACAAAAATGGAAAAAACACCTATGTACACAAATTATGCATGAATGACTCATGCATAATACTTTTTGAGATACAACCCATTCGTGGGTTGTTCTAAAGGATGACCTTCGTAATAAATGAGCTCATAAGCCCCATTCTGCAATACACATTTAACAATGTAAGGCCCATGCCACATGGGTTGAAATTTACCTGCCCCCAGCTTATCATGAGCTTGGTCATACAAAAGGATGAGATATCCTTGAACAAAATAATGAGAGGAAACTGATTGGTCAAAATGAGCTTTGACCCGCTTTTTTATGCTTCAATAACCAGAGCAACAAAGCGATGGGTTTCATCCAACCTTTATAGATAAAGGAGACACACTTCTTCTAGTGAAGTGTTCGGTGATAATTCAACAACCAACTTGAGCAAATTTATTTCACATTCAATTGGAAGAGTAGCTTCCAGACCATAAACCAATTGAAAAGGGGTGAATCCGATTGCACTCTTAACTAAGGTTCGGTATTCCCAAAGAGCTGAAAATAACATGAGATGCAAATTGGATTTATGGATCCCAATCATATGTTGAAGCATGGTAACAAGAAATTTTTTCATAGCTTCAACCTAGCCATTGGCCTGAGGATAGTACGACGTTGAGCTGTCGTGACGTACACCCAACTTGGAAGTCAACTCAGCCACCATGTAATGCCTAAAATGGGAACCATGATCGGTAATGATGGCTTGAGGGATGCCAAACCTAGAAATGATGTGGTTGAATATGAATTGAGTAGCTGTCTTACCATCAACAACAAGTGTAGGCATTGCTTTGGCCCATTTGGTGAAGTAGTCCACGACTAAGATAATATAAGCATGCCCCCCGGCCGAGTGAGGGTTACACATCATAAAATCGATGCCCCACTTCACAAAGGGACCAAAGTTAATGACAGGATGAAGAGGTATAGGAAATTCACACATCTTGCATTGATAAATATGGCAATCATGACATTTACGAAACGCGACAATGCAGTCTTTGAAGATAGAAGGCTAGAAATAACCCACACGAAGAATATTTTATGTAGTGGCATAACCAGACATATGACCACCACAGGCACCACTATGACAATCATTGAGGACTTTCTCAACTTCCTCGAGGGTCAAACATCGACGGAGAATGGATTCCACTCCGACATGATAGAGGGTATCCCCGACTATATGATAAGGTTGCGAATGATGACGGATGTGTCGGTGGGCATCCTTCATCAACTTAGATCTGAAAGTAGAAGTCTAGAGATAAACGATGATATCACTGTACCACAGATGGAGGGTGTTAATCAAGAAAAGAATATCGTCTGGAATGTATTACTCAGAAGGAGACAGAGGAGAGTCTGAAGGGAGGGAACAAATCAAATCAGCAAAGATATGGATGTTCTTAACAATTCCCAGTTTAACGGAAATGTCAATAGGCATCGTTTGTGTAATATTACTCAAGTTACCTTCTGTAAAGACATCATGTGTAAAAATAGGCAATTGAAGCAGAGGAGAAGGAACCTGAGATGAAAAATGCTCAAGACAAGTAGACATGGGCCCGAGGCTAGGCATAAACGAGGAACGAAGATGACCATCATTCCACGGTAGATCCTCAAGAGACATGGTTTCCACAATGGCCTCATCGGAAGGAAACACTTCTTTCAAAGGATAAGGTGAATCTGAATCATCAAGCCAGGGGGATTGAGAATAAATTTCAAGAGACATGCTCAAAGGAGCACAATCAGAAGACGAAGGTCCCAAAGCAGCGATGAGTTCACAATAATCAATCTCAACCAGAATCAAAGGCATCAAATCTCTGAAGGAATCAATCTGTTCAGGGGAAGGAATAATCCATGGTTCATTAGACTGAGATATCATATGAATCTGAATAGTATTTGGTGGAGGAAGAGGAAAAGTACCCATTAGGGCATGATCCTTAAAAATACCTGGCCCTACGCTCTCGTAGGGAGTAGGAATCTGATCCAGATACAAAATGTTGTTCTCGGAAGAAGAGGTGAAGAAAGACAATTGATCAATAGTAAAAAAATTTCCTTCATGTGGAAATTTCAAAACACGAAAGAGAGTGGATGGAACACATAACATGGCATGAGTCCAACTGTGATCGAGGAGAAGTTTATAATTGAGTTTAGCATCAATGACTTCGACCTCAACATTTACTGTCTTCCCTTTCAAATTAATCGGTAAACTAGCGAGAACACCTAAAGGTTTTGATTCTCTTCCATCAAACGCTTCTAGGGAATTTGGTGATGAATTCAGGGCTGGAGAACCAATATCTTTCCAACACGAAGAGGACATGACACAGGTTGATGCACGTTCGTCCATAACTACTCGATGGATGTCGAGACCATTAATGAGCGAAATTTGATGCGGAAGTCATGGAACAAAATTCTCTAGATCGAAAGCAATAAGGCTAGTATAGGCAGGATCAATCCCACCAATTGCAGATAACAAATCTCTTCGCTGCAATGGACAACTATGAAGTACTTCTAACACGGACATCGTGGATGGTGCTTGAGCCAAATCCTAAAAAATATTGTAATGGTGAGCGGCACGAGCATTGGGATTATAAGAATATTTGCGGAGTACACCTTTGGAAGGTGGTAGCACAATGGATTCGGTAGTGGGCCTTTCAATTTCAAGAGGGACAGTAATAGGCAGAGGAGGAGGACCATCAGTGATCTCCTTCCCCGTGGCTTGACGAGATCCAGTATAATCTTTCAACCGAGTAGCAATAGAAATGACTGTAGAACCATTCATCATGAACACTTGAGAGCCAAATGGGGTAGAGGACTGATGTTGCTCTACCATTTGAGTCTGCTGAGATGGGAATGGTTCTTTAAGAATGAATGGAGTTCCCAAGGTGCCTTTGAGCAAGTAGCTCACTTCAGATCATCTAGAACAGTCCTTGGTGAAGTGCTCATCGTCACAAATCAAGCAAGGGTACTTTGGTTTGCGTTGAGAGCCATCGCCAGCACGAGGTTTCTGAGAATCCTATTTCGGGGTATCAACTTTGGCCTTACCTTTACCATTCTTTTTACCTTTAGAAGTATTATCCGTAGGATTGGCCTGAATGGCATTAACTTCTGCGGGTTTTCCAGAATTCGAAGTAGATTGAAAAGAAAAATTCTTGGAAGAAGCAGACTTCGGCTTCCCATCGTTTGAAGATGAAGACTTATAAGAAGTCTTAGACACAGAACCAATAATACCATCGACGGATGGAGTCACTGGTGGTTTAAAAGTTCCAGGTCGGGGAGCATCAGGCAAGATATCATATAATGCGCCAAATTGAGAGTACACAAGATCAAGGTACTGAGTGTAAGCAATGGCTTGTTCCTCGGTTACACATGCCCCCATAGCTATGTCTTTGACAACCTGATTGACAAAGGAGGTGGTGAACCAATGAGTTAGAAGCTGATCAGGAATATATAATTTGATCATGTGATGATGACGTTGCCACTCATGAATATGATTCGATATATGAGTAGCTCGGTCCTGTTTTAATGACACAAGGAGGTGCGTCCCGGTCTCATAGCGAACTGGTAACTGGCAATGCGTAAGAAATGCCATGGCTAAATAATTGAAATCTTGGAAGACGCCATAAGATAGCTCAATGTACCACTTTGCAGCGACATTAATAAGAGCTCGATGGAAAAGACGAAGTCTAATAGCATCATCAACCCAAGAGTTAGAGGAACACCACAAATGGTAAGTCATAACATGCACTTAGGGGTATTCACCAAACTTGCCCTAAAATTTGGGACAATCACCAGGAATATTGGTTGGAACTGAAGGCCAATACGGGTTATAAAGAATGGGATCGTTCATCAACTTTGACGCATCGGGTAATTCCAACATATCAAGAAATAGTAATTAAGTGTTGAAAGTCATCAAAGTTATTTTATATGGACCTGCATGTACATTCCTCCCAGTCCGAGTGGGATTTTGTCCCCATACATTCTGTCCTAGAGGATTCAGATCACAGGGATTAGAAGCAGGATAAATTTATTGATACTGGTGTTGAGGACCAGGATACCGAGTTGGAGTAGACCACTGAGGTCCTTGCTGAGTAGCATATGGAGTCTGCTGTGGAACGTAATCATGGCTTTGAGGTTGATGATATACAAGTTGATTTTGAGTGTAAGGAACCTGGGGTACACTATATACCAGTTGATATGAACCTTGAGGGTAGTAAGCACCTTGAGGTTGAGCATGCGAACCCTTGAGTAGGATGCTAAGCGGGTAAACCTGGTTGACTATAAACAGGTAGAACGGGCTGCTGAAATGATGGAACCAGCTGAGGAGCAGGTTGAATTAGTTGCTGAGCAAGTTGAACCGAGTACTGAGGGCCACCGGGTTGGCCTTGTGGGAAAGGTTGGCCTGATGGTTTTGATGGACTAGGTTGTCCCTGATAACCAAGTTGACCCGGAGAAGGACTGTAGGGTTGTCCTGGTTGCACAACATTTTGGCCATACTGAACATGTGACTGCGGTTGTGGTGCAATAGGTTGTCCCTATGGTGGGTAGATTTCCCCCCCAGGAGCATAAGATAGTCCTGGTTAATTCTGAGGTTGACCAAACAGATCGTAGGGTTGTCCATGTTGGACCAAAGGTTGACCTTGTGAAGGTTGGCTTTGTGAACCAGAGGCAGGGCCCTGCTTAGCTAAAGGTTTTCCTGATGAGGGTTGTCCTTGCAAGCCAGAGGGTTGTGAAGGCAGGGTAGGTCCCAAATGAGTAACAGTCTGATAAGGATCATAAACAACCTGATGAGGACCAATAGGAGGCAAATAGACCAGATTACCATACAAATCATAATGGTGTGGATATACCATTAGGGGAATTTTGAGGTCTAAAATGGGCCTCATAAGAAAAATGTACAACAAAAATAAACTTTATAACAACCAATAGGATTTAAGATGATGATTTCAACCATGGGGGATGATTCACCATTTTTTAAATAAAAGGGTAAAAATATTAAAAAATAATAAAATAATAAAACTACTTTTTCAACTTGTATTTTCAACTTATCTCCCAAAATTTTTACTCAAATTTTCGAGTGAGCATTGTTGGATGCGACCATTCTCATCTGGGCGAGTACCATAAACAGACATTGATGAATTTAATACAATAAAAATGGGAAATACATAAAAAAACGTGATTACAATCACGTTTTTTTATGTATTTCTCATTTTTTGTGTAGTAGGACCCATCGAAAGTATGAAACATGGGTACTCCTTGGATGAGGAATTAAATTTCGCATCCAACGAGTACTCCCGCTCGAAATTTGAGTAAAAACTTTGGGAGACAAGTTGAAAATATGAGTTGAAAAAGTAGTTTTTTCATTTTTCCCTCTAAAATTTGATGATGTCATCAAATCTTATTTGATTTTTTCCACTATTATTTTATAATTTCCTTAGGAGGCCCATTTTAGACCTCAAAATTCCCCTAATGATATACGGGATTACCAACAACATCATAGTGATGGAGTCAAAGATTACCAAGAGAACCCTGAGAACTCTGTTGCTGAACAACCAACATATATTCTTCAAAAGTAAGATTGCCAGGAATCATAGGAGCAGTGGAAACCGCACTAGAAGTAGGTGGGGCCTTCGTGGCACTATATTGTGATCTACCAGGACCGAGATTAACATGCCACGCTGGATTGAGGAAAATAGACCTGCGAGTGTGAAAAAATCCTGACAACTGATGGGTAACAACCAGTGTGGATGAAGCCACATAGACCGTCGGTTGGACTAGAACAAACATAACAGTAACCGACGAACCAGGTGTCAAAGGTGATAGTCCTAATGAAGGGAGGACCGAACTATGAGGAGGAGTTACTGTACTGGATTGTGCTATGGAGGCAACACCAGACATAATCTGACTCAAGGACCAATATCCAAGCAAAAATGACACCGATGATGGAGAAGATTGAGCAGAAACATGAGGGACATCTTCCAGAAAAAGCTGATATTCTCCTGTAGAAGTAGGCATTCCTTCACTACCAACAGGACTAGACAAATCCATGTCTGACTCCACCGTAAGGTCTTTGAAAATACTACGGGGACTAGGAGGCACAACAACAACAAAAAATGGTGAGCCCAACGTAAGAGGAGGAAAATCTCCTTCTTCCCCAAAAACAGAACAAGCACCAGAAAGAGGCCAATTGAATTCAATTGGATCTTCAGGAGGAGATCGAGTAGCAAGAGGCAGGAAAAATGGGAGAATAGGTTGCGAAAACTTGGCAGACCTAGTGGATTGAGGGGTTTCAAAAGAAACGTCCGAGAAAGAAATACCACTAGGAGGCAGTGAGGATGAAGAAACTAGTGGTTTCGCCACCGTGACCGTATATCAAAACAGAAAGGAAAAAAGAGAACCAATCGATGACTCCAAGATCAAAACCAAGGAAAAACAACAGGCCAAGTAATAAAACTTTAATGGGCATGTGATCGTAGGTGATTAATTTTATGACACTGAAACCATATTTTGCTGTTTCATTTTTAAAGAGTCGAGAAACAGGCAAAAGATGACTCTAGTCACTTTCAATTTTAAATGAGTGTGAAAGGACAAGTGCTCGACGATCTCTTCTCTTTTTTAAAGATTCATGAAAAGATAAAAATTACTACACTGGAATGCTAAGCAAGAGGGTATACCAGGTTTCCGTGAACTGCCATATAAACCTTGGTGATCAAATGAAACAGAAATGACCAAGGACTTGATGTACGTGCATGTAGTCTACTTGAATGTTGTGTTCAGTGTATCACGGTTACAAGGTGGAAGACTCGGATTCCTATGGATAAAAGGATTGCAACCTAGAGGGGTCTCCCTTTATATACTCGAGGGTACGGGGAGAAAAAGTCCGTACTAGTGCTGTCTAAAGCCAGATGGCGAACGACAACTACTAGGTTTTAAGACACCATAACACGTCTCTAGCCTAGACCACTAAAATGTTTTGTTAGGTTTCAATGATTCCTTATGTTAATTAAATGAATTTTAAAGTTGATCTTGGATTATGTTTCAGTTTTAAGGCCCTATCGAATTTAGATCTCAAAATTCCTAAATGCAAATGAACATCATTTCCGATTCAATGAATGCTAGTTACGAGAAGGATAGAGATATTTGAAACAAAATCAAACAATGAAAGTATGCAAAGAAATCCACTAATGCATCTAACAGAATCAAAAGAAACTGAAACTCTTTCCTAGACAATCAGTCGCTAGTTATGAAAAAGAAAATTTCAATTTCGATGCAAAGAAGGAAAGCAATTTTTTATTTTTATTTTCAATGAAAATAAGTTCATGATGCACTAATTACGTGAAAAAATGAAAAAAAACACTAGCTTAAGTGTTGTGTAGGAATTTAAATTGATTGACTCAATAAAATGCAAAACAAACACAAGAAAGCACTCAAACTAATGCCGCAATCTTCCAAACCAAAAGAAAGTTTTCAAACTGACCCAAAACAAGCAATGTAATCTATGCTTGGAGAAATAAGGCGAAGAATCAATCGAGAAATGAAATGACTCTGCAACCAAATAAATCACTCAAAAATATCAAGAAAACTAAGTGCAATCGATCCAAAATTGAGACTGGAAACAATCAAAATGACTTGGTTCTCAAACAGAAGGCTCAATGTACCAAACCCTTAGAAACCCTAAGGCTTCAATTCACACTAATAAGAAGATGGAAAATGACTGATAAAATCAAGTTGACGGCAATCAAAACAGTCCCAAAGGCATAATTACACATAAAAAACAACCTAGAAGCAAGCACAATTTACCAAAAGACTCATTAAGGAGGTCAAAGCAAATCCTATAGGAGTCGGCGCAAATGTAAGGTTGTAATTCGTGCCATACAGGGGTTGGCGTGGCTGCAAAAAGATCAACCTGTGCCAATCGACACAACTATTCAGAGGAAAAACGCGCCAAGCTAGATAACTATGGGAAAAAGGGGAAAAACCAAAACCTAATGAGCAGAGGTCAATCCTGACACTTTGGAGTTGAACAGAGGATGTAAACTTAAGCAAGCAAACCAGGAAAGGTAGATAAGAAAATCAATGATTGAAACTGACCCAACAAGATGAAACGACAAACTCGCACTGATCCCTAGTGGAGTCGCCAATTTTTTATGCAGGTAAATCCTCTCTGCAGATAGAGACGATCCCTCTAGCCCTAGAGTGGTTCTAGAAACAAAGAGACATGCTAAAGTGTTGATTCCTAATTATTGAATGAAAATAGGACACAGTAGATCGACCTACCTAGAGTCCAACAATGTCGTCGTTGCTGTAGTGGTGGTGGCCTCTCGCTCCTGTCTCGGCAAGTCATGATCCTTTCGCAGTCATGCTTGGATACCTGCACATAGGAAAAAAACAAGAACAACATACAACATAATAATTTCACTCATAACTACTAGCCAGTCAAATAGGGCTAAGAATATTGCATTAAATATCTAACATAATACAAAATGGGAACCAAACAATAGTCACGTGTATGTATTGATAGAAGGAAGAGTTACAACCAATGCTTTGACGTCGCAGTCTCCTCCAGTGGGGTTCGGTCGGAGCGCGCCTCATATGCTCATTAGGGAATTCTGGTGGGATGAAGGCATGGAATCAAGCTCTCTCAAAAGACATGGACTCAAGCTCTCTCAATGTAATTCATTCTTATTCTATCTCTCCAGTATGTCTAATTCTCCAAGTTTAGTTCTTCGGTTGTTCAACTGTTAAGCTATTCAACTATTCAACTATTTAGCTAGTTTGTGCAAAGAGAGATAGCTTCTTTTTATAGAGGAAAATGAGGAGGTTAGGATCCCTAAAAAGGTGGTAGGGAGGCCTATCCTTTAGGGAGTTCCCATAAGAGGTGGAAACCATAAAATAAAGGAGGGAGTCTGTGGTTTTTTAGTTCAACCACTCCCAATGACTCATCCTCGAGTTGGTTGGAGTGGAATCTTTGCCTCTATTTTTAAAAAACATTCCATAAACATCTTGGCGCGGGTGGAAAACTGGGACAGAGCACCAGCTGGCACGGGGTCCAGTGTTAATCTTCCTCTTCGGCGCGAGGGTATAACTGACTACCCGCGCCAAGGCAAAAACAAGGGTTTTTGAGTCTCTGCTTAGGGAATTGTCAACAAAAGGAATATTACTATCCTGTAAAGGGATACAATGATAGTCTTTGCAAGGCATGACACTGCTTATTGATCACGAAAATGACCTTCCAATGGGCGAGATGGGGATTGCAGGGACAGTGAAATTTTTTTGTGTAACACTACTGTGTAAAACTTATGTGTGATGTTATTTCTCTATTATACACTGTTGTTCAGTGTTATTTAGGCTTATTTTCATGCTTAAAACTCACAATTTTATCGATGTTTCATGGTTAAATTACTCATTCCTTAAGCAAACAAATGGAGACAAATTGTACATGTTTTTATTACTGAAAGGAAACTTAGCACAACAAACTAATACAATCCTTTCATATCACAAAGTGGATAGCTATGGGACTGTCAACTTCCCAAACTATTTTATTCGGTCATTACAATAAAAGTAGAAAATTAAAACTTCTACAGTAAAATAAAGTAAAGTACATATGAAGTAACATTTGATCATGACGTGGCAGTGGCCTCAAATCCTGGAATGGAATAATCTCTTGCATCTGCATAATTAGCTTGCGGAGACATCCATTGCTTCAATTTTCTCCACGAGTCTACATTCAAGCTAGAAAAATTAGCAAGATTGACCTGAGCCATTCTAAAATATTTGATCCTGGAATATGAGGATCTTTCTGAAAAAAAGGTTTTCACCATCAATAATAGTTTAAAGTCTTTATGCCACTAATTCACAATAGTGGCTCCCTTTAGGATTGCAGTCTTTTCATGGGTATGTCCAATTTTACTCTTTGCCTCTACCAGAATTTTTTCATATGTTTCCCAAGGGAGAATATTTCCTTGTTGATCCCAACAGGATGGAAAACCAACCCTAGTTCTTTTATCAAATAACACATTAAATCTTACCACTACTTCTTTTACTTACTTCAGATTTTTCTTTGTAGTCTCCCTATATGAATTCTTCATGATCATCTTATTAAAATTTAACAGACATCATTCATGTCTTCAACTCCAGAATCCTTCAGTTCTTGTGCAGTTTTGGAATTAAGAAAATAAATCAACCTCTTGGAATACGAGGCCCTGTTTTGTAATTTATCTTTATTTTCAACAATGACATTTTCAAACTCTGTCACAATACTATTTTCTTCTCCTACAATAATCAGTAAATCCCATATGTTCTTGATAGCATCAATGATGTCATTCCAAATAATCTTCGTGGCTTGTATAAGGAACATATTTCCCTTCACTTTCTCTTTCATCTCTTTGATATCCTGATAGGCATTCTGATAGTCCTGCCTATACTTTTTTGCATTATCCTTTGTCATGTGTAACTCATTCTCTGTAACCTTTCCAAGTCCCTCTGAGTTTTATTTAAATCAATTGCTTCCATTCTTAACTTAGTTCAGACTTGAGTTAGTTTGGCAGTAGGGTCTTCTCAATTTAATGGAATAACCACTGTACAAACACGAGAATCTACATTTTCTTCATATTTGTCCAACAAAACATGCAACAAGTGCTCTTTCTCTGTCTTCACTTCAATTACTTCAGTAGCCATAGGATGCTCACCTATTGGAAGCTTAAGCTTCTTCTTCAAACTCTGAATTTTAGATTCAGTAGACTGTAACAATTTCTGAATTGTTGATCTATCTTCGGGATCAACACAAACTTTAACAACTATTTTCTTCAATTCCTCATTCTGTGTGGAATAAGCTCTTGAGTTAGCTTTTTCCAAATTCAATTGTTTGATCAATTTTCTCAACATCTTTTCAGCTTTGGCAACATCTGGAGTAGCCTTATTGAAATCATTAAAGATTATTTGTCTTATTTTCATATGCAGGTTAATCTGATCAGGAAGAGAAATTTTCTTTGCATCCACTGTTAAGTTAACAGGTTTGAAAGAGGTATTAGAAGTGAAACTCACGACTGAAGGATGAGAAAAATCTATCCTTAGTTGATCCTTTTCTAAGTCCATGGCTTTCAATAAGCTTGTTTGCTCAAGGGAAATTTGAGCTTTAGACTGAGACTCAATTTTTCTCTTGTCCTTTTGTTTCTTTCTTGAATTTTTGTGAACACCTTCTTAATACTTAACAAAGAATGATGAATTGTACCCTTTGGAAGAGGAGATGAAGGAGTGCAAGAGATATCTCCCAATTACAAATAGTATGCAGGCAGAGCTAAAGAGTTTTCCTCTTCCATTTTCTTTGCCTTCTTAGCTTCATTTCCTGCATCATTCTCCAAATCATTCAATTTATCCCTTCTCCTTTTAAGTCCCTTCTGATTAGGGCGAGGGTTTCCACCTCCACCTGCACAGACATAGAATTTTTTCCTCCATTTTCCAGATTCTCCATTTCTGGCCTTGATTCATGAACAAATGGAGAATAGTCATTCCCCACTTTGCAGTTTGAAATCACATGGTATGGGTCATAAGCCCATTTCCCCTCCAATATCAAATGCATGTCAGTAAAAATTTTGTGAGCTACTTCTAGGGCCTGTTTGGTGTTTACAATGAATGGCCCTACTGTCCTGGGTAGTTTAAACAAATGACCTTTCTTTACTCGCACAAAATGGACTTTATCAACATTAAGAACTTGCCCGATGAACTCCAAGGCAAAAAATCTCATGGGAAGAAATACATGTAATTTAAAAGGATCTATGTAAGCTCCAAACAATATAATTTTAGTATAGTCTTCATGAGAGAACCAATCTCCATATATCACATATTTACTTAATTTCAAAAAGTATTGAGCTTCAAGAAATAATCTTGGTGAAGGCACTCCATTTAAAATTGAATATACAATAGGAAGGAAAGAGGAGGTAAATTTAAACATTCCTTAATTTCCCAGCTATTTTCTTTCCAGGTCTATCCAAAATATCACTGACTTATTATTTTTATTCGCATCACCAATATTCAACCCCAACTGGGTAAATATATCCACATTAATGTAAAGAAACAAATAGGTGACTAGAGAAGGAAACCTAAAACTTCCAGTGATTGATAAACTCATAAACTGATTATTGATAGCACTCTCCATATAAGTGGGAATATCCAAAACTACTCCAAGCTTCATAATTAAAGAAAACATTCCCAAAATTTCCTATCTACCACCATAGCATCTTCTCTCACTAGGATTTTGGCCAAAATTTGGAGAATCGGTTGTACATCTTCAACAAAGGATATTAAAGGAAAATTGTCTAACTCCAAGGAGAACTTTGCCTTTTTAGGCATGAGATAAAATACAATTTGGTTAAACCCAGTCCCTGAAAATTCTTGAAAATATGTAGAGAGGGATTCATAATTAAAACTCACATATGAATCTGCAGAGGGGTAACAAAATGATTGCCTTATCAACTGCTCTGACACCTGTAAGACATTTTCCCCAATTGGTTCATGAAAATGCATTTTTTAGGGTACATGGTAGAAGCCAACCAATTGATAAACTCTGGAAATAGGTAGGTCTGTGGAACAAACACTGACAGGAATCCAGAATTAATGAATGCATACAAAATTGAGGATGCTGATTGGTTTAGGATGACATGTTGATAGAATATAGGGTGGTCTAATGTGAAGATAGTATCCATAATGTATGTTTCTTTATCCATTAACAGGATGTGAGTAGAAGATCCAACAATAAAAACTTTCTTTAACATTTTGGACAATTTTCAAGAACAGTTGCACGGGTTACTTGGTTTTGTCGAGGTGACTATTGACTTGGAAGCTAGTATGAAAATTGGAGGGCTTTAGTTGTTCAGGAGGCAAACATGGGCACAATGAGGACAAACATCTCTTTTATATAAATAAATGTGGGGGCGGGAAAAATCATACGAAAATGTAATTAATGGTGGAATGACTGACAAGATGGTTGGAAGTGATGTGGAGGGTGACGTGGAACACACAACTCGCTCACTTTCTAGCGTTGTGGGGCTCGTCGGCTATCGTCACTAAGGGGGGACTCCATAGTATGAGATCGATCACAAAGTTGTGTCCCTGTAGTTGATCTGGGCCGCTCATTCTGGTCAACTAGTGGGGGTCAAATATTCCAACGAAGGCACCCCGTAAGTCAACCTCCAGTCATGTGATCCCACTCATGCTTCATCACAGGATGAATTTTCACATTGGCGGTATCCATGATGTCGCTTGCCCATCTTTTAACAGAATGTGCCAATCGTGGTCCCACTTTCTAACACATTAACTCCAATCACTGCTTAGTACTTATTATTTTTATTTTTTTTATTTTATGAATATATATATATATATTAAATTTTTTTGAAAGACATAAAATCATATATACAACATATAAGAAATTAAAAATAGGCCACAACATGTACCATCAAGGTCAAATATAATACCTTAGGATATGGAAATATCACTCTTATATGGCACCCTTCTCAAGTTGCGTTAGATTTATGTGTCATTTTATGTACTTTAAGGACTACTCTGGGGCACCTATCTTCTACGTGTCCATAGTCCTAATAATGTATACTATGAAATAGGTACACACTATATTTGGTGGTGACTATCATATTTTTCTTTGTCGCATGGATCCACTGTGTATGTTTTATGGCCATGTACTAGCATTTCATGTCATGGATTCATAGTTTATGGTTGGTGGCCATGTTTAGTTTCTCTTTATGTGGAGATGGGTATGCCCTCCTTGGGGATGATTATATAATGATTGAGACTTGGGTATCAATATGATTTTGATTTCATTCCTTGGTGTAAACTCCTTCCTCACATTTTTATACATGTTCTTGTAATGAATTTCAATTACTAGTTTCTCTTCTGACCTCATGCATTATGGGGTGTCTGTTATAACTCTATTTTCCACTCCACTACAGTGAGATAGAACCTAGTTCAACTTATCTCAGTTTCTGGCTAGAATGTATCCCATTTCAATGTTTTTTTGACTTATATGAGTCTTACAAGGAAGTTTTTAGTTGTTATAGGGATGAAATTACATAATTGAGTAATTTATCATAATTATTTTGTCAAAATTTCATAATTATGAAATACTAATTATTTCATAATTGAGAAGAATATTTTTAGTGAGTTGGGAAAGCATCATATCTATGGATTTTAGTTTCTTGATTCATATTCCATCAAGTCTATCCAGGAGTTGTATCCACCCAATTCACATGCCATTAAGCCTAACTTATCGTGGCCCTATGTGTTTATATACATCTTATTGAGCTTGAAAATTAACCTATATAATGAGACCCTCTCAAGGAGAGATATATAGATAAAGTATTTCTCAATTATGTTGGATAAATTCTACCATACTTTCCTTCCACATGATATTATCCCAGTCCATAGATGAAACAAGGAGAAGAAGATATTGAGGATCGGAAAGGAGGCCTCACTATCAGAAGGTATATAATGTATTGTACTTTTTATTAATATGAATACAAAGTTATTTCCCTTCCAATTTCTTGTTTTTGATATGGATAGCTTAGTCATGTTTGTGTATTAATTTTATTTTTTAATCTAATATTCCTTCCATGGAGGCAAACATCATCTTTATATGTTAATGATTATGTGTAGGAGATTAGGCCTAGTAGCATGAGCGATATTTTTAGGTAGGAGAAATATCTTTAGTAGCCAAGGATTTGCAAAATCTACATCAATCTATGAGGTTTGATGTATGCACTTATTCTTTTCTTTTTTGTTTTATGTATGTGGGTGGTCATAGCATACATTTTTTGGGATTGGATATGAACATTCACACACCGTGTGACAGATCTAAGGGAAATATCCATGGAACAATAACTACTTTATTCTTGAGCATTTCTTGAGGTAACACTAAGTCATCGGGCCATCTTCAAATGTCATAATATTTATTTTTGAATTAACACAATATTTCATTTGGAAGCTTTTGAAATTCATATGCTCATATTTTAAACATCGTTGAGGGTTCATCATGCCACTTTTGAACTTAAATTTAAATATTTTGAATGATATTTATGGTTCCTTTAACTCTTATTTCCCTTCTATAACAATCTCTCAAAAGACATGGATAATTGATTAAGTCCTTATGAATATTGTAACTTCACATTCATGGCCCCCTTATCATATAACCATTTGAATTTAAAAGATTATTTTATTTGTGATTTATTTAAATCAATATGGATCCTCTTTCCAACATTTGAATTCAAAGCATCATATGGGCCTCCCCGTGCCTCTTAAAATCCCATTTTTCTTTCAAACTGAACACCATTTCCTAATAATTTTTGCAAGGAACTTCATAGAAAGAAAAAACTTTGAAATTAACAAGACTTTCCAATGAGAAAGAAAGCCACATGTCACTAGAATTAAAAGTTTTAGGAGACCACTAGGTTTTTATACTCACTCAATGTATCCAAAATTCCTTCTCTACATTTCTAGGTGGCACGCTTATCTAAAATCACTACTTAATGCCCATACATGTATTATAAACAAATTGACATATCACATAGTTCAATGTGTGATTCAAATTTTATGAGTATAGGCCATAGAATATTATGGATTAGTATTTGAATATGATCTCTCATTTGGATTCATATTAAAATTCATATTCCTTCTATATATACATGCTCCTTTTGATTTGAATACTTTTATATAAACCAATAGGATAATCATTATGTTTGAGAGTCCAATGATTTATGTAAAGAATTGCACCCAAACTATTCATTAATTCAAATATGAAATAAAATTTCAAATTTATATTTGTTAAGAATCATTGATTTCCACTACTATGAAAATTTTCTTATCAATCCTTTTGAAGGAAAATGATGTTGAAGTTGAGGTGAGGCATTGTTTTTTAATTTATAACGCATATTAGCCATTTCATACATACAAATGCTTCTAATGAATATCTAATTTGTCCAAAATGGGAGGGATGCTGTTATAAGTTAGATGAATTGTTTAAGAAAATTTCACCTATATTGTTAAAATATTGTGTTGTTTAAAATGGGTGAAATTCAAGGCTACTTATGTAACTTTGAATAAGATAAATCATGAGAAGATAAAGAAGACAATTTCATAGAGTACTTTAATGGAGCTTCAATACACGAAGCCAATGTATCTTGTATTCCAAAATATCTCAAGCCTCATAGGTTTGAAACATGTTCCATAATATGGGGAAATTTTAAGAATTTCGAAGGAAGAAAAGTGGACGCCCACATTTGTTGATTCAATAAAAAAGTGAAAGCATGATTCCAACACCTTGTTGAATATAGGGATCATTGTTACACAATGTAGATTCTAGGCCAGCCATAGTGCTTTGTTCCAATATGATTAGATGGTCATAAATGCACCAACATTTAAAATAAAACAATGATAAATTATTAAGGTAGGTATATAACCTAAAATGAAGCCAAACACCTAGAGACATATTACAACTTTCTTAGAATGGATGTTTACATGACCAATGCATGGGTGGTAAAAAATTTGCAAACAAAATATTTTTCGAAAATAATTAGTGAATGTTGAGTTTATGTCAAATATTTTAAATTATAAGACACAGAAATATACTTTCATTAAGGGAACAATATAGATAGTCCATTGTTATGGTAAGCAAGGTGTAAGAAGAGAAAAAATATACAAATTTCAAGGAGAATTGGGTTCTTATTTTATGTACCATATAGATGGAGGGGATGGTTTTCAAATAGGATATTATATTTTGAAATATGAAGTTTTATGTGTTGGTAGAGGACAAATTCCCCATGCTCAATGTACTTCTTAAATTTTTAATGTCATATTATACGATGGATATTGTATGTCCTACAATCTTTACTCGAGATAGGGTAGAGATGGAAAATGCAAATTTTACCCTAATGAAGGTTTATTTAAAAGACCTTTGGGAGCATAAGTTCATGTACCATGACACTAAAATATGTATTTTTTTTTTATCCCTTTTATGAGCGATTATTTTGCAAGAAATATCTAAATTTTTTTAAGGAGTTATTTAGGTTCTAGGACATATTGGTAGTAGATAACTGGATGGAAAAACCGCTCACACTAGAGTGTATGGAGAAATAAAATCTATTCATACAATATCCATATATGTACCATATTTATTTATAACATTATAATTTCCTATCGAACAACACTCCATGGATTTAATTCCACCTTGTCTCATCCAAAAAAAACTTGTGTCTAGCATATTCTTTGTACATTGGATTATCTGATCTAATCAATTCCATGTTTTCAATAATAAAAGTTTAAAATGTGGAGGATGATAGCTTAAGGAAATAAATATTTCATATATTTTTGGAATAAGGAATTACTGAGAGGTGGGCGGAGGGGGGTGAATTAGTAATTAATGCTAATTTTAACTTTTACTCTCAATTCTTCTTTTCTCATTTAACTTGGAAATCACTGATGTGACCATTCACAACTAAATTTAGTAGAAAAAATATAAACTATTCACAATGTCACACACCATAAACATATTCAATATATACAAATGGACACAAATATTTAATGTGGAAACCCAAAATGCAAAAACCACCAATCTTGTTTGTTACTATAATGTAATATGACCTCCTACTCAATTACATAAACGTGTTTATGAGAACCGAGTCACAGGAGGCCCAAATCCCCTTCAAATTAATAAGACACAAATTGACAAGAGGCTCCAACATCTTATAAATATATTCCACAACCTGCTTCAACCAACTTTATCATTTTTCATACAATTTTCAGACAAAAGACAATGACCTATTTCTATTACAAAAGGCATAAATAACTTGATATGTTGTCTCTTACATCTCCTACTACTTTATTATCCCAACTCTAATGCACTCTATTTTCTTCATAACTCCTCCAAAACCTTCACATACACTCTACCAATCAACCTCATCTTATCAATCCTCTCATCCTACACGATGCTACGCACACTCACCAACCCACTCCTTCAATAATCACTCTACATTTATATTCCCCCCTTCAAATATATTCAAATGGTAGACTTCAAATAAGTCACATAGTTCAATATCATGCGTTAATTAAAATAGGTTACTTCAATTAAAATTGAAATAACATAGTATCAGTGAGTTTAATTCCACATAATGGATTATTTCACAAAAACAGTGCCATTTAATTCTTCAGCACGGGTTACTTTTCTTATTCAAATTGATTTCCACTGTTGAATTTAACATTGATTGTGCCTTTCATTTTCCCATTCCATTTGAAAGGATTTCTTCCATTTAATCCAAAATGGCATTGAGAGTACTATATTTGTTATTTGGAAAGTTTGCCAAGAAATCCCATCACTAAAATAAGGTTCTCCACTAAATCCATTGACCAAGTTATGTGAATTATTATAGTGTAGTGTTATCAGCCTTAATTCCAATACATTAGTGAGCTTCTTGTGGTTCTGATATTAATTTCATCATTTTCAGGATTAAGCAAAGGTTTCAACATTTAGCAGGCCTTTAATTTTGATAGAATAATTTCCTAATTTGACCTTTGTGTTAAATAATTCTTATTCTACATAAAATGGCCTTAACGCCAAATATGGGATCACCTTTAATTACTAGTAGGGAGGTTGGAATGAATTACCTCCTATGTGCCTTAATATTTCGTGACTCGCTTGGAGGTTCAAATAGCTCAAAGGCTCAACTTAGGGTCATTTTATTTTTAGTTTTTTCTGAAGAAGATCAAAATGAATACACATAAAAACCTTCAAAACATGACATTCTAACAAAAAATTTGAGGTCATGCCACATCATCAGCTTATGTCATGCCTACATCATTCTGATGTCATAAATTCCACGTGGTGCCTCTTGGGTGGTGACACGTGTCACCTAGATTTGGCCCACTTCACCACCTAAAATGTCCAAACTGAATGCCACGTGTCACATTCCTAGTGTGACACATCACTATGTTATGACGTCGTTGAGACCATGTGGGCACCCCTAAGTGGTGCCACCTATCACCCTTTCTAGCCAATTAATTCTTTCCACCTATATGGCTGCACTGCTGGAAACAATGATCACTATTGAGAGGGGGGGTGAATCAGTAGTAATGGCCTTTATATCAATCTTTACAAATTTAGAATTTTTCCACAATGTCAATTATCCATGCACATTCATAACATTATCTTATCACAATATGTAAGAAAAAATCAACTCAAATCATAAAAATCATGAGAAATAACCATGAGAAAAAAAATCATGCACACATAAGAGAACAAGTATTTCTAGTGGAAACCCTTTCAAGAGAAAACCACCCTTTTGTTGCTGCGTTGCTCAATTATTTTATTATTCGACTGAAAAAATCATACATGGATTATCTTACACCCATAAGCTAGAATAATTGGCTTCCTCTAATTATGCTAGCATCTATCAATTCAAAAATATATTTCTCTCATGGATCTATGTAAATCTAACCACTGGAAGCTCCCACAACCAATGATCCCCTCCCAACTACCATTGGACTGTCCAACTCCTATTGGATGGAAAAAATTCTTCCTACTCCTGAATTCACCAAATCCCTCTCTAATTTGAAGCCTCCATGCCTTCACTTTCTCCATGCGAACTGTTATCACTCCATAATTTCTTAATGCTGTGAAAGAAACCAAGGTAACCACAAAACCACTTTGGAAGTTGGGAGCTAGCCCTTCCAGCTTTAGAGAGGAATCTCTCTTTCTGATTTAGATTTTCTTTTCTAAAAACTACAAAAAAAAAGCACATTGGCGAGGGTCATGCCTGTGATGGACCTTTAAGGTGCATCACCAATGTCACAGATGGTGACGGTCCTTAAAAAAACATTGTTGTAAGTGCATATAGTGGAGGTCCTTTAAGGTTTGTCACCAAAGCCATTTTCAGTGACACTTTTGGTGATGGTTGTTAAAGGCCCATCACTAATTCTCTCTTTGGTGACACTTCTAGTGATGATATTTTATTGACCCTCACCAATGCTCTTTTTGGTTACTTTTGGCGACGGTTGAAAAATATTCATCAAATGAGTTTTTGATGACGCTATGTGCATGTTACTATCTATTTTTTAAAAGATAACAATTTAAGACCATTTTTGTAGAGTATTTTTCATTATGTGTCCAAGGCCATATAGTGGTTAGAGTCAATCAATTTGTTAAGAAGTAATTAGTGTGTATCATTTCCCTCAAGTGATGAGAATATAGTTTTCCCATCAAGAAATAAATTATTCATCTCTATTAGGTTTATTATCTAACAAATTCCATTTAGAAAAAGTTCCACTATTTTTTGTAGAAACTATATTATTTAATAAAAAATGAAGCTTTGTCAATTCTATTAATGAGAGTGATCTAGCACTCCTCAACACTCTTGGCACATCTTAACACTCTTTGGTACACACTAACATTCCTTGGAACCTCACATGTCTTAGAACATCTTTGTACCTAGAACTTCTTTCCATGACTAGGAAACCCAAGCACATGTTGGCAAGCCCTAGAATAACATAACACTCTCCTAGAATGTATTGGCATGCCTCGTAGTCCCTAGCATTCCCTAGAACACTTTTTCATGCATTAAAATACATGAGCACTTGGCATGCATTGGAACTTGGCATGTATTGGAACCTATTATTACTGTTCCTAGCATGCCCCGTTTGAAAAAGATATAGTATGACTTATTAACCCTCTTATTTGTTAATTTCCTTGAATTTTAGCTTGGTTCTTCTTTTTGTTTCCTTGATACTCCATGACACATATTTTCATACCTTGGCACCCTGCACATCCTAGAATGCCTTAGAATATTGCATGCATCATCACTATTTGGCACATGTTAACACAAAACAGAACTCCCTAGCACACTTGGTACTTCTTGACATGCCTTGATATCCCTAGCATACCTTACTAGTGCTTAACATACCTTGTCACTCCCTCCTTCACATTTTGTCTAGCACTCGTTGGCACTGCTTGACACACCCTCATATTCATTCACTTCCACACATTTTGACCTAGTGCTCCCTTGTGTTTCCCTAGTGCTCCCTAACACTCCTTAGCATGCATTATCACACTATGTCATGCCTTAAAACTCTTAGATATGCCCTTCCACTTCATAACATGTGTATCACTCCCTAACACACATTGGCACTTGTCACCTGTTGGCGCTTGGAAATTATTATCATGTATATCATTTAATAAGATGCCTTGGTATGCTTTGGCGTGGTTTAATATTAAAGCTATTTGAGATAAATTATTGGAAATTAGATGATAAGTAACAGAGGATACCAAGAATGCACTAACACTAGGCACTTGGCACCTATTTCCACCTAGTGTTGTTGTGCCTAGCATGCCCCTCCTGGAAAAGGTAAATTGATGACTTATTAACCCGCTTATGTGTTCATTTCCTTTTAGTTTAACATGTGTCTCTTTTTTTTTCCCTTGATAGTCCTGGCATGTATTGTCACACCCTTTCAATTTTGGCATGCCTTAGCACTTGACACATCTTAGCATATTTGACATGCCTTCGAACTATCTGGAACATGTTACCATTCCCTAGAACGCCTTGGCACTCGTGCCCTCACAACTAGCCTTACATTTTTTCACGACTTGGGAAACCAATCAAGTCCTTAGCTACTGCAGTTCATGTGACATTGGATTTCTTGAGCCACAACAACTTGAACAATTTCACCTAATACAAGTAGATTGTGCCTTGTTCACCTTAGAACTGCCTATACCTCATCTTAGACCACTCATGTCCAAGCTAAACTTGTCCAACTTAAGAAATTACTAATACAAGGATCACGTCTAGCCATGCCCATAAAAAAACTAAGCAACATAGCTTACATATGAAATATTTCACATGTATATCCAGTTCATATAAACAATAGAGCATTAACTAAGAGTTTACAAGAACCACAAGGTACACAAGACAAAAAAGATATAAGTTGGCACAAGTCGAGTGCCCCAAAATTTATACACAACAATGCACAATATGAAATTGTCTAAAATAGTTTAAAACATGAGCATTTGGCCAAAGTGTGCCACATGTCATATAAAAATAATAGATAAAGGAAAAGTAATTTGGTGCCTAGCATAAATGATCCCTTTATCTAAAAATTCTTTGTCGATCCCCTTATCGTAATCGTAGGCTTTCCTCTTGCAAATACTATTATGAACTTATTCTAACACACTTCATTCTTGGCACACTTGAATTCACTGACACTCCCTGGAACACACTTATTTTTTCATTTCCATGCATTTTTGTTGGATGGTGTTGTCATTGATGTCAACCCATGGAGTTGACTGGGATTGAATTTGACTAAAAACACTAGTCAGTGATGTCAAATGGATAATGAACGCTTCTTAGTAATTTTCATATTACATCTAGATAGTAGCTACATTGTTGGATAGTTGAAAACCCAAGTCCTAGGGTTTGGGTTCTCTCGACTGAGGATGTACCCCAACTTTGTCGAGAGTTTTTAAAGGGTCAAATATTTGAGTTTTTCTTGGAGATCCATGTCATTGGATTCTCCTCAAATATATCCTTCTGGTGATATGTGGTACGCCACATGGTTCCTCCTGGTTAGATAGATAAGTGAGTTTGAAGGTAAAAACCCTAGTTGGTGGGCTAAATCCACAAAATAAGGTGACTTGGCACATTTCCATTATTTTTATGCACCTAAAATTAATATTAAGGGTTCCTTGCCATAATTTGTGGAGATAATATCCTAATGAAGGGATTCAAGCCACTATGCACCTATATAACTCCTACATCTCGTTAAAAAGCCTAATATATTTAGGTAGTGCATCTTCCTTAGGGCATAAGAAAACAAGATACATAATCTTTATCAGTTAGAATTAACAATTAATAATGTGTTAAAACCCTAAATGTCTCCTTAAACGTTCGTTATAGAATCCCCTCTCACTCTATAAAAAGAAGGCTCATATATCCTCCAAAACAAGCCATCATGGAATTTTCGGTATATATTTGTTTCTACGAAGATTCAGAAGTTGAAAAAAACCGATTTGAGCCAAAATATTGATGAACATCATGACTAAATTTTAGATCTTTGTTCTCTATATTTTCAGAGATATGATCTAAGGAAGTTAGGGTTTTGTAGGCTACCGAATTCCATGTCAAACAAGTGACCTTGGGAAAATCATCATAGTATTCGCTCTAGGCATTGGATTCATATTTCCTAAAAGGTGATAGAAATAGGACATACTATTGTTTTTTGGGTATCATTTTCAGGGCTGAAGGTCAATACAATGACACATGGCACTTCATACAAGTTTTCTCTACTAAGCAAGTCTATAATCAAGTCATAGAAGGAGATTGGGCATAACTCTTTCTTGAAGAATCCAATCTTGATCATACCTATGGGGTTGGAAAGAGGACTTCGAAGAATACCATAAGACAAAATTTCAGACCTTGGAGAGCTGAAATTACATATATACAACAGATTCAATATTGATCTCCTATAAGGAAACAAAAAGGTGTGTTATTTCTTCATTCTTGCTAGGTGTTGGGTCTAGTTTATTTCGACGATATGCTGCAAGATTTAAGGGTTGATTTAGTGACTATTTGAGGGAAGTTACAAAAAAATTTGGTGCCATAAATAGTCACCTATATGAAAATAGTGAAGCAGTGTATGATTTATTGCTATGATGATTGAAGTATAGAAAATACATTGAGTGTGATATAAATATTTTCGTACTTGTGTATCCTTGTGACAGTGAGGTAGTGACATTAGTCTTGATTGTGTATTACAGTGATCTAAATACTAGAGTAGTTGGACTATGACAATGTGTTGACACTATAACCTATGAAATGTCAAATGCCTATGACTCAATATTATGTGCAGTGATGTCACTTAGTAGAACAATGACAATTTTATCTTAACCTGACACTCAGACATAGACATAACAAGTATGTTGACACCTTGATTTTGAATTTCAGAATGAACCTGAAAATGGTGATTTGGCTTATGAAATTATATGATAGTGGTATATAATGCTATTGAATCAATTTTTGTGGGCTATATGACATGTTCTATATATAAATATTTCTTTGATAAGGAAACACCCTTAGTGATTGCAATTATTGGCTTGACAATGATATAAAATATCATAATATGGATTAACATTGATCTGATGTATTTAATTTGAAATTAACATATGGTTGACCTTGACATACTTGACAATAATCAACACTTGTGACTTTATGTTAACTTAAATTGATGAATGAAGACAATACTCACCTTGACTTTGACATCCTAAGAATGACTTTGACACACTAAATCATTACGTGTACAATGACATTTTTCCCTAATTTTGACTTAGTATGAGAAGATCAAATATTCATACCACACACATTGACCTTTTTACTTTGACTAGACTTGACATTGATATATTGACTTTGACTATTAGAACCTTGAATTGACAATGTCTATGATAAACTAGGATAGCTTGATTGTGACCTTGTAGGGTAGCAATTAGTGAAGGGAACATCATCTAGTTATACAACCTATTGGAGAAGGATGGATCGCAGGGTTTGACCATTCAAACAACATTCTTAAATATATGCTAGTAGCTCGTTGGGGACAAAGTTTGGGAGCATTTATTGCAAGGCATTGGGATGACCTAGGACACCTTGGGTTATGCCATCATTTGATAGAAGTGCCATATAATTGTCTCATTGTGTGCATCCTGATACAATGATGATAGTGATAAAACATTGATGATTATTAATTCATGACCAGTGTGATGACTATTGGGTGTGGAGCCTGATTATCTTCTTTATTTATATGTGGGGTAGCAATTTCCCCCGATGTTTGATCGTCGTCAGGGGGATCCAAGGGGGGGGGGTTGCCAAAACGGATGTAAAATTTCCTTGTAAAATATTGTAATTTTGTATTCAATCTGAGTCGTTCATTAGGAGAATGATCTGACTGTAGAAGTTATGTTTAATTTAGGGTTTTTTTCCCTAGAAGGAAACCCCTATGTTGTATGAGGGTATTGTATTGTGCCTGTCTATGGTGTGTATACTCTGAGCGAGACATAGCAAGGGGGATTGTGTGAGAGAGAAGAGGATATTACAATGGATTTGATGTAGGTGGCATCTTTTCATTTTGCTGGATAATATAAAGGAAGGAATGGTTGTTTCTGTGGACGTAGTCCAAGTTGGGTGAACCCTCTTGTTTTATATGTTTTCTATGGTTTTGTTTCCACATATTTTATGTCTTCCATTGCTCTGTAATATATAATTTTCTAACAATGGCAGTGTTTTGATGACTATTCATTTGTGAAGTGACATTTTGTGGTAGTCGGTAGTTATACAATGATTTGCAGTGACAATGATATACGGTTTGCAAAGACAATGAAACAATGATATATTGATGTGTAGCTTTGTGAAGTGATCAATTTGTGGGAACATTGATCAGTGGCTACCAGGATTCGATATTTATTCTACATCTTCCTTACAACTATTCTACATTGATTTAGAGTACAGGGGGGTCCATTTTGGAAATTGTGAAACGTGATCTACCGACTCATCTAGGTGATCAGAGTCACCTTTAGGTTGTGGCCTGAAAACACTTCAGGGTGGCAGGGTGGTGCTATGGAAAGTTGTGTCTTACATGGGGTGTTGTGGCATCCATTTATTTGTGGTTGATAAAATTATAGGGAATCACAACATCCTTTCTGATAGCAGCTGGTAAACAAAGTATTGGGTCACTCATCAGGTTGTGGCATGATCTACACAGTGTTGTGTTGTCATTCTGGTTGTAGCATGATATTAGGGTTTAGTAGCATCCTACAGGTTATGGCCTGTGAATTAGGGGGATGACGCATCTCTCAGTTGTAGCTTAAATATTTATGTAACTAATATTTATTTTAAAGAGAAAAGAATACTATTACTAGAGAAGCATTTGGTGGTGTTGACCCAGAGGGGGTTTTCCACCTAAAATCTCTGTGTCTACTATTTTATCTTTCTGCATTGTTGTGTGGTGTTTTTTTACTGTTGATTATTGTTTATAATTTTTGAAGACGAAAATTGATAATAACTAAAGAATGCTCTGAAAAGGATTAAAAAATGTTATTTGCTAAGAAATAATAATTCACTGCCCCTCTCGGTATTTCCAACAATTTTGACCTAGTTCTCCCTTGTGATGCCTCGACCCTCCTTAAAACTCAACATGCATTGACATTTTCTGACATGTGTTAGCACACGTTTCATTCCTTAGCATTCCCTAACCCTCCCTCGCCATCATGCCCTCACAAATACCCTTATTTAATTTGCAACTTGGGAACCCAACCAAGTCCTCACTTGACTACAAGAGCTTGACCAAGTTACGATTACTACAACTAGAATATGTTGTTGAACTATGTAGCTTGGGAGGCACTCCACAAACCTAGTGAGATGTGTTTGTGTGAGTTTGGTCACAAAAGGATTTTTTGGAAAATAACCCAAGCGAAGGGGTTTTGGACCAAATATGGGGTTTAAAATCTAAAAGAAAATTAAAAAGGAAAAATAATGTTTCCTAAGGTCTAAGTAGATAAAGCCCATAAGTTCTAGAGGGTTCTTAAGTAGCCTAGCTATGAAACTCTATTTAAGGAGGCCTTAGTATGAAGGAAAGAATAGCAAGTGAGAAGGATCTCATTTGATCAAGGAGGCCAAGAGAGATGTAGTACTAAAGTAGGTTGAGTTTGAGGGTTAAGTAAGGGTTGCTAAAGGGAGGCCATGATCATCCACCAAGAGAAAAATCATCATGTGAGGGTTCACAAGAATGTCACATACCTTAATGGGTTTGAGATAGGAAGTAGGATGGCATATTGTTGGTTTTCTTATGGAAGTTAGAGCTCAAGAAAGGCGGCTCATAAGAATTTGGGCATGTGATTTAAGTGGTGTTTCTGTGTGAAGGTCGCATCAAATTTTGAAATATCAGAGAGGGTTGAGACCCTATCTTGTGGTGGTTAGTATGCTGCAAGGTATGTGATAATTACCAATACAAATGGACGAGGGACTACACTATAATTTAGGGCTAGAAAAAAAGTAGTCACGGGTGTAATATTGACTAAGGCAACCGTAGTTTTATGGTCGTAGAGATCTAAATTTTAGGTCAAGATTTAGTCAAAGAAATGCACAAAATATATGGATTCATATGAGCTAGCCCGAGTCTCTTATGGAGGAAAGTGTTGTTTTTTTTTCTATGGGTGGATATGGTTTTTTCTAAAGAAATTAAAATAGAAGTATAATTCCCTAGTTAGGGAGGTTCCCTAGCATGTTTAGTCCATAATGTATGCCCTTAAGACTATGAAAAATATGCATAGAAGAAGAGGGGTCATGACCCTTAGAGAGAGGTTTATCTATGCAATATATACCACATATTTTGAATATGGTTTGCAGAATTATGCATGGAGATAGAAAATACAAAGGAAGGTGGAACCTGAGTAGAAGATTGTGCAGAATAAATGTGCCATATGAGGAATGGATTGACATGAAGAGGAGTTGATTTTGGTGGACTTTCCATATATTTTTGGACAGAAATCTAAAGCAACCTATATACATATAGTCAATGCACTATTATTGGATGATTGTGACCCTAGTTAAATCATCTACTAAATGTTAGAAGGATGATAAGAGGAGTAGTTTAGATTTGTTCATATATTGGACAACAAAGAAATTGGTACACAAGAATAGTGATTTTTAGAGGACTCAAATCACTACCAGGTGGTAGATTTGAATATCCCTAGATGAGGGCAGTGACAAAAAACCCTAAGTGTTCTAGACCTTAAAGGAAAAAATAGGTAGATAGAGGGAAATTTTTTTTGAGCTAACTTTAGTAACCTAAAGGAGTTGAGTTCATTGATAGAGGCAGATTGAGGAGTTGCATAATGGGAGGCAAGAGGACATTCCGGATGTGCTCAGGGCATGTGGAATGAAAGGGATATGTGTCGCCACCATCAAAAATTAGGTCACGTGTTTTCTTGTTCAAGGTAGATTGGTTGTCAAAGGACTAACACCAAGCCCTAGTTGTGTTCCTTGTATCAGTGTTATTGTAAAGGGATATAATCCCTGGTACAAGAGATCTATCCTATTCTATTATATTTTTTAATTTAATGAAGAATGGTTTGAAAAAGTTAAAAATTGTCATGTGCACTAGTTGATTCCTTGATGTGTGTAGATTCTATTATGCAAAGTAGATGTGTTGTGGAACTTGAGTGTGTTTGCATTAAATATTCTAAGAACAAACCTAGATTCTAATGTGTCATGGAAATTCAACATATTCCTTGTTCACCTAAGAACTACCTGTAACTCATTTTAGGCTACTCATGTCTAATCTCAACTCATCCCACTTAACAAGTTACCAAGACAAGGCTCATCACATCCAATTGTGGTCATAAAACAACTAAGAAACACATTTTACATCTTGACATGTCATAACACCCGGCATGTATGAAATGCCTTGGCACTACGTGGCATGTGTTAGAATCCCCTACATTCTTTGGCATGATTTTACACTCCCTAACACACCCGAGAACTTCCTGACACACCTTGGTAGTTTAGAATACCTTAGCCCTGCCTAGCATATAACCTTGTACCTCCCTGCTTAACACACCTATAACTCATTGGCACTCCCTATCATACACTCTTATTAATTCATTTCCATGCATTTTGATATAGTGCCTCCTTGTGTTTACCTGACACACCCTAACACTCCCTAGCATGCATTGGCACACACTAACACCAGACACATCTTGGCATGCTGCCAATCACTCTAGCATTCCTTGGAACTACCTAGCATACCTTGTCTCTCTCTCCTTAGCACACCCAGAGCTCATTGACCCTCTCAGTAAAAAACTTTTATTCATTCATTTCCATGCATTTTTACCTAGTTCTCCCTTGTGTTTCCATAGAATTCCTTAACACTCCTTTGCATTTTTTAGTACACCTTAGCACCCAATACATCTTACAATGTCATCCTAGCCTCTAGTATGCCTTAACACTGCCTAACATACCTTGTCACTCCCTCCTTAGCACACCTGGAACTCACTGGCACTTCTGTTAAATTTAGATAACCATGGTGTTCTATGCTTGATGCAATTTTACTTCAATATTTCTTAGGCCCGATACAATATAGCAATCACATAAACATGAACATAAATGTTGATAGAAAATAATAATAGATCAATGGAAGACAAGCGAAATATAGATCAAATTTACAATTCCTTTTGTATAACAAAGATATGAGATATTGTGGTGTTACGACAGTCAATATTCCATGCATCACACCCACAGCCCTCAAAGATAGCTCATCACAAGTCAACGTTGGTCAACCCAAAGTCAACATAGTAAATTCAATGCAAGACAACAACAGAAAAGTCAATGCAGTAGATTAGGGCTTCAGTCAAACAACTCAGATTTCCTCAATTTTAGTGCCTAGTAGTACATCCTCTCAAAATTGAATTTTTGTCAAAATTTTGAGGTCAACCGAACAAGGGTTGACCACAGTCAATGCTGATCAATGCTGCAACAGCAAGCCCTAAACATATCCTCAGAAAACAACAGATTCGCTCCACGCGTGTGGGGGGAAAAAGGCCTACAAAGGCTATCGAACCAATCAGATCACAATGAGAGAATGTGTGATGTGTTGATGAGAAAATGACCTCCAAGACTCTCCAATTTATATCCATCAGTGAGGGTGTGTGACACATCTGTTAGGCATGTGAACCTACATTACAAATCTTGCCGACCTTGCACATGTGGAAAATAAATTCAAAATAAATGTTCTGCTCATCCAAACAAGATGATATTTAGATCATTTTTCACCTCTCTGAAAGAGGAATCCAACCAAATTATGACCATCGTCATATGAGTAGTGAAACATGGAGTTTGGACGTATTTTCCCAAAATTAACACTCCCTCTCAACTAGGTAGAACTCCATATTTCCACAAGCGCCATCCATTAGAACCATCGTGTAATTTTATGCAAACATCGTGCGCCATACTACTGTAACTTTCTTTGCTGGCTCTTTCTCATATAGAAAAAAATGTGAGTCACAAAGACATCACACTCAGCTAACCCAAACTCATATTAGAGGTGATAACCTCTCTTCGACTCAAAAAGAGTCTCATACTAACCCGAATTCAGTTTAGAGGTAAGAACCTCATCCTACTTGATCCCAGATCAAGGTGTTGGACATGTGCCATCCTAAACATAGAGAGTACGACATTCTCTGATGTGTCCATATGTCTTGCTATTGGTCTCTATCCAAATTTCCCACCTCATTGGTTAAATAAGAGGTACTTACCATGAGTCTGAAACTCCATGGGTAGGATGCGTGCGGGGCACAGATAAAAGAGAGGTGAACCAACTCAATATCATAACAGTGGAGCATAAGCACAACAAGGTTCGACAAGCCTTGCCCAGTATGTGCTTATAGCTCCAAGAAGTTATCCCCAAGCCCCCTGTAGCTCCCATATCTCATAGTCCAACTCAATTAGGACCCTCAAAATAAGTTCTTTCCACGATTCCAAGCTTCTCACTGAAGGTTAGGAACTTGACCTTCCCTAGGGGCTTTGTCATAATATTCGTGACCTGCTCATCAGTTCCTATATGGTTGAGCCTTGCGGTGCCTTGCTATAAGATATCCCAGATAAAGTGTTACCTAATATCAATATGATTGGATCGATCATGGAACATGGGATTCTCAGATAAACGAATCCCAATTTGGTTATCACAAAGGATATCGGTGGTATCTATCACATGCCCAAACAATGCACTGAAGAGCTTTCGCAACCAAACAAATTCACAACAGGCCATACTATTTGTAATGTATTTGGCCTCTGTTATAGGACAAATGACCTTCTCATCATCTCAGAAGAGAAGGTAACATGGAAGGAAGAAAATGACCTAAACAAGACCCATTTCTGCCAAGGTAACGCACCCCAGAAACAGCTAAACAACGTTATAACACACTTGATACATGTAAAGGGAGCTTTAGTACCTATAATAATGCTCTGTCTTGCCCAAGGGGCAGTGTTATCCATTTTTGAGTGTGAAAAGGGAAAAGATCTTGCGGAAAAGTGACTGGCACTTCCAGCGTTTTCTCATAAAGGACCAGTGCAAAATAGAAACTAAAAGGCACATACCTTTTATTAGGCCTTGTCAAATAAAACTGGACTCCTAAGGAGGCAAAGACATGGAAGAACATGGAAACATATTGATCTTTCCCATTACAAACTGGTTGAATAGGTTGGCAATGTTTTCCCTCTCCATCTTCTATAAAATGGAGCTGTGGGCTCTTGGTCTAAGGTCGAAGGATTGAATATATGTAGAGCAGAGTTTCATTGTTGTAGTGTGAGGTTTGAAGATCGACGAAGTTCATTGAGAGGTTTCCGCCTTGAGCATCATCACACTTGGGAATAGAGAAAGAAGGAGAGGAATTGGGAGACTGAGGAGGGATTGGTGCAACCAATGGATGTAATCCTACTTTTTATAAATCAATAGAACTGTATCTGTTTTTTCCATTTGATGCATCAGTGTCACAATTGTTTTTCAATCATCTATGTAGCATGATATGAATGGCTTAGATCTGTATCATCTCATGTTTCTCATATGCTAGTTTAGTCAATAACAAACTGTACTGTTGTAGAGATTACATGGGTGTTTTGATTGATTGCAGGATCTAGATTTGGAGTTGGTGAAGAAGGATCTCTACTTCGCTGCTCGTTGTTCTCCATAGGATCCAATATCGGTAAAGAGGTAATCTCCCCATCTTAATTTGTTGATTATAGACATTAGCATGAACATGTATGCAGCTTCTTTGTGAACTTTATAGCTAATCTGACTGTTTGCCTCGAGCACCAGAAAGCCCTTAGAGGGATATTTAGTAACCACCACCCAAGCATATTACCCTATAGAAGAATTGGCGACTCCACTAGGGAGTAAACACCAAATTTCCGAATTGTTCCTATGACTTTCTGTTTTTCTTTCTGTTCACATATCCTTCTGACTAGCTTATATGCGCAGTGAACATCTCAAAAGCTCACAGAGTCCATATCAGACCCTGCTTAGTCATCTGTGCAAATTTACCCTGACTAACGCTTCCCTTGTAAGTGTTCCAGAGCATTATAACGTGGTCTTTGCTAAGATACAATGTGTTAGTCTCAACACTAATGCTCTGTATCCTCTGCTTGCCTGCGTTACCCAGCCAAAACAGTTTTTTACACCTCTATTGTGTTTCCCCTTTGGTTGTAGAGTTATTGGCCATCAGAATAGCTTCTCTTACTGGATCCCTGTGCTTGTTGACCAGCTAGAATTTTGGTCTTTTTGTTCTTATTTTGAAAATTTAAATGTCAATCGCATCTGCTTTTTGAAAGAAGAAATTTTCTTTTTAGTTTTCTGAACTTAGCTACATTATTTCTGAATTTTTTTGGTTAAAATTCTATTAAGAGAGGATAGATAGATGTCCGAATCTTTAAGGTTGAACTATGTTATTTGAATGTTTGGTGCACAGATGTTGAAAGAAATCTCTCCTTGTAGAAAAACTCTTCATTGAAATTGAATATTTAGAGCATATTTTCTGCATGGTTTTTTGAGTCAGAGTCTCATCACATCTCATACATCCACTCCACCTCCGCAAGACTAATAATCAAGTACACTAAGAATCAAGCGACAATAAAATTAATCATATAAATTTTTCTGAGCTCACACCAACAATAGTTCAAGCTAGGATCTTGGGGTAGTAGAAGTGAGAAAATCACCCAACATCTCAAAACTTGAGACTAGAGTAATTAATAAGTGAAATCCTACTGCACTCATATTATCAGGACCACTCCACTACCACCGGAGTTTAGTGCTAGACAACACCAGGGTGCATGAGAAGGTAGCCCACCTTCAAGTGCATTCAGTGGGCATGCTATATATTGGGGTTCCCTTCGGGGATGTAGAAAATAAATCGGGGATCTAGGTCTTATGCCCATATAGCATGCTGTCTACGATCGTGATCCCCCTGATGATGTCTATGATTTGAGGTATATTTAATGGCCAAAATTTTTAGGGACTTACACGAGGTGATTGGGATGGGCTGTCCTAGAACCTAAAACAGATGGACCTACTCTGTCTTCGGTCTTTGGGAGGGTACTCGTCTTCACGAGAGTGCTTACACCTATTATCTGAGGTTCGGGAGAAGCTATAGAGTAACCATAATTGCATTTATGACTAACCATCTTTTTATGCTATTATGATACTGGGTTTCATCTCCAACAAATAGTAGTACTCAGACGGGGCCACCTAGTTTTGGCTGCTTGTTGATTGATTTTAGAAAGTCCTTTTTTATTTTTTCTTTTTTTGGTGTGTGGTTACTATCACTGAGAATTTATAAATACATCATAAATAATAAAAAATTGATAAAAATAAACAGGTCACCGTGGCGTCTTTCAACCCTCGCCGTTTGTCTTGATGACAACAAGGTCTCCCTTTGTTGACACCGGAGGAGGAGTCAAGTCTCGGTGAACCCGTGCCTTCTTCGGAAGAGCAGTCTCCATTGACAACCCTTGATTTTCACATAGCATCATATCACACAGAATTTCCAGAGGATCCTTTTACGGAAGGAGTCGTACCTCCTTGCAATCCTCCACTCAATGATCCGTCAGTGCCAGTGTTAGTTTAGATTACACCAAGCCAAGATATTTCTTCGGCTGCACCAACATCCACTTCACAACTGGCGCCCATGGGGTCGATGCCGATGGAAACCAACCCAGGTTTGCCACCATATTTCCTGCCGATAGTTAGTTCTACACCACTAATCGACAACCCCAGTAGCCAGCCTATACCTGGTTCCAGCTGTTGGAAATATTGTCATTGATGGCAAAGGAATTGGCAAAGAAGGAGCATCTGAAACAGTAACTAGGCAGTAGCAGAGAAGAACAGAGGAAGAGTGCATTTACAGAGAGCAGTATCAGTCAAGGAGCAGGGACAAGCAGGGAATTGAAGCAGAGTTGTCCAGAGACAGTGTAGGAAGAAAAAGGCCATCGAACAGAAAAAGGTTCTAAATTCTCTGTGAATTATATGTATATTCTTGATAGAATTCAGTAGGAAGGATAGTTGAGTCGCTGTGGACAATTATGAATCATTGTGAAAGCATGGTCTGTAAACATCATAAGCTCTATGGAAGGAGTATATTCGTGAATCTGTATAAGGTCATGATACAATGAGCAATGGGGAATGTATAACTTGATGAAGCAGCGCGTTATAGTATGCAGAGGAGTATTACTATGAAACTCCCTACCACATGATTGGACCGAACTCTATTGAAATAAAACCGAGTTTTGAACTTGAGTTAAGGGACCAAAAGGAATAGCGTAACCCGACTTAACCGTGGGTTGGTCACTGTTCCAAAACCACGAGCGGATTTGCGAGGCCGGATTGCCCATATCGCACCGCCTTTCAGTGATAAGCGGTATCTCTGAGTTGGGGAGTGATTCCAGAGAACGGGCGACACACATCCTTGTACGACTCCACAAAACCACTTTTCACTGCGGGCCATCGCGCGTTATTGTTCGACCCAGGATGCCCAGCGAAATTGTTGAGCACCGTTGATTTGGGAAGGAGTCATCGGACGGTGATCGCTTGATGAAGATGTGCGAAGATTAACCAAAGTACGGAGTGGGAATTTGATTGGGTTGCTGATCATATATGTGGGCCCAGTTTAAATTATATTAATTGGGCATTTTCAAATTAATATTTGCGGGTTTAACCAAGGTTGTTTAAATTAAATATAAATTATGATGAAAAGCGATTGGGCCGTCATTTTTACTCCAAAGTTGGTGGAACGTATAAACCTGGGGGTCGACATATGAAGGTCTACGAAGTATGCTGAGGGTTTTTCATTACTAAAGGAGAAATTTGGATTAATATCTCAATCTCAGATTGAGATATTAAAAAGCCTTAGATTAATTATCTAATTGCCAAAAACCAAGGAAATAAAACAATGAGAAATTGTTTGGGGGCTTGGGTAGACCCCACTGGATTATCTAATTGATCCCATCCAGGAATACCATTGGCGGTTGGGTGGTTTTGACTCATGGTATTAATAAAGGAAAAAATATATAAGGAGAAGTGTATCATGGTTCATGGTGTGCAGATTGAGGGGTTGTTAATGAATAAATATTTTTAAGAGATATCTGCATGATCGAACTCTGTCTCTGATGAATATGAATCTATGATGCACCTATGGATATGATCTCTAGATCTAGAAATGATGAATCTCTAGGAAGATCTGAAAATGAAGCTGCGAAGATCTAATGGAATTGATAAAGAAATTAAGGAAGTAGTATCTGAGAAGCAGTTTCATATAAAGTGTAAAGATTTTGCAACCGGTGTTGCTAAATCGTGGGGTTGGAGCTCCCTCTGAAGGATCTAGAGAAATCCTAGAAGGTTGTGGCCTTTAAAGAGCTCACAGAGCAAGAAGTGTCTCCAGCCAAATATTAAAATTGTAAGAAGTTTTCTTTATAATAAATATTGAAGACAGAGACGACAGCAGCGGTGGTTTTCTCCCAAATTGGGTTTCCACCTTAAATATTGGTGTTCATGTGTGTTGCTTATGTGTGATGGTTCATTCTATTATTACTGTACATGCTTATGGCCTACTAATCTTCTAATGAATGAATGATGCAATAATTTATGTAAAGAATTAAATTCATAAAAATATTTCTGATAAAATTTTTTCAGTCAGCTCTAAATATTGATTCAGCCCCCCTCTCAGTATTTTTTCCAACAATTGGTATCGGATCAGGTCCTTCTGAAGGAGCTTGATCACTTGAAGGAGATCCATCTCAATGGGAAGGAGGCAAAAGAAGAAGGCTACTCAAAGAAAGGAGATATCTCAGAAAACATGTGCAGCAGAAAATGAAGAAGATGAAACAGGTATTGATTGTTGTTCTTGTGATTCACTTTCTTGTGCATGCAATGGTGAAGATAGTGAAAGTAATGTTATGGATCTAGAAGAAGTTTTGAAGATTAAATTTGAAGATCAACAAAGATTATTTAATGAGAGAGAATCTATCTACAAAGATATGATCTCTAGAATGAATGGACAGATAAACAAGTATCAAAGGTTGTACGATGAAGTAACCAATCACAATGAAGGACTTGAAGCAGAAATCATCTCTCTGAAAGCAGATCTCGAAGCATCAAATAAGAAGAATGAAGAACTTCTACAATCATTTGAAGAACAAGAAAATGGGTTGAAAGAAGAGATTTTAAAATTGAATGATCAAGTAGAAGAAGGAAGAAGGGTCGAAGAAAGTATGAAGAAGAAATGCCAAAGATTGGAGGTTGAGGTAAACATTTTAAAAGGTAAATTAGAAGAAAAAGATAAAATCTTGAGGTTTCAAGATAGTACTAAGATTCTGGACAATATTCTTAGTAGTCAAAGGTTTCCTTCTGTTAAATTTGGTCTTTGTTTTCATGAAACAATTAAAGGAGAATCTAGTTCACAAGAAAGTGCTAAAGATTCAAAGGATATCAATGCAAAACCTGAAGTGTTGAAAGAAACAAAAGGTCAACCGACAATCATGAACTCTCAAAAGAAATCATTCCCTCCTAACTATAGAAGCATCAATCGATTCTCTCCTTTGATCAATAATGTTGAATGCTTTAAATTTCATAATTATGGGCATGTTGTAGCCAATTGCAGAAGAAGATTGACAAGCAGATTCTACACAGAAAGGTACTTAGGTTTCTTTAAGGGATATTGTTTTTCATGCAGTAAGTTTGGTCATAAAGCAGTTGATTGCAATAGAAGAAAGAATAGAAAAACACATTATGATCCCTATGCTTATTTTTCTGGTCACTCAAGATGTTATGCTTGTAACAAGTATGGAAATGTAGAAAAGGAATGCAGGATGAATAGATCTGAGAAATTGGATAATTTCCAGCACACAATAAGAAATTTCAAGCAAAGTTGGAAAAAGAAGGAGGACCGGTCAAAAACGTAAGGGATAATAATCCTACTGCAGTGTTCTGCTTCTAAAGCTTACTTCTCATAATGACTGCAGGAGTGATGTGAGATACATTATAGGAATAATTAATGTATCATCACAAGGGGAGCAATATATGGTGATTCCCATGGTTGGTTGGTAATTCTGGTTGTGTTTATTTCTAACAGTGCATCTGATGTGACAAGAGAAGAAAGGTACAGGTGGTACAAATTCAGGGGGAGAAGAAGGAGTGTGAAATTTTCAGTATTTCACTTTCCATACACGGGTTTCATGAAATAAAGCTGCGTATACACCCGAGTTCCAATGGAGACAGAAGCGTATGTTTTTCTGTTAAGGAAAACAGTGAGATGGTTCAAGAACAGGAGCACAGTTTCAGGGGGAGCATTAGCCTTGCTGAGAATAACGCATTGTTGGCATTATGATGGTGACGTATATCCTTCTACATCAAATAGAAATGATATAGACAGTGAACCCAATGAAGAACCCAAAGGTGATTTATCTGAAAAGCTCCATCCAGATATGTTCAAAAGAATCATCCAAGAATCTCTAATTTTGGGAGAAAAGGGATCAGATGCACAAACAAGAAGGACTCTTGTGGGATCTTCTAGTTACCTGGCATTTCTATCCACTATTGAACCAAAAAATGTCAATCAAGCCAGCAAAGATGAATGTTGGATTCAAGCCATGAATGAAGAACTTGATCAAATTGAAAAGAATCACACTTGGGAATTAGTACCAAGACCTCATGACAAAAATGTCATTGGAACTAAATGGATATTCAAAAACAAGTTAAATGAGAATGGGGATGTTATAAGAAATAAAGCTAGACCTATTTGCAACGGGTATGCTCAACAAGAAGGTATAGACTTTGAAGAAACCTTTGCCCCTGTAGCTAGACTTGAAGTCATAAGAATTTTTCTTGCTTTTTCAAGCTTCCAACAAATCAAAGTTTATCAAATGGGTGTTAAATCTGATTTTCTCAATGGTGATCTAGAAGAATAAGTCTATATAGAACAACCTAAAGGATTCATTTTGGGAAATGATGAAAATCATGTTTGTAGACTTAAAAAGGCTCTATATGGTCTCAAACAAGCTCCAAGGACATGGTACTATCGTCTTGACAAATATCTCCATCAACAAGGATTTTATAAGGGGTCTGCTGATAGAAACTTATAAATAAAAACTGAAAATGATAAACTATTGATTATGGTTGTATATGTTGATGATATCATTTTTGGAAGTAATGAAGAGTTTATGAGTCAAAAATTTGCTTATGATATGCAGCAAGAATTTGAAATGTCTTTACTTGGGGAACTAACATTCTTTCTTGGCTTGCAAGTGCAACAAGAACGATGCATATCTTTATCACAAGCAAAATACCTTAAGCAAATCCTAAAGAAGTATGGCATGGAAGATTGCAAACCTGTAAGTACACCAATGATAACCGGATGTAATCTTAGATCTAATGATGATTCTCCCACGATGAATCAACCAGAATACAGATCTATGATAGGAAGTCTACTTTATCTTACTGGGACAAGACCAGACATTATGCATGCAGTTGGGATTGTTGGACGATTTCAAGCCAATCCAAGAGAGTCTCACCTTCAGGCTGTGAAAAGAATATTCAAATATTTACAAGGAACTCAAGATTTTGGACTATGGTATCCTAAGAATGCTGATCTTACTCTTCATGCATACACTGATGCAAATTGGGCTGGAAGTGTTGATGATCAGAAAATCACTAGTGGTGGTGCATTCTATATGGGGTTCCTGCTAGTATCTTGATGAAGCAATAGCTAAAAGTTCTATTGCCTTATCTACAGCAGAAGCAGAATATGTGGCTACCGCATCATGTTGCACACAACTTCTTTAGATGATGTGCACTCTACACGACATTCAAATCAAAAGTTCACCTCCTATATCCATTTTATGTGATAATACAAGTGCTATTAGTATCTCAAAGAATCCTATTATGCATTCGAAGACTAAGCACATTCATATTAGGTATCACTTCCTACGTTAACAAGTGCTTGAACAAAAAGTGAAATTGGAGCATGTTCCCTCCAAAGAACAAAGTTGTCGATATATTTACTAAACCATTACTCAGTAATACTCAATACTCTGTGTGTAAGCTGGAGCAGTCTCTTCCATAAAAGACTGCATCTACTTAAATACGTAATAGATTAAATTGGATATGGAGTCTGCTGTGAAAACCGCATAAATAGATTATTAATAACTTTTTCCAATGCAAGATTTTATAGTTATAAATTAAGATAAGCCATGGGTATCTTTGGATGCATAGGTTAAGGGGGAGCATTGGTCATGTGGAAAGGATGCATTGTTGGAATTCTAATTATTTTTTGTAGTTTGATCTCGTGCTTGAGAATTTCTGATCTTGATTGTATAAGTCATTTCTGTTCTTTCATTAACTATTATGTTTAAAGAGGCAACATGATCTCAGGGGGAGCATGGTATTTTCAGTACAAAGGATATTGATCAACCCTTTGCCATTGATGTCAAAGGGGGAGAAAAAACAAAGAGGTGTTTCTATAAGACAAACAGAGGAAGAGTATTGCCATCAATGCCAAAGGGAGAGATTGTTGGAAATATTGTCATTGATGGCAAAGGAATTGGCAAAGAAGGAGCATCTGAAACAGTAACTAGGCAGTAGCAGAGAAGAACAGAGGAAGAGTGCATTTACAGAGAGCAGTATCAGTCAAGGAGTAGGGACAAGCAGTGAATTCAAGCAGAGTTTTCCAGAGACAGTGTAGGAAGAAAAAGGCCATCGAATAAAAAAAGGTTCTAAATTCTCTGTGAATTATATGTATATTCTTGATAGAATTCAGTAGGAAGGATAGTTGAGTCGCTGTGGACAATTATGAATCATTGTGAAAGCATGGTCTGTAAACATCATAAGCTCTGTGGAAGGAGTAGATTCATGAATCTGTATAAGGTCATGATACAGTGAGCAATGGGGAATGTATAACCTAATGAAGAAGCACGTTATAGTATGCAAAGGAGTATTACTATGAAACTCCCTACCACATGATTGGACCAAACTCTATTGAAATAAACCCGAGTTGTGAACCTGAGTTAAGGGACCAAAAGGAATAGCGTAACCCAACTTAACCGTGGGTTGGTCATTGTTCCAAAACCACGAGCGGATTTGCGAGGCCGGATTGCCCATATCGCACCACCTTTTGGTGATAAGCGGTATCTCCGAGTTGGGGAGCGATTCCATAGAACGAGCGACACGCATCCTTGTACGACTCCACAAAACCTCTTGTCACTGCGCTCCATCGCGCGTTATTTTTCGACCCGGGATGCCCAGCGAAATTGTTGAGCGTCGTTGATCTGGGAAGGAGTCATCGGACGGTGATCGCTTGATGAAGATATGCGAAGATTAACCAAAGTACAGAGTGGGAATTTGATTGGGTCGCTGATCATATATGTGGGCCTAGTTTAAATTATATTAATTGGGCCTTTTCAAATTAATATTTGCGGGTTTAACCAAGGTTGTTTAAATTAAATATAAATTATGACGAAAAGCGATTGGGCCGTCATTTTTACTCCAAAGTTGGTGGAACGTATAAACTTGGTGGTCGAAATATGAAGGTCTACGAAGTATGCTGAGGGTTTTTCATTACTAAAGGAGAAATTTGGATTAATATCTCAATCTCAGATTGAGATATTAAAAAGCCTTAGATTAATTATCTAATTTCTAAAAACCAAGGAAATAAAACAATGAGAAATTGTTTGGGGGCTTGGGTAAAACCCGCTGGATTATCTAATTGATCCCGTCCAGGAATACCATCAGCGGTTGGGTGGTTTTGACTCATGGTATTAATAAAGGCAAAACTATATAAGGAGAAGTGTATCATGGTTCATGGTGTGCAGACTGAGGGGTTGTTAATGAATAAATCTTTTTAAGAGATATCTGCATGATCGAACTCTGTCTCTGATGAATCTGAATCTATGATGCACCTATGGATATGATCTCTAGATCTAGAAATGATGAATCTCTAGGAAGATCTGGAAATGAAGTCATGAAGATCTGATGCAAATCTGATGAAGAAATTAAGAGAAAGTTGGTTGATCTGAGGGTTGAAGCCTTCAGTGCGAAAGTAAAAGCTTTCTACAAACTGGTGTTAAAATCAGGGGGTTGGAGCTCCCTTCCAGCAGTGACTGGAGAACGAGAGAAGGTTGTAGCCTTCTGCAGGTTGGTGCCTGCGTGCTGATATAAGTCTGTGCCAGCACTAAAATTGTAAGAAGTTTTCTTTATAATAAATATTGAAGACAGAGACGACAGCAGCGGTGGTTTTCTCCCAAATTGGGTTTCCACCTTAACTATTGGTGTTCATGTGTGTTGCTTATGTGTGATGGTTCATTTTGTTATTACTGTACATGCTTACGGCCTACTAATATTCTAATGAATGAATGATGCAATAATTTATGTAAAGAATTAAATGCATAAAAATATTTCTGATAAAAAGTTTTCTGTCAGCTCTAAATACTGATTCACCCCCCCTCTCAGTATTTTTTCCAACACCAGCACTACGGTCACTACAACTCTTAGTGGGTCTCTGAATCCTTCGGGATCTACTCCTATGGTGACTACGCCAGGACCCATGGTACTCGCTCCCATGAGCAGGGCTACTTCGGTTCCTTTTAGAAACCCTTTTGGTTGGAAACCTTTTCTGAGTTCAAACCCCTTAGCTATCATGCCAGGGGGCAGTGTCACCAACACACATATGAGTGGGGGCACTTTGGTACCCCTACAATTATCTGGACAAATAGGACAACCCACTGTTAACACTATTCCCTTAAGTGGTCAAAATTTCGTTATAATATCTATGCCATTTCTTAACTATGCGAATAGCAACATGCCTCCAACTAGCTCTATTGCGTCCATATGGGAAAATAAACCCCAAAATCCATTTGGACAAGGGGGAAAATTTTACGCTGGGGGCAACCAACCGTTAGCCCCCCAGTACAATATACCATACAAATAGTAGCCATATATTCCTACACCCCCACCCACAGGGAACTTTTATCAAAAAAGTCCTACTTGTCCTATTGGTAACACATTGATGGGCAAACCCTATGGTCTGAATAGTCAGCATATTATTCCTTGGTTAGACCCGGGGGAAAACACGCAATTGCCATTTTTGGCAGCTCTAGACATCCCCAACATCTACAAACTAACTAATGATCCCATCAATCACAACCCACTCTGACCTCCAGTATCACACAAGATTCCGTCTGACATCCCTAAATTCGACAGGAAATAAGGGGACTACCTGGCTACACACGTCACCACCTTTCATCTATGGTCTGTCTCTAACTCCATGGTGGATGATAGTATCCGGCTTCGAATTTTCCCCCACACTCTCACAGAAAATGCTGCCAAATGGTACATTGAGTTACCATGCAGAGCCGTCAACACTTTTGGTGCCTTAGCTACGAAATTTCTTAAAAAATTCCAACTACCTATTAGATACGAAATCGGCATGGAACTCTTAACCTCGCTATGCCAAGACACCGCCACCCACATCTCCGATCACATTCACGAATGGAGATGTAGAAGGAGGTTATTCAAAGCGCTAATCCTGGATCATCTCTTATCTAATTGGTTTTGTAACTCACTCTTACCAAACCTAGCTAAGGAAATTTTTCTGTCTGGTGCGGTCACAGAAGATCAATCCATTTGTCATGCACAACATTTAGATTTGATCTCTTCGTAATCTGGCACGCTATATGATTTACTCCCCTATGCCCCTGGTAATCCGAATCCTCCTGCTACTCAGAAACCTGAAGCACACGCTGACGGCCTCATTGGTGAAATCTCCGGTATAGCCATAAAACAACCTAGTGGGAAAACCTCCCAGCCATCTTCGGCTGCCACCGCCCCTAACCAATCGACTACTCTTCCTACCACTGAGGTAAATTCTGTGCAAATTTCACAAAAACCTAGTGGCAAAAATAAGAAGAATAAGAAAAAGTCTTCTTCTTTGGAAGAGCAATCGGATCATCAGAATAATCCCAATCAGAAAAACACTGCTAAAAACGACAAAGGGAAAGAGAAACCCATGAAATTTCCTTACAGAATTTGTGCGAGGAACCACTTGAAATACAAATGTCCTTGGCTACAAGAATTCATAGATTTCATCAAAAAAAAGGACTCTGGGAGGACACCTACCATCCTTCATAATCCCTTCCCTAATCCACAGCAGCAACAACAACACATGATTGCAAATCCACCACAACCCCCGCAAAGGGGCAATGGTGGTATGTATCCTTCCGGTGAAGGATCGTCCACCATTTATGGTGTAGAAAGTGTTGAACTCCAAACACGAGCCAAACTTTATGGAAATACTATAATTGATACTCAGGAATGTGGTACCAGTTCAAATCCACCGCCACCCAACAATTTGCATATCGAACGGCCCGCTGCTGACCTCGCTATTCATCCCCCCAAAGGGACACTTCGACGCATGACTCATAATACCTCTAAAAGTTCCGCCCAAAACTACAATATTGTAGAAGAATTGGCACAGGCACTGTTAGATATGTCTGCTCTTAATGTATTGCAAACTTGCCCAGCACAAAGGAAAGCCTTGCTTTTGGCCATTGGTGGGATTGACCCCCAGGATTCTACGCTAGCTATATTTGACATGACATCTAAACCTAGCCTCTCACAACAACTTGCATTCCAGGTACAAGTTGTGTCGAAAGGGAGACCAATCCATCGCACTGTCATAGACGAAGGTGCTTCGACCTGCGTTATGTCAACTACTTGCTGGTTCGCTTTGGGTTCTGCCACTTTGTCTTCAGTGTCGAATTTCCTTAAAGCTTTCGATGGGCACACTTTCCTCCCAAAAGGTTACCTTGCTATCTTTCCCATTTCCCTTAGTGGGAAAACAATAATGGTGGACATAGAAGTCGTAGATCGTCATCTCGACTATAATCTATTGCTGGGTCGTAGTTGGTCATACACAATGACTGCCATTGTTTCTTTGGTCTTCCAACTCATCCTCTTTCCATTGGGTGGGAAAATAGTCACAGTGGATCAGTTATCCTTTTGCACCCCTGATTATGCCACATTACCAAGTAGCACTGTACCCCTAATAGGAGGCGTTCCTGACTCGTACGTCAATATTGGTACCAGTATTCTAAAGGCATCTTCCCTGATGGGTTGTTTTCCTCTCCCGCTGCCTGAGGTTCCACATACAGTTGAATGATATCTACCACTTTGGATAGCTCTATTGACCCATGGATCCTACCGTCCCCTTCAGAAATTGATTCCTATGGAGATCAGATGCCACTCTCACCAGCCGAGTTGGCTTATCAAGCCATCCATATTACATCTGAACCCTCCACAGCTATGGTTTTAACCAATGGTACAAACCTCCCGCCCATCACAGTTCTTTCTAAGGATCTCCTCGATGAAGTCCTACCTACGGACGAAGCTATTCGAGAGATCATGTCTCTAGAAGAATGACCTTGGGAGATTTCCACCATCGTGCATCGATGTTCGATTCAGACGCAATAATTACTAAAATCCCATCTTTTGACCCACTTGAGATCATCTCCTCTGTTTACACGACTATTCAAACTATCGATTCGAATGGGAACTTGGGCAACCTCTCTAAAACCTTGCTCATAGATATCTCGGTCAAAACGGGTACCATGGAAAATATCATTAGATTGGAGCACATTTCAATCCTGAGGAAATTTCATGGTTCACATCCCTTTTTAAGGAATTCTGTGATGTGTTTTCTTGGTCTTATGATGAAATGCCCAACATAGATCCATTTATCATCGAGCATGAAATCAAGGTTTATGACAATGCCAAAAATATTCGGTAGAGAATTTGACTTGTCCACCCACGTAAAGTGGCCGCCATTAAGACTGAAGTCGAAAACCTTCTGAACACTGGTTTTATCTATCCCATTCCTATGACAGAATGGGTTTCCAATCTGGTCCTCGTAGACAAAAAATAAGGCACCATCCGAGTTTGTGTTGATTATCACGATTTGAACGCTGCTTGTCCAAAAGACAATTATCCTATGTCGTTCATAGACCAGATCCTTGATGATTGCGCCAGATGTGAGTCTTTTTCCTTTATGGATGGTTTCTCGGGATATAAACAGATTGCGATTAAAAAATATGACCAACATAAAACTGCCTTCATCTGTCCTTGGGGCACATTTGCGTATCATAAACTCCCATTTGGTCTGAAGAATATAGGAAAAATTTTTCAAAGGGCTATGGACTACGCCTTTCATGACATTAGGCATATTGTACAAGCTTACTTGGATGACCTTTTGGCTCATTCCAAGAAGCGATCCCATCACCTCGCTCATCTGAAACAAATCTTCGATCGGTGTAGGTTCCACAATATACGTCTAAATCCACATAAATGCGTATTTTTTGTCGAGTCTGGATGCCTTCTAGTTTTTATTGTCTCCAAGCACGAGATAAGGGTTGATCTCGATAAGGTTAAGGCAATCGTTGAATTACCCGCACCTCAATCCATTCTGCAACTCCAATGTTTGCAAGGGAAGGCAAACTTTTTACGTCGTTTCATAGTAAACTATGCTGAGATGATGAAAGGATTTATGCGCTTATTAAAGAAGGGAACACTATATTTTTGGGATGACCAAGCTCAATTGTCATTTGACGCCTTGAAATGAGCACTCGTTTCTACCCCACTTCTTAGTGCCCTTAATTATTCACGCGAGTTTCTCCTCTACATGGCAGCCTCACCATCCTCACTTGGCATGGTTCTAGTTCAAGTTCACGATGACGATAGTGAACATGTGATATATTACTTTTCAAAAGGTCTCATTGGACTTGAACTACGATATTCACATGTGGAGAAACTCTCTCTCATGGTTGTCTTCGCTGTCACACGACTCCGACACTATATATTACTACGTCAAACTACCGTTATTGCTTTGGAGAATCCCATGCGACACTTTTTTTCTCTCCAAGTTATTGGAAGAAAATATTCCAAATGGATAGTGATCCTCCAACAATTTGACTTGGTATTCATTGCTGCCAAAGCAAAGAAATCTCTAGTCTTCGCCGAATTACTGCTGGACCTTCCTAGAATCGACCCAGGAGATGTAGCTCATGATCCATTTCCCGATGAATCCGTCTACTTAGTCGATTCTTCTGATCCTTGGTATGGAGACATTTTTCTCTACCTCCAAACTCAATTCTTTCGCCCAATTCTCACGTCAGACAAACGTTGTCGTATTTGCCACCAAGCGAAACATTACCTCGTACTGAATGATACTCTATATCATCATGGTGTCGATACTATTCTTCAATGTTGTCTCACTTTTGATGAAGCAGAACACCTTTTAAATGACTGTCACGCGGGGGCGTGCGGCGGTCATCTTTCTGGCATAGCTACTGCCCATAAAATCTTACATGTAGGCTATTATTGGCCCACTTTGTTTAAAGACTATATCACAGCAGTGTAGAAGTGTAATCCGTGTCAAATTTTCATGAAGAAAATGTGTGCTCACTCCACCCCTCTCCACCTAGTTGTCTCCATTGGTCCTTTCGCTAAATGGGGAATAGACTTTGTTACATGCAACCCCACTTCGGTCGACGAACACAACTACATTGTCACGACAATCAACTAATTTACGAAATGGGCAGAAGCCATTCCCACTTTTAGGGCCGATGGGGAAACCATCACTCTGTTCCTGTTCAATCAGGTCATCTGTCATTTCGGTGTACCCCTTTCAATTGTCACAGATCATGGGTCACATTTTCATAACCATATATTGACATAATTAACTTCCATGCTAGGATTTTGACAAGATCATTCTTCGTCCTACTATCCGCAAGCGAATGGTTAAGTCGAAGTCGTAAATGGCGTCCTCAAAACCATGATTCGTCAGTTAGTCAACAATCATAAAACCACATGGCATCAAAAGTTATATTCCACGTTATGGGCATACCGTACGTCAGTCAAAACTGCCACAGGCTTCATGCCATTCCAACTCACATTCTTCTTGGAGGCAGTACTCCCAATCAAGTGTGAGATTCCATCACTTAGGCTCGCCGTTGAACTCCTACCTGACGCTACTGCCACAGAAGAGCGCTTGCTCTCGCTCGATCACTTGGATGAAACTCGTCGAGATGTCACACTCGCACTCGAAGCTCACCAGCGCTGAGTTAAAGCTCAATATGACAAATCTGTCAAGCCTCATTATTTCTAAGAGGGTGATCTTGTTCTACTCTATGATCAGAGACACGACCTCTTGGGGGCAGGAACACTTCAACCATTATGTCTTGGTCCTTACATAGTCACCAAATTCCTCTCAAAAGGAGCTTATGAAATTCAGGACTGTAATGGAATTCTACCCACAGAGCCCCGCAATGGGCTTTATCTGAAGAAGTATTTTGCCTAGTTCTATTCTAGGCATATGCTTTGTAATTTTATGTATATGAGTTTTGCCTTTGTTTTGATGTCTCTGAATATTTTTGGTTTTTGAGTTTTTCTCATACACACCTTTTTTTTTTAAAATGCAGATGCCTTCTTCATCCTTATCATATGTCGGATATGCAGACGGTGCTAGTTGTCATACTAGGCACATTGCATTAGCTGCTTGGGTCCTCAACACACCTGAGTCGGAAATCCTTGGTTTCGAGGAAATCTTTGGGAAATGCCACCAACAACATTGTTGAGTATATGTCGATGATCCAAATCCTCATGGAGGCTGCATCTCACGACATCTCCAATATGGTGGTCAGGTTAGATTCCCAACTTGTAGTTATGTAGTTAAAAAATCATTATCGTGCCCGCCATCCTGTCTTGTTATGTTATTTCTTAAGGATGCGACTTTTAGAACGTCAATTTCAAACCATTGTGTTTGAGCACATTCCTAGAGAACTTTATGCATTAGCTGATTCATTGGAAAATTATGTGTTAGGTTGGCATTTGTCACACTTGTTATAGAAATATTCATACATGAGTATATATTTTTTACTTTAGAAAATACATAAACATTAAAAAACACATGAGATCAAAATCACCAAAATATGTATAAATATATATATGTCATGTCCAGTTTAGATTACATCAAAAAACTTCCCAAAACTCGGGTCTTTTACAAAAATTGGCTTCACTCAAGCCTCACTAAGACATTTATACATCTATCTACTCCTCCTACTGAGCCTACTGCTCAAAATAGTAGACAACTGCTCTGGCTATCCTCCGTAGAGGCACCAAGTATCTCTCTGGCACACCCACGGTATGTCATTGTAGACAAATCGGGATCTCTCTCATGGGAAAAGGCGGCACACCCATACTTAAACCCTCTAGGTTTCTAGTAAGCTCCTGCAAAATTTGTGTGTCATCACCCTCTTCAGCGGCTTCTGCAACCTCCGCTGCTGCACCAGCCCCAGGTAGTTTCATTCCTCACCTTGCATAGCGAGGGGCTTTGGCAGGATGGATAGGTGCCACATCTGTGTCAAGCAACAAATATTCATGTCAGCATACATTTTCACCCGTTAAAAAATAAAAATAAAAATTGCATAAACATTCAAAAGATACTAAAAAATGCTGCAACACTGCACTGATCACGCTCTTTCTTACCATCTAGGCCTCACTGAGTGCTCAGGGGAAATATCAACTCTGGATCTCCTGTATAGTAAATCCCTGCGTAGGGATAATATTCAATCATGATGATATGGTCTTCAAACCACTCGAAGAATCCATCATCAAAACAGTGACGGATTGGACCCTCTCAAGTCCGCGGAATCAAAGCTGCCCAATGAGTCTGTCTTGGCTCCCACAGGCCCAATGCATCCATGACCATTCTTGGCCTCATGGCCGGCACCCGCTCTAGTATGAATGAGACAATTAGTGTACCATACCCAAACTCTCTTTGGGTCCGAGTCTTACATGCTGTCAACTCTGGACGAACTCGACGGACAACCCCTTCACACCAGTCAAATACCTGGGGCTACATAAAATCTAGTGCTAACAACACCTGGGCCTTGGTGGCCATGTGCTGACTCTTGGCACCAACCAAGTGCACTATCATCCACAGTACAGACCTCAACGGTCTCGATGCCACTCGTGCAATAGGCACCCGTTTACTCACTGCCACAATATTGTTTATGCAGTGCGTATGGATCAAATCGGCAATGGTGCAGGGATCAGCCCTAGATCCTTTCAGATTGGGCCTTGGCCCTCGGCATGAAAGGCCATTCAAAAAATAGATATTGTCTTTCTCAATCGAGGGTCCATTAACCTCGATATGAAATACATGTTGGCAGTCTTTCATACACAGTTGTGGTCTCCCTCTTAATGCCAACTTCTCTACAAAATTCATTAAATTCATTTGACTCATACTCGGTCCCATTGTCGGTCCTCAAAACTTTGATTTTCTTCTCGGTTTGATTTTCCACGAAGGCCTTGAAGGTATGGAACCATTTGAATGCTTCGTCCTTCTTATTCAAAAAATATATCCAGGTTTTGCAGGAGAAGTCATCTGTAAAAGTCATGTAATAGGAACATCCTCTCAAGGATATCACAGGCAGCATACTAGATAAGTCAGAATGTATCAACTACAAGATATCAATTGTCTTTGTGACACTTGAGGGGAATGGTCCCCATGTATGCTTCCTTTCGGCACAACCCTGATATATACCTTCATGATCATCTCTAAATTTTGGCATCCGTGTCACCACCTTCCTTGCTTCGAGAAGTGCTTTGTAATGAAGGTGTGCAAAGCTTTGGTGCCATAACTTTGTTTGAAGAGTTGTGTCACATGAAATAGCCCCCAATGGACTTCCTCCAACCTGGTAGAGTGTATCAACTCTAAAACCAATAGAAAAAGTTTCCTTGAAGTTATTCTTCGGGAGAAGTACCTTTCCATCAACGATTGCCACCTTGAACCCTTTCTCTTCCATTGTCAAAATGGACACAAGGTTCTTCTTCAAATCAGGTGCGTACAACACATTTTGTAATCAGAGGACTTGACCTTGAGATATATGGAGGGTCACAATCCTTGTCCCTTTCACAGGATAGGTGGAATTATCTCCAAGGATTATTTCCAGATTAGTATCCTTCTCAACCAAATCAGAGAGGCATTATTTATAACCAGTGAGGTGCCTTGAAACACCACTATCAATCGACCAAACATCGAGGGTGTCAGGTGGAGATGCAGCAGATAGGGAAGATACAAGAATAAATTCATTTCTTTTATTATCAAAGACATTAGACTCATCGTACCTGGAATTTCTTGACCTCTTGAAAGGTTTCCCATTTCCACTACGATTAGAGGGAGCCTTCCTTTTTCCTTTGAACATGTTGTTCCTGTCATTCCCTCGAGTTATTTTTGTCATCATCCCTGGGAGAGTGCATTCTATTAGGGCACTCTCTTGCATAGTGATCATTCTAGTTACAAGTGTAACATATTCCCTTCCTTCCTTTGGGCCTCGCTCTTCCATGGTTTTGATTTCTCAGGCCACCATTGTTTTTCTTCTTTGCATGAGCAGCGAAGGCAGTAGGGTCACTTCCATTTCCATTAGAGGCATACTCCATCATTCTTTTTTCCTCTTGAGTGAATCTCGTCAACATTTCATCAAAACCAGGAATCACATTATTACTAAGAATATTGGTATTGAATGCATAGAAATCATGGGGAAGACCTCCAAGTGCAATAAGAACCCTCTCTCGATCAGATATTACTTCCCAATAGATAGGAGTTTATTCCTGATTTCCGTGAGCCTCATAAAATAGGATTGAATAGATTCATCCTTTCCCTTCTTGATATTCTCCAATTGATTCTTGAAGAAAATGATTTTATTAGAATTGCTAGCCCTGAAAATGCTCACCAACTTATCATACATCTCTTTAGATGTGTTCAACTTATAAATGTAAGAAACCAAGTGCTTATGAATAGAATCCTAGATAATCATATTTGATTTGATTTCCCCATTTCTATACTTCATCTTCATGGCATCAATTGCATTTTATGGGGGCTCGTGAATCTTCCCCTGAACATAGTCCATGACATCTTGATCTTCTAGCACCAAATCCAAGGACATCTTCCATGCATGATAATCAAACTTATCAATCCATTTATCATCAGCCTTGACACTGTTTTTGGTTTAGGAGGCCATTTGTCCTTGATAGGATTCCTTCCTTTTGTGATTGCTTCTAACACCAACTTGGACTATCTTCACCTCCACTCTAATTCCATGTTAAATTTAGATAATCATGGTGTTCTGTGCTTAATGCAATTTTACTTCAATCTTTCTTAGGCCCGATACATATAGAAATCACATAAACATGAAAGTAAAATGTTGATAGAACACAATAATAGATCAATAGAAGACAAGCCAAATATAGATAAGATTTACAATTCCTCTTGTCCAACAAAGATATGAGATATTGTGGCGTTATGGTAGTCAACGGGATGCTTCAACCAACAAAGTCTTTCTCGGTCATCCAATATTCCATTTTTCACACCCACAACCCTCAAAGACCGCTCATCACAAGTGAACATTGGTCAACCCAAAGTCAACGTAGGACAACAACAGAAAAGTCAATGCAGTAGATTAAGGCTTCAATCAAACAACTTGGATTTCATCGATTTTAGTGCTCAGTAGTATAGCCTCTCAAAATTGGATTTTTGGTAGAATTTTGAGGTCAACCGACCAAGGGTTGACCACGGTCAACACTGGTCAACATTGCAGCAACAAGCCATAAACATGTCCACAAAAGACAATAGCTTTGCTCCACACGTGTGAGGGAAAAAAGAGCCTCCAAAGGCTATCGAACCAATCATATCACAATGAGAGAATGTGTGATGAGTTGATGAGCAAATGATCTCCAAGTATATCCAATTTATATCCACCAGTGAGGGTGTGTGACATATCTATTAGGAATGTGAGCCTACATTATAAATTTGGCTGACCTTTCACATGTGGAAAATAAATTCAAAATAAATGTTCTGCTCATCCAACCAAGAAGATATTTAGATCAATATTGCATCTCTCTGAAAGATGAATCCGACAAAAATATGACCATCGTCATATGAGTAGTGAAACATGTATTTTAGACCTAGTTCCCCAAAATTAACAACTTCTAATCTCAAATTTGTATTTGTTCATTCCCATGCATTTTAAGGTAGTGCTCCCTTGTGATTCCCTGGCACCCCCAATTAACACTTCCTTGCAGACGATGGCAAATCTTGGTCGCATGCCACCCTAGCACTCTATCATTCCTTAGCACTAGAAAGCATGCCTTATCACTCCTCCTTAGCACACTTTAGAGCTCAATGAAACTCCCTCTCACACACTTTTATTCATTCATTTCCACGCAATATGACATAGTGCTCCATTGTGCTTCTCTAGCACTCCCTAACACTCCTTGGCACACATTGGCACACCCTGGATATTGGAACATCTTGGCATGAATCCCTAGCACTCTATCATGCCTTGGCACTGCCTATCATACCTTGCCAATCCCTCCTTAGCACACCTATAACTTGCTAACACTCTTTATAACACACTCTTATTCATTTCCATGCAATTGAACTAGTCCTCCCTTATGTTTCCCCGACACTCCCTAGAATGCCTTGTCACCACACCCTATCACCTAACACATCTTGGCATGCATAACATTCCTTAGAACTTCCTAGCATGTGTTATCACTTCCTTGGATTCCATTCACACCTTGGCACTCCCTAGTTTCCCTTCCCTCATATATAGCCTTACTTTTTTTTTGACTTGGGAACCCAACCAAGTAATTGAAAAAATAATGTTGCGTCTATCCCAAAGTCTCCCTTTGCCTGAAAATAATTTGTTTATCCCCTTATTGAAATCATAGTATTTCCTCCTACAAGTCCTATTATGAAATTATCCCGACACACTTCTTCAATGGGACACATGGAATTCACTAACACTCTATGGTAGACAATCTTATTTTTTCGTTTCCATGCACTTTGAACTAGTTCTTTCTTGTGATGCTCTAACATTCCCTAACACTCCTCGACATGCATTGACATTATATGGCATGAGTTAGCACACCTTTGATTCATTGGCATGCCCTAACACTCCTTAAATATGTCCTCATAACTACCCTTATTTTTTTAGACTTGGGAACCCAACCAAGTCATGCCTCGACTACAACAACTTGAACGAGTTTCATTTACTATAGCTATACTATGCCTTTTTCACCTAATAATGTCTTATAACTCATATTAGGCTACTCATATCTAATCTTAACTCATCCCACTTAACAAGTTACCAATTCAAGGCTCATTTCCAACCGTGTCCATAAAACAACTAAGCAACATAGTTTACATCTTGACATGCCATAACACCTAGAACGTCTAACAATACCTTGGCACTATGTGGAATGTGTTAGAATCCCATACATTCCTTGGCATACTTTGGAAATCCCTAGCACACCCTACCATTCCCTGACATGACCTGATACTCTAGCATGCCTTGGAATTGCCTAGCATATAACCTTGTCACTCCATCCTTAGAAAACTTGGAACTCACTGACACACCCTATCACACACTCTTATCCATTCATTTCCATGCATTTTGAACTAGTTCTCCCTTGTATATTAGTGGCACTCCCTAACACTCCCTGACACACCCTGGTACTTGACAAATCTTGGCATGTTTCCCTATCACTCTAGCATTTCTTAGCACTACCTAACATACCTTGTCACTCTCCCCTTAGTACACCTAGAACTTGCTAACAATCCCTATCACACACTCTTATTCATTCATTTCCATGCATTTGAAACTAGTGATATCTTGTTTTTCCCTGGCACTCCATAACACTCCTTGACATGCATTGGAACACCCTAGCACCCGGCACATCTTGGCATTTTTTCCTAGCCTCTAGCATGCCTTAGCACTGCCTACAATACCTTGTCACTCCCTCCTTAGCACACCTGGAACTCACTAACACTTCCTATCACAGTGCCTTCATCATTGATTTTCATGCACAATTTTCACCTAGTTCTCCCTTATGTATCCCTAAGACTCCCTAACACTTCCTAGAATGTGTTGGAACACCTTGAAGCCTAGCACATCTTGGTCGCATTTCACTTTGGCACACTAGCATGACTTAGTGTTGCCTATCATACCATGTAACTCCCTCCTTAGCACACCTAGAAATCACTAACACTCCCTATCACACACTCTTATTCATTAATTTCCATGCTTTTTGACCTAGTTCTCCCTTGTGTTTCCCTGGCACTCGCTAACACTCAACACAAATTGGAACGTGACACGTCTTAGTATGCTTCCCTAGCAATCTATCATGCCTTGGAACTATCTATCATATCTTTTCACTCCCTCCTTAGAAAACCTAGAACTCCATAGCATGCCCTATAACTCCCTGACACATATTTTCTCTTGGCACTTGGTGGCACTTGACAATTCTTGGCATGCATTTGGATGCCCTAGAATACCTTGGCATGGTTTAAGATAATATTTGTTTGAGATCAATTATTCAAAATTAAGAGAGAAGTAATAGAGGATGATTTGGCACTTAAGACACACTAGCACTTGGCCCTTGGAATGTATTGTCACTAGTGTTGGTATGCCTAGGATGCCCCTCTTGAAAAGGTAAGGTCCTAAATTCTTAAACCTCATATGTGTTCATTTATTTGCATTTTAACTTGGTGTTCCCTTTTTTTCATTTATGTGTTTTTTTTTTTGCATTTTAACAAAGTCAATATTTTTCCAGTTGGACATCATCTCTCTCGTCAATAGTTGTCAAAAGTCCAACGAAATGACTATTTTTCATCATAATACAGAAATATTTTATTTTTTTAATTGAATCACTAATAATTGAAAACTATTGAGGTTTATTTTTTAAGATAAATGATGGGTACCATCAATAGGTATATTTTAAGGCTCATTTCACTATCCTCTAGCCTATAAAAATATTCTTTCCTCAAATTAATTTACATTTTTTGGCTATAATGTGCTTAGTAGGAAGACTAAAGGGTGCTTGTCATACTTCACGCCCTAATGTAGTTAATGTGTAGGAAAACTAAAAATTTTGAGTACATTTATGATGTAGAGGCACATTGCAGGAAGTTAGAGGAAGTGTAGGAGGCTTGTCCCCTGCATTTACGTACTCTCCTTTGACTTGAAGTGATCCCTATAATCACTCATATACACTCATCCATAGATTGAGGTCTACTAGAAGAAAATGAACTCAAGTGAATATGAGATTCTAATGGAGCTAGATCCACTTTTTTCTAAGTTTTCGAGCGAGGAAATCGTCTTTTCAAGGAGGTTTCCCCTTAATCATGTTTGTATAAATAAAGAAGCCTAAGGGCTCATTAGGATTCAAAAATTTGGAGCTAGGAATAGCTATTGATATCCAAGTGCTTGGGGCTATTATTTCCATTTTTATATGATGTATTTGAACTCCATTTCCTATTAATGAAAGGTTCATTGCTGGTCTACATATGAGTTAACTTTGGAGGGTTTAGACCCTTGGGTTAGGGATGAACCCAAAGGATCTAGTCTCTCTTATGTATTTTATTTTTCCATTTTTTGAGAATTTGTATTTATTTTGGTATTTAGGAAGAAGTTAGATTGCAAAAATTGTATTTGCATGCCTCATTACCACCTCTCTTGTGGGAAATGTGGTCGAGGAGACTACAACAACAAGCCAAAAATATGTGTTTATTTTTCTTTGAAAGTTGCTAGCATTTGGTTTATACTTCTCTTGCATACCTTGTTTCTGAATCCTAGAAGTTAATATCATGTCTTTGCACATGGATTGGATTCATGTTGTAGGATAGAGTATCCCTTAATAAAATACAATTCAACTCATCCTTTCCATCTTGATTTGTTTTGTTGCAATTTGATCACTAGATTTATGTTATTTCTAAGAGTAATAAGGGTTGATTGTTAGTCTACAGGCACTACCAGTGACTTGTAGGGATTGGAACACTCATTCTACATCCATTTTTTCATCACCATCCTCTGAGTCCTTGACACCTCATACTACTCTCAAATTCTGCCACTGAGATCATCTTCTCAAGGTCATTGGTGGACACTGTGAGCATGTACTTTTGTGCAAGATGGGAATCTGAGGGGTGATAAGCTTGTAAAAATGCCTCACATGTCCTTCATACACCATCTTCTATCTTCTACCACATTCAGAACACCTTTCCTACCCTCAAGATGACCTCAGATCCAATCTTGTAGCAAAACAAGACAATCCTATAGCATCCTGTAGCAATCATGTAGTGATCCTGTAGTACTATCTAAACTTGACCATATTTTCTTTGAAATGTTGATTTTTGTATCTTGGGATTGAATAATGACCTCTAGAATTTGAATCCATGGTTGGGGAGGACCAAGGACCATTGTAGACCCATCATTCACTGCAAGCACAAAACCACAATTAGAATTAGTAGACAAATTTCCACATTTGAATAAAAAGTATTGATCTCGTATGAAATTTGTAAGGAATTTGTTACTAAAGCTAAATTATATTGAAATTAGTGATAAGAAGGGAAATATTCAATCGAAGTAGATTAGACCTATTTTTTGAAGTTATATTCTTTGGTTTTCTAGTCACACACTTTAGATCAAGTTTCCTTTTCCAAGCAATTTTTCACATTTTGCAAGTAGATTAATGATTTACATTCCACAAGTAGAGTCTGTTAGTCATCAGTAATTTTTGCCTTGGTAGATGACTAAATGATTTCTCTAGATTTCTAGAAACAAAGTTCATGAACATTGTGAGTTCTAGAAATCTCACTGCCTTCATTATCCTTAAGATAATTTTTTCACTATTTTAGCATCCCATCATGTCAAGCTCAGCTTACCCACCCCAGAAGACCCATCATGGGCTCATGTTACTCTTTTTGTCTTTATTGTGTCACCTTTGACCTAAACGCTCTATTTTTGTTTTAGCCTAAAAACCCCTCTACTGCTACCTAGGGCCACCAAACAACCATCTCTTCTACCTCTCAAGAAATGCCTCAAGCATTGATGGTATCAAAATTGTCTCTGTAGGCTATTTAGATAAATCAAGTACATTGGATTTTGGATCTTCAATACTTCAGTCTACAAAAGCTCTTTTTTACACCTAAATATCTCAAAGTCTAAGTTTTCAGTCAAAAGCCAAGTCCAAGAAACCTTCCACTAGGTCACCTAGGGTTTCACAGGTCATAGGGTGGATTTGGTATCCTAAAAATATCTATTTTATCTGTATAAGGAGACTGCTTTAAAAGAAGAATAAGGACAAGTAATTTTGTCCAAAACTGATCAAAAGGCCATTCAAGAAAGTTTTCCTTGGCCTAGAGCACAAATCTGCAAGGGACAACTGCCCTTGTTCACATTTCAGAAAAAATGATCAGGGTTTCCATTAGCATAAGAAAAGGTAAGGTAATGAGATAAGACCATCACCAGAAGGCATCCACAAACAAGAGAAGGGCAGCAAGCCTGTGTTTAAAGAGAATCAAGCTTTTTGTGACTAATTGGAAAAACATTTTTTCCAATGTAGGAAGCCAGTACAAGGACTACAAGGACAGATGTCACCTCAACTCCATCAAGTGCACATTGAAGATTTTTAGAAATAATAAATGAGTTTTGAAAGGTTGTAGAGAACTTAGAAGACAACACTATTTACTTTTCTCTATCAGCCCCAAAACCTAGGATTTTGGAAAGATGGAAAAAATAGGTCCAAAACAGATGATAAGGCCTCCTTCTTAAGAGCAGAGGGTATTCAAAGGATATCCAAGGTTTTCTCTAGGGTTTTGTACAAACATCACTACTTCACTACACCAAAGGAAGAAATTTGAAAAGAGTATCAGTGTGAGAGAGGGGTCCTAAGCTCTCCAAATACAGTCAAGGGCCTCCAAACATTTTCAAGGTAAAGGTGAGCATGAGGTGAAATTCCCAAGGATGGAATCTTGCTAAGCATAGGTTCACTGTTGAAGAAAAAAGATGTCAAACTCCAAAACAGACTAAGAAGACCAAAGGCAAATGTACTATAGGCACTTGCAAAAAATCAAAAGTGGCCAAGTGAAACCATGAAATGTTATAATTTTTTTAAGCTCTATGGAAAAAAATGTATGTTACTGCCTAAAAAATCAGTAAAGAGATAAAAAGACATGTTCAGGTCACCTACAATCAAAATGCCAAAAAAGGGACAAAAACTATGTTTTCAGTTTGTCAACAGCATGCCTAAAGAAATTTGAATAAAGGCCCAAGCTACCAAAAGGTAAAAAGGGTGAAAAGGATATTACATCAGCCAGCCATCAACACAAAGAAGAAAAGGTCCCTTGAGAAAGTCTCCAAAACACTGCAAAAGACAAAAATATCAGTCAAAGAAAAAGATAAAAAACATAGCAAAAGTGGGTTTCTAACTTTGATTTATTTCTCTCAAAGAGCATAAATTTGCTTTTGTTTTCACTTCAAATTCATTTAGCCCTTGGAAGAAAGAAAAACGCTTAAGGAAGAAGAACAGAGGTTTTCTAGTCATTTTTGGTCAAGTTTTCCGAGCGTTGCGCAAATCAAAGGCGTTACACAAATAGAAGGCGGTGCTACGCAAACATGCCTTTCTCCCGTTCATATTTACAAGGTGTTGTGAAAATAACCCCCAGTGCTATGCTAACCCTAGGATTTGCGCAAACACAGGCCCGACTCGCCCAAGGCACACAGGCCCAACACTTCACCCGACACCTCTGCACAAAACGGCCAGGCGTTATGCAAACTGATCGCCCGACTCACCTAGAAGATGTGCAAACACTGCCTACCTCTCTAGTGCTGCGCTAACTACCGTGCATACCCTGTTGGCAGTACGCAAACATCCCGACCTGACAGCACTGGTAGAGGTGCTGCGCAAACGCAGAGACCCTTGCAAAAGCAAAATCTCTTGCCCTAAGTCAATTTTGTGTCTGCCATTCACCTCCAAAGCCTACAAAAGGACCAAGAAATGGTAAGTGGACTTCTTTCCTTATCCCCAAATAAAATTTTCAAAGTTAATTTTGGTTTTTAATGGTTTTTGAAGCTAAAACCCTATGTGGGTAAACCCTAGGTCCTACCTGCAAAGAAGCCTTTCATGTTTAAACATCCTTGAGACCAGTTTGATATCATGAGTTGTTAAGTGAGTTTAAATAGCTCCCATACACTTCAAAAAGGGCCTCCCTAAAGCTCCAAAGCCATTACAACCTAAGAACCCTAACCTCCATACCCCTCATTCACCAATTTGACTTCATCATCATTTTCATCTTGTTTTCATCAAACCCCAAATTGCAAACCAGTGTCTCCCATCACCATGTTAGGGACTGAAAACAACAGTGGTAGTGAAGGTGGTCAAAGGCCTTTGAATCCAAAACATAAGGGAGGAAAATTCAATATATTGGAGCCTCAAATCACTGTGGCCATCACCTCCTCTCCTAGGATCCTGTCATGCTTTCATAACACAAGATGCTTTCAGTTTTGTGAGAAGGTCAAACAGGTGAAAATCCATCATGAGCTTACAAGGCTCCTCATTCTAAACTTGCACAACAAACACTCAAGCCTTGTAGGAGTGGATTTTGAGATTTTAGCAGGTGCCATCTCTGAGGATACAGGTATCCCACCTATGGGTGAAAATTAGTTTAAAAAGGGCAAGTTAGACAATGATTTCTTTGAACTCTTCATAAAAACAAGGTATAGAGGAGGCAACAAAACAGTTTTCCCATTCTCACACCTCAAACAGAGATATGCTTCCTTGATTTTGGTTATCATGAAGTACTTCACCTATGGAGGGAGGTATTTCAGGCTGTATACCTATCATGTCAGACTCCTCATGAATTTCACAGAGGTTAAGGTGCTAAAATTTCCTTACTATCTCTATAGGAGCATGGAGAAAATGTCTTATATTGTCTGGAGGAGGAATCTCACACAAAAAATGCATAGCTTATTCCACCATTCCCTGATCAAGATGGTGGTATTGCATCAATTGGAGCAGCATGGTATAACTTGGGATGTTTTCATAAACCATGAAGCCTTTACAAACCCACATCCTCCTCATCAATCAAATCTTCCTTCCTCATCTACACAAGTGCCCTCACCCCAAGATAATCTCCCTCTTTCCCCTTCTATTGATGCATAAAATGAAGAGGATGATAGTGGTAATGATGGAAAAGAGGATGATAGTGGAAATAAAGAAAAATAAAATGATAGTGGAGATGAATAAATCAGTGAGGCAAACACAAATATTCATGAGGAAGAACAAGAGGAAAATGAAGAAAGTGATAATGCAAATGTAGAACAAAGAAATGATCAAGATGAAAGTGATGAGGGACATGATGAGGCAGAGTACATGGACACAAATGATGAATATGAGGATGAGCCAGCAGCTAGTGAACCAGAGGTAGAAGACATGGAAGATGATGGAGGGCATAATGATGAAAAACAATGTAGTGAGCATGGCCATGATGAACAGAATGTTGATAGTCAAGAAGAGGAAATAAATGAGGCAGAAACAAAATTTGGTTGAGGAGACAGTGATAAAGAAAATGCCACTGATAGGACAGTCAGTGAGGAAAAGGACAACAAAGGAGATAGTCATGACAATCATGACAACTGTCATGACTGTCATGACACAAATCAACCTTCTGGTAATGATAAAAGTGAACACAATGTAGAGAATGATGAGGAAAAGGACCCTAATGATGAAAAAAACCTAAGAGATGAAAAAACAGAGGCTGGTGATCAAATCAGAGACCAATATGATAGCATTAGTGAGGAAGATAATGATGATGATGGTGTTGAAGGTCAGGAAAGTAGTGATCAAATGGAGCATGAGGTGACTGATAGAAATCATAGTGAAAACGAAGGAGCTAGTGACAACACCAAGGGTCACAGCCATGCTGAAAACACTTTCAAAACTACCATTACACCTCTTCCATGCACATATAAAAGAGGGTCAAGGCAAGTGTTTTCTGCCTCCAAAAGGCAAGGGACCTTGTCACCTACACCAACTCCAAGGCTTGATAAGGGTAAATAAAAAATGGACAAGGTTAGGAGAAGTAAGAGAGGCAAGGAAACTACTCATGAGCCTCAATTTATTGACCTAGATAGTGACACTGAAGATAAGGAGATGGCCACTAGACTGTTACTCCAAAGCAAGGATGCTCAAATCAAGGAAAGGGAGAGGGATTTTGGTATGGCCAAATACATCATTCAGTATTATAAGAATGAGCACAAACACTTCAAGAAGATAAAAAGAGGTCTCGCCCTCTAGAAGAAGAGGCAATAGAGCATGAAAGCCTTGTATTTTTTTCTAAATCTTCTCAATAGTTGTCCAAGACCCCTTAAGGAAGGTCTCCACCAATTTTGGGAGGATTTGGAGCAAATTTTATTTTTTGAGATTTTTGAGCCTCATTTGCGTAGCGCCACTAGAACTATGCAAACAAATGGAGCATCCCCAAGAGGATAACTTTCCATTTTTGGATTTCTCTCAACCTTCACATCATTCTCACCAAATTTTAGAATATTTGGAGCAGGTTTGACCCCTCAAAAGGTCAAAAACGTCATTTTTCCCCCTTTCTGCCACTTCTTTAGGCCTGGCGTTGCGCAAATGACAGTCTGGAGATTTTTGAATTTTTTACCAGGCTATAGGAGCTAGATCAGGAAAAAAGCACACATTTCTGGAAAGTAGACTCATCAGGATTTCCAACGAGCCATCATGGAGCCAAATCCGACATCAGGAAGGGGTCCAAAAATTGATCACAAAAGACCCTATTTTCTGCTGGAAGTGGCGCTGCGCAAATGGGCTGTGTAGTTTGTTCTAGACCAAAAGTCAACAAAGCACACTCATTTATTGCAAAATGATATTTTTGAGTTTTTTGAGGCAAACCACTGTAGAATTAGGTGCAAATAGTTATTATGGCATTTATTTCTTAGGATATTATGTGTCTTGGGCCTTGCATGGTCTCTTGGCCATAAATGACATATATGGATGAATTTGACATTTTCCTACCTTATTTAGGGGTTTTTACCTCTCTTGCTAAGATAAAGAGAGAATGAGGGTTTCATTCTAAATGTTGGCTTTTGATGAACTTGGAGAGCAATACATGGTTTTTATGAGCTTGGAGAAGAAATTGGTTTTGTGAAGTTGATGAATGGCTTGCTTGGATTGATGATGGAGAAGCTTGTTTGCAGGATTCCTAAGCTTGGTTAATGGTGATTTCTTCTTAATTTGTTTATGTTTTCTTGTTATCATTATGTTTCACTCTTCTTAGTTATTATAGAACAGAACAGTATAGGTTGAGAAATGCTCTTTGAAGCACTTTAGTCCTCTTGTTTTCTATGGCCTTGATGTTTTCCTCTGCTGGGTGTGTTTGAGGAATTCTTAACTGCACCTCAAGCCTCTTCATGCTTTTTTGTTTCAATTATGGATTAATATGTTCATTAAAAAATATGATTCACGGTAAGCCCTGCTTATTTGAGACTATCTAAACTCTGTCTTGGAACCTTTCTTTGAAGTATTGCTTGCTAGGTTAAGTCAAAGAGGTCTTGTACTGATCTTGCCCTTTGTCGATGCCTATCATCTTGCCTTAGAGTTCTTTATAGCTTGATCAACAATGTTTAGGAGTTCCCTCTTTTCTTGATTAAAGTTATTGTGCTATATTATATGTTTTCCCAAATTCTGAAGGTGAATTTACTAAAGTTATAAGCTCTTATGCTTTCTATGTTTCACTAGAATGTTTATCTTGGATATTTATTTGTTTAAAGTATTATTATTGAGTAAATGGTTTGCCCTATCTCATGCTTAGTATATTTTTCTTATCATATTTAAGACCTTCTTTTTCATAGGTAAATGACAAAGGATACTTCACTGCCCTTTGCCCTACCTTGTTTTTCCCAAACTTGATGTCCACCCCACCTCACACATTACCTTAAGGATCTATTAACCTTGCTAGATTGGCCCTGCAACACACTCTGATTCATCATTGAGACACTCATGAATTTCATTGAATCCATAGCCCAGTGATTTAAATACCTCTCACTCCACCTATTCCACTTGACCATATTACCCAACCAAAACAATCAACAAACCCTACACTTAACAACTAGCCTAAAATAAAACATCTAAAGCAAAGAAGAACACATCCTTTGCATCTAATAGAGATATCCCTCTCTAAGTCCAGAAAGGCTAGGTCCTAGGACTCCAAAGACTGGTTCCATGTTCCCCTGTCATTTGTATACCAATCTGGAAAATCACGGGACCCAAACATTTTGGCCATCATGGTGGGACCTTCTGAGTATGTTCATGCTTAAATATTCCTTATAAGATTTAGAACACCTTGACTAATAGTATCTGGTGGTTTATCTGCCACCTCATCGCCACACTAACATTCTGGTGATCACGGTGGGACCTTCTGAGTACATAGTTTCCTGAATACCTCTTAGGACTCATTAGACTCTCAGTTATACTTAGAAAATCTAGTGAATCTGCCACCTCATCGCCACACTAGCATTCTGGCGATTACGGTGGGACCTTCTGAGTCAGTGACAAAATAAGTATCCCTTAGGACTTCAGAAACCTTTTTAAAATCATATAGAACTCAACTGATAGCCAAGAGTAGATTTTGTTTGTTTCAACATCTTAGAAAAATGATGATTCAACCATAGGACACTCTTAAAAACCTTAAAATTATAAAAAGGAAACTCAGAAAACCCCAAAAAATCCCTAGATTGGTTTTTTTTCAGTTATTGGTGGTGGACCCTAAACATACTTCCTTAAAATCAACAAAAATATCCACTTGGTGACTCCACTAGCCTCCAGCAGGCCTATTACTTCACTAGTACTCATTTCACTTCTTGGATTTGTGTCAAGCCGACCTTGAGAAGTTTATGAACCTAGTTGTATACTGTGGGAGTTTACCAAACATTGAGAGAGGTTAGCCTTCACGAGATCCCAACATTCTGGTGAGCACGATGGGACCTTCTAAGTATGTTCATGCTTAAATATTCCTTAAAAGATTCAGAAACCCTTGACTGATAGTATCTGGTGGTTTATCTGCCACCTCATCGCCATACTAACATTTTGGCGATCACGGTGGGACCTTCTAAGTACATATTCGCCTGAATACTTCTTAGGACTCATTAGAACCCCAACGATACTTAGAAAATCAAGTGAATCTACCACCTTATTGCCACACTAACAATCTGGCAATCACGGTGGGACCTTTTAAGTCAACGACAAACTAAGTATCCCTTAGGACTTTAGAAAACTTTGTCAAATCATAGAGAACTCAACTGATAGCCAATGGTAGATTTTGTTTGTTTCAACATCTTAGAAAATGATGATTCAGCCATAGGACACTCTTAAAAACCTTAAAACTATAAAAACAAAACTTAGAAAACCCCAAAACATCACTAGATTGGTTTTTGTCCGTTATTGGTGGTGGACCATAAACATACATCCTTAAAAACAAAAAAAATATCCACTTGGTGACTCCACTAGCCTCCAGTAGGCCTATTACTTCACTAGTACTCATTTCACTTCTTGGATTTATGTCAAGCCGACCCTGAGAAGTTTATGAACCCAGTTATATACTGTGGGGGTTTACCAAACACTAAGAGAGGTCTCTTTCCTCGTATTTTCCTCTCTCCCTCTCTCTCCATATTCATTATCATTCCCTCTCTCCCCCCCTTTCTATATCTATGTATTTCTTCTTACCTCCCTCTCTCCCCCCCTCTAACTTCATCTCTTTTTCCCTCCCTCTCTCTACTCTCTCACATCCTCTCTCTTCCTTCGTTTCTCTCCATTTATCTCCCACCTCTCTATCTTGTTAGCACTCCTTAGTTTCTCAAGGTTGAGAAAGAAAACTATTGAGGTAACCGCGAACCAAAATTTTGACTTGGCAGCTAGCCTTACCAAACCAGAGAGGGATATCTCTAAAATCAACCAAAATATGGTTGGAATGATTCGGGATTTATGCTAGATATTTTGCATAGTAGGATTTTGATTTAAGTTTTGATGGATGTGAAGCAATAGGTTAAGGAACTAGCCCAAATAGGTCAAAGTTTCAGTTGCGACCATTAATTGAGGTTAGATAATGTAATTAGAGACACAAATGGGGTTTCCATAGTAGTATGGTGATGAGGAAATCAAATAAAAGAAACTAAGTGAGCATACATGCATGAATTCACTTGTTTGGAAGAGAAACACTTAGATGATAATCTCAAACAAAACATAACATTTCTAACAATGATTTCTGTTTAAAAATTAAGAGATTAAACGTAATAAGAAACATGAATAATTGCTAAAAACATATAAAAATCATATGCTTAATAAATACTAAAGAAAACAATGTCACTGACCATGACACAAGAATCCCAGAAAAATAGCCGCAATTGTATATTAATTATGCCAAAAATCAAGTACACCAATTCCAAAATGTATCTACCTCTAGTATCCAACACTTTTGTTTGACTTATTTCTGAGTACATATGGAATAAAAATAATATTTCCCCTCTAAGGGGTCAAATTCTGCTCCATAGTAACTGGTTCATGCACCTATCTACTCATTGTCAAATCCTAGGGAAGTTAGAAACAATTTTCCCCTTTTTTAGATAATTGATTGAGATTATCTCTCAAAGCATAGATTACAAGATTCTTTACAATGGTAATCATTAAAAAAACTATTAACATCATATAAAATCATGAGACAACTATTTACATCAACCTAGTTTTACTTTTAACCTTTACGTGCAACAAAAATTCTTCAGACACAGAAACACAACAAATCTAGCAGAAACACAGCAAATGGTGGCAGAAGCACAACAAATGTTTAGCTTTATATTTTGATAACTTGGATGAGGTTTTGAGTGTCACTGAACACCTGTGAAGAAACTCAAATATGTCCACTACACCCAGGAGCCTTTAAACCATTCAAAAACATCATTTTAACCTCTTCAAAATTGGTTTCAAAATTGATTGTCTAGAAATGCAACAACAATACTAGAAAGGGGGTAGAAAATTGTCAAAAAGGCACATTTTGATCATTTTCTGCAAAATTTATAACTCCTCAAATATCCTTAAGTACTTTTATATTATCCATATACCATAAGCTATCTAGGCATGCTTGAAATTTTGATTTTTGACCTCTTGCAGAAAAGAGCAACAAATAGTTGTTGCGTTTCTATAGGATACTTTTTCCTCTGTGCACAAAAACTCAAAATTTCAAAAATTTGTCTCCTTTTTCTCTGTTCTCTTTCTTGCATTCAAACCACCAATGATGCATCAGCTAATAGGTCAAGGTTTTCCCTCTTTTTGAGTTTCCTTAGGGTTCGTTTGAGTTACTTCTTCATATTTTTCACCCTAACCTTGCAAACCATGTTCCTAACATAATAGTGTCTTGCCATATTTCTTTTTCGTGTGGTATCCTTGATTTATTTTTCCAATATCTTCTCCAAATATTCATTCACTCTCTTAAGCCAATACTCCTTGTTTTTCTCAATTTTAGCACCTATGGAGTCATCTATGGAATTTGGGCTTGAGGAGGAGATGGATCTTCTACATTCTATTCTTTTCTATCCATTGACCTTGTCTTAGGTCTCCTAGGTTGTATTAGAATGTTATTCTCTTCCAAATACTCTACATCAATGATTGATTTCCCTTTATCTTATGTTGTCAAAACACCTACTTTTCTTACTAATGGAAAGTCTTTCTGTGACTTTCTCTGCTGCATTAGAGTCTATTTCAAATATCTATTCTCCTGCTGTAGGAAATCCACCATGAGATGGCCTTTGGCTAGGTCATCCTTCATCTCTCTAATATGTGCTTTCTCTTTGATTATGTCATATGCTATCTTATTTTCCATGTTGTTCTCCTAGGACAACCATCTCAATTTTTGGAGGTACCTCTTCTATATTTTGCAAGGGTGAATCATCTCTGCTCAGAGGTGATTCAGCTTCCATGGTTTCAGCCTAAACCCTTTTTCACTAAAAATATCCTTAGGTAAATATGCTTTAGACAAATATTTTGTTACCGATGGATTGCTTAATGATTCAACTCCTTGTGGTCTAGAGGATGAAGAAGGAGTGATTTGAATTTTTAATTGGCTTGAGATAGGTAGGAGGGCAGTTGTCTCTAGGAAACTTTCCCATGACATGTTGATATTTTCTAGTTGATGAAGGACTATAATTTTCAATATGGCATGATGAAAGTGGCTAGATTGATGAGATTTACCTTTATAATGCACATTTTCTTCCATCTTCACCAAGATTTTGAAAATATATTTAGGCAGATTTAGAGGTTTCTTAGAAGTGAAGTGCATAAGTAAACTGATGTGATATTGGTAAAGTCTGCTAAACCTTCCCTCACAAGTGAAGTACTTCTGTATGGTCTTCATTAAAGTTTTGTACTTATCTAACAAATTATTTCTAGGAAACACGTGAGAAGGAGAATATTTGTACTGTGACTTCAAATTTTTTTGGTAGTGCTCTAGATCCAAGTTCATTCCTTTGAACTAGATTTCACCTTGATTATGAATGGCTATTGCTTGAGCTATGATATATTCTGAAACTGGAAAACTGATCCCTGCTATAGTGGCCTAATATTTCTTGAAGTTAATGGCAAAAACTCTAGTTAAATCATGATGGTAGCCCAACTTTTGCACTTTTTGACAAAACCCTAGGCAACCTGCTTGCTCAAATGGATTTCTGGTGAACTCCAATGAGTTAATATCTTCCATATGAGTTGCCTCATACCTAGATATATCTCCTCCCTTATAATTCTTCCTGTCACTAGTCTTTACCATGTTTTCTAGCTTCACTTTAATATAAAATCCTTATTTCAAACAAAGAAGAGCACGAGGTCTAATCAATAGAACAAAGTGAAAGGCACAACAACTTGGGGGAAAGGAATGAAGGGAAAGGGATGTATGAAAAATTATGAGAAAAATATGGGGGGTAGAGATAGATGTTAGGAAGATAATGAAAGTGGATTTTCTCAACAATATTGAGAAAAAAAAGGGTAAAAAGGGTGAAATACAGGCTTAGGGAAACAACACAGCAGAAAGCTAGGTTTTTAAGGGAAAATGGTGAAATGAGAGAATTTCAGTAAGGGGAATGGTGGGGAATGTTTAATAAGGACAATTAAGGATATATGACCTTCGAAACAAGAATATTCCCTTTCGAAATAATATATATACCATGAAAGGAGAAACACATCAAAAACGCAACAGCAATCCTAGGAATGGATTTTTCAATTGATTTTTGAGGAAATAGACTACAAAGAGGGTTTATGAAGCTTGATTTACCTGTTTAAAGAAGATATGAAGCACTTGAAATGAAAACTGAACCTTTTCTTCCTCCTTTTGATCTCTCCAAGTGAAAAATGCAACACCTTTCTCCAAAAATGTAGCAAGAAAATAAAAAAGGGCAGTGGTGGAAAATTTCGAGTTTATGATGGTTATGGAATATTTCAAAGAGGTAAAAGGGAGCTCTAGAGATTTTTGGAAGGATACAATGAGATTTTGAAGTGTATTGATGCTAATTTATAACAAGAAAATCTATTTTTGTCTCATAGTGAAATGATGACATCATGTGCACTTTGAAATAGTGGCTGATGATGTAATTAGTATTGGCAACGATACTCTTCAATAGGAAGTGTTACATCTCCATGTGATGTAGATGTACTTTGATTCTCTTTGAAACACTTTATTTTCTTAATTTCTAACTCCAATAATGGAACTTTTTGGTGACCATAATGGATGACAAGACTCCCTTTTTAAGAATGATGACTGAGCTAATGATTAACATCATCTGCATATTCTTGACCATGATTTAGAATTTTATCTCTCCAAGTATGCATTTTTATGAATCTATGACTTAAATGATGACCAACAAACTCATTTGATGACTTATGATAGGAAATGATGAAAATGACCATGATAGTTGTTTGTGACCTTGAATAAGTGGAGGGAATAACAATGACACCTAGACAATGACTTGGAACCATTTAACAATCAAGAGACATGTCAATTTTTTTTTGAAAATATAAAAAATTGACCTAAGACTCTAACAACAGTGAAAATAGTAAATTTGATTACTATGACTTTAGGACTCTAACATTGGCTCCAATGGGGATGGCATCTCCTTTAGAAGGTGTCAAGAACACCGTAGACTAGATAGCCTTATTCATTGGGAAATGGAGTCACATAAAAAATAAATGAAACTCAAATGACTGACTAACTAAACTAAGAAAAGCAAAAACTAACTTGACTTGACTCAAAAACTAAATTGAATTTTCAACTTTTAAAAAGAAAATAGCAATTGATCGGAGAAACCTTATGGCCTTATCCTCGGGCTTCAAACTTCTTTGACATCTTCTTCACTCTTTGGCATAAAATAAAATGTTATTTACAATGGAAATGAAACTTTTTCTTCAATATCAGGAAAAATAGTGTTTGAGGAGTCTACCATTCATTGGTCCTCCTGGAAGTGCTTTCCCATCAAGATCTTCTAATAAGTAAGCATTATTCCCTCTGAATGCTAAAATATTGTAGGGTCCTTTCCATAGGTTGTTGAACTTACCATGTTTTACTTTATCCTCATTTCGGGGATCCCATCAGAGAACAACATCTCCCAAGTTGAAATCATCGGCCTTAGTTTTCCTATCATTGGTTTTCTTAATCTTCTCCTAGAGCTTTAAGGTATTATGGAAACTTCCTCCCTAGACTACTGTAAGTGGATCATTTGAGTAGTTCTTTGTTGAATTTCATTTGGATCACTATCAATATATTGTAAGATTTTCATCACCGACATTTCTAGGGAAGTTATAAACACTGTATATACACCATAGAATAGCTGAAAGGGTGACATGCTAATAGATTTATTTGTGCTAACTTTTTCCACACATAGAGCATTAATTAACTTTTTATGTCAATTCCTTTTGTTCTCTTGCAACAAATTTTTTATTATGGTCACCAGTAACTTGTTTGATGACTCTGCCAACCCATTACCTTGAGGTTAATATGTTGTCGAATGCCCGAGTCTTATGTGATATTTATCACAAAATTATATCATGTTTTTGGATTTGAAGGTTGTTTCATTTTCAGTAATGATTTTCTGTGGGCAGAAGAAACGAGACACAATATTACTCTCCATAAATTGGATAATTACCATGTTTATATCTTGTCTCGTGGGAATGTCCTCAATCAACTTTGTCAAATAGTTAGTGGGAGTGAGTATCCACTTATGTTGAGTTGTGAATGGAGGATGAATCTCACCGATGAAGTCAGGCCCCCAGCGTTGGAAGGGTGCTTGAGCTGCAATTGGTTGCAAGGGCAACGATAACAATTTTATCTTTCCTTGGAAAAATTGGCACTGATGACAGCTCATGACTGTTTTATATACATAGAAAAGAAAGCTCATCAAATAGAAGCGAGCCCTAAATATATTATTTGTTGTAGTTTTAAAAAAAATATGACCACCACAATCACCTTTATGGAAATCATTCATCACTTTGTTAGCTTCACTTTATACCAAACATTTTAATAAAACCCCTCCTAGATCTTTCCAATATAAAGAATTATTAAGAATAAAATACTTAAGAGCCTTCAATTTTAGAAATCTACCTTTACTCTTGGAAAACACTGGTGGAGGATTTAAATGTTGTAGCACATGAACTATATCTGAATACCATGTTGATAAAATAAAAAATTGAGATACCTGGGGGAGTGAATCAGCCACCTGCTCCTCGGAAAGTGTAGCCATGAAGTTGATTTCTAAGGCATGCAAGTTACAGTTTTCCATGATATTAGCTAAGCCATGTCCTTTGACCAATTTTATAGGTCTGATTTCTAAATCATATTCCAACATAGCAACTATCCACTTACCATGCCTACCTTCAAGATCATTCTGTGTTAACACATCCTTGACTGTAGAATTCAAAACATAGGAAAGAACATGGGAATGAAGGACATAAACTCGGAAGTATTTAAAAGATTTAACTAATGCAAATTCCTACTTCTCAATGATATTATATTTCAGAGCCCCATCCCTTATTGTCCTACTAAAGAAGGAAATCGGTTGCTCTGTTTTGTGATCTTTCTTTTGCATGAGGACAATAGCTAATGTATGTTTATAGGCAAAGGAAAAGATGATAAAGTATAGTGTATAATCCGGTTTGATAAGGATGGGAGCATGGGAAAATGAAAACATGACTTGATTAAATGATTTTCTTGCCTCATAGGACCATTTCACATCGCTTATTTTCTTTAACATATTATTTATTTCCCTTAAGTGTTCAGTAAGGTTAGGAATAAACCTTCTCAAGAAATTGATCTTACCATTGAATGATTGAATTTCCTTTTTATTCCTAGGAAAATCTAGATTCTAAATAGCCTCAATCCTTGAAGGATCTATTCGGATGCCATCTTTAGATATAATATGACCAAGCAGTTTCCCCTCCTCCATAACAAATAAAATTTTCTTTAGATTCAGTGATACGCCAAATTTTATGCACCTTTGGAAAATGGTTTTGAGTGTTGCAAGTTTTCTTCATATGTTTATGAAAAAAATGTTATGTCATCGATATAAATGACCAAAACCCCATCCTTCTCATTGGAAAATTCAAAATCCATCACTCGCTGAAAATTTTCTCCTGCGTTCTTCAACCTAAAGGGAATCTTAGCATACATAAAAGTACCCCAAGGTGTCGTGAAGATTGTCTTTTCTTGGTCATCCAAATGAACCAAGATCTATTTGTATCTAGAATATCCATCTAATAGTGAAATCCTAGAAGAACCAACCACCCTTTGTAGGATATGATCCATCTTTGGAAGTGGATAGTTGTCCTTCAATGAGACTTTATTTAAATTGTGGAAATCAATACACAAGCGGATCTCACCTGTCTTATTTCTTACTGATACTAAATTTGACATCCAATTTGAGAAACAGAGACATAAAATAATACCAAAATTGTATAATTTGTTTACTTTCTTTTCAATGGAGGGTAGAAACATTCGATTCTTCCTTCTGAGTTTCTTACGAGAATTATTCTGATCAATTTTTATGGGAATGGTATGTGGAATTATGCTCCTATCATATACCTTTTGATCAGTATATTCCCAGGCAAAAACATAAACAAATTCAGTCATAAGTGTTGCATATTTACCTTTCATCTCTGGACTCAAATAATTTTATATCTTAACCATTTTTGGCTTCTTAGGAGTGCCAAGATTAAGGTCTTCTACTCCTACCTCAGTTGGCAACATCATCGGTTTCCATGCAACATCATCATGATCAAAAAGATCCTCCAAGGGTACTAGATCTCTTGAAATTGATTTATCTTTCAACTGCAGTACCTTGGTCCTTTAATTCTGCAGCATGCATTTCTTGATCATCTTCATAAAACTTATCATCAATTTGTGCACTAACAAACTCTTCTTCTATCTGCAAGAAATTGTCAATTTGTTTATCATCTTGGAAGACTTTCCAATACCGAACATTTTCTAGAACAACAGGGTGATGTTTGACATTGATCTCATACTTCTTGTTGGGATAAACCAGAATTTTGAACATATAAGCTGAAGTGGCAAGGGCATCAGTAATGATATTGATGTTCCTGGGAATCAATGATAGAGTGTATATGGAAAGGTATTAAGAATGTATAATACCACATTACCGTATGCTCATATTCTAGGATTTTTGGCCTGGTATTCCCCTTTCACTTGCTTTATTTCCAACTCAGAGTCACCATATACAAAAATATTCTTAGCACCTAGTTTCTTGAGTATTTTAAGACCGGCTATCAAAGCCTCATATTCTTCTTCATTTTTGGAGCAATCAAATGCTAATTTATACGAACACATCCGGACATTAGGTGGAAGATGAGATGACTGATTCATGGGACCATTAATCCAAATTCCAATTCCAGCTCCTTCCTTACCTAAGTCTCTGTCAACATCCATGGTCCATAGACCATTTTCTTTGTAGGGAAGCTCAATTTTGGATGATTGATCTTAATTAGATATTTTAGAATGATTTGTTGTTCCAATAGGCCCTGTCTCATTCACCGTTTCAGCTGTATTTTTTACTGATGCACTTGGTTGCAAACTGTGTGGTACCTGTTCCTTTTTTTGCACTTGGAATTTCTTGAACACAATCTGAAATATCTGAAATTTCTGCTTTTTCTTCTACCAAATATTCTAACAAAGCTAAAAAATCATCATTGTACAAGATAAATGACTCTAAATCTATATGTACAACATGAATTGGGTGATTATTATGTTTTCCTTGCTACTAATCATGTACTTCATCTTTGTCTCCCTGTATAATTTTCTGAGCTGTCCAAAAATTGGTATAATAGCATAGGAAAAGTCTAACTGCAAAGTGACTTTAAGTTTGGCTGCCCATGATCGGGAGAAAATGGTTCCATACCTAGGGGGAATTTCAGCTACAACAGCGTCCACAAGAATATTCTTAGCTTGAATTTGATCTAAGTACACCACTAAATCTTTGATAAGACCAGGACACTTAAACCTTCCAGAGTCAAAAGAGTAAAGGTCATGGCATGGCCTGGTAATATCCAATCCTAATTTATCCATGATGGCTTTAGGCATGAGATTATTGGAGGCCTCGAAGTCTAGCATAGCATTATGAAGGATGAAATCATGAATTTTGAGACTAAGGTAAAAAGGTGGAACTCCGTTTTCTTCTAAGTTACCATCTACAACAAGGCCAAAAAAAACTTGGGGGGGGGGTCGTCACTAACATTTACCATATCAGACATTTGGTCAACCTTAAGAATTTTGGCTACCTGGAACTTGTATTCGTCATTATTAGTTAATTCAGTCAATGGAATTGAGACTTTAAGTTTTGAAATTCCATTCTCAAGAAGAAATAAAGTAGAATGGATTTCTACATATTTAGATGGCATGTCCTTCTTTTTGTGTTGCTCTCTGATTGGGATATCCTTTCTTTGTAATTCAGCTTGATTTTATTTGTATTTCTTCGGATTAATAGTAGAGGTTTCATTACCTTTTACCTGATTAGTAACAATAGATCCTTTTTCCTTATTCTGATTTGTAGAGGTCATCTCTTTGTTATGAATATCTACTTGATAAATTTTCTTTTTCTGATTTGGATTTATGGGCACATTTCTATTTCTTAAGATATATTTACTTTGAACTTGGCTAAGGGAATTTTTATAACCTCTTTGATAGTCCTCTGTCTATATTTCCAACATATCATCACTAGAAATAACATACTGCTAATCATCAGGTACATAAGGTTCTTCAAAAGTTCATCCTCCTCAATCAAGAAAATGGGTTGTTGATTTTCCTCAAAAAAGTGATTTTCCTCTGAGATCTCTTCTTCCTCATTAGGGTCCTATGTATAATTTTTCTGAAAAGGAGTACGAATCTACTGTTGACCTTGTTGATCTTGACCCCTCTTCTCCCTTTTCTTAGTCCTATATTTGGGTTATTTTTTTTTACCTCTTAAGTTAGGATTTTTGATTGAAGGTTCTGCTTGTCTATCCCTGGTGGTCATCTTGTCCATCATATTATCCATTGTATTAATCAAATTATCAAGTTTACCCTAAGATGAAGTGGATGGCTCCTCCTTTATGGTAACCCTGTTTTCTAATTTCATCTTTTATTTTTTGATAAATAGATTTTCCTCAACACCTACTGCATTCCTTTGCATGTCTTCAAGGGTGGAAGTATTTCTCGCCCTCAATAGGTAGGCCATATCTAGATCAAAAGCATACAGATAATGAAGAAGTGATAGGCCAGCAGGAGGCTTAATGTTTTTTGGGATAGAATCATATATCCTATTAAATCTATATGTCAAATCTTGCACATATTCATTAGTGTTTCTCTTCAAGGCATTTTACTCAACAAGAATTTGGAGAGGGTTCTTTTTCTCTTCCCACTTTGATAGGAATAACTCTATTAAATATTGTGAATTGGCTACAGAAGCAACTGTTAAGGAAAGAAACCATTTCTCTACTTCCCTTAAAAAACTATGTGTTATAATGCGCATTTTGGCATCATCATTATCAATTTCCTCAAGATCAATAAAGTCATTCACTTTATCTATATGTTGCTTTGTCATGACCTCTGTTGTCCCATCAAATAAAAGTAATATCTAACCATAATTTTTAGGAAAAGAAGTAAGTTGGGGTGGTAAAATCAAAGGATAAAATATTGACATGACTATTGTGGAAGGTTGTATGGAAGTCACAATAGGAGGTGTTGATTGAGGAGATGATTTCAGAAGAAGTGATGTATTGACAGTGGAGGATGATGGAGCAACTGTATGAGGAGATGTAATAGTATACGTGGAATAAAATAAAGTCTCTTGTTGTTACTGGATATAGGCATTTTCAAAGGTTATTTGGAGCTAATCAATCAAGCTTTGAAGTCTATAGAAACCTGACTAGACCCTACTATAAACCTCAGAAAATGAAAACTAATAATATGGAAAATATGATTCAAAATTAATGGGATCAAAAAATACTTCTGAGAGGAAAGACTCTGTCTTAGAATTGAATAAAGACAACTTAAATTTGAGATCAAAAGATAAATCTTCAAGAGCAACCAACTATGTGGGAAAAAAGTGTATCTTACCAGTGGAGGTGTACCTCTTTCAACTTCTTGAAACTGTGGCCTCTTCTTTATGAATATCCTTTTAGGGTCGTCAACTACTAGTAGAGGATTGGGATCAAGATTAGACCTCGTATACCTTTTGGGAGCCATTTTTCTTCACAATTTTCACTCTAGATCGAAATGACTGAATCAACCTTCTTTGAATTCTAGCACCCATCACGCACAGGTATAGACTTCAATGAACTGTAATAAATATCCCCAGGGAATATTCGACACTTATTCCCCGACAACGATGCCAAAATTTTAGCACTCCTTAGTTTCCCAAGGATGAGAAAGGAAACTATTGGGCTAGCCCTACCAAATCAGAGATGGATCTCTCTAATATCAACCAAAATATGGTTGGAATTATCAGGGTTTTAGGCTAAGTATTTTTTACAGTAGGATTTTGATTTAAGTTTTGTTGGATGTGAAGCAATAGGTTAAGGAACTATGCCAAATAGGTCAACATATCAGTTGTAGTCATTAATTGAGGCTAGATAGATGCAATCAAAGACACAAATCGGTTTTTCATAGTAGTATGGTGATGACGAAATCAGAAAAAAAAAAAAAAAAACTAAGTGAGAATACATGCATGAATTCACTTGTTTGGAAGAGAAACACTTAGATGATAATCTTAGACAAAACAAAATGTTTCTGACAATGATTTCTGATTAACACTTAAGAGATGAAACATAAGAAGAAATATGAATTACTGCTAGAAACATCTAACAATCATATGCTTAAGAAAAACTGAAGAAAACAATGTCACTAACCACAACACATAAATCCCGGAATAATAGCTGCAATTGTATATTAATTCTTTCAAAAATTAAGTACACCAGTTCCAAAATGTATCTACCTCTAGTATCCAAACCTTCTTTTTGACTTTTTTTTTTAGTACATATGGAATAAAAACAAGATTTCCCCTATAAGGGGTTGAATTATGCTCCATAGCAACTGATTAATGCACCTATTCACTCATTTCCAAATCCTAGGGAAGTTAGAAACAAGTTTCCCCTTTTTTAGCTAATTGATTGAGATTGTCTCTCCAAGCATTGATTACAAGATTATTTACAATGGTAATCATTAACAAACCTATTAAGATCATATAAAATCATGAGAAAACTATTTACATCAACCTTGTTTTACTTTTAACCTTTATGTGTAGTAAAAATTCTTCATACATAGAAAGACAACAAATCTAGCAGAAACACAACAAATGGTGACAGAAGCGCAATAAATGTTTAGCTTGAAATTTTGATAACTGTGATGAGGTTTTGAGTGTTACTGAAGACACGTGAAGAAACTTGGAGATGTCCACTACACCCAAGAGCCTTTAAACCATTCAAAAACATCATTTTAACCTCTTCAAAATTGGTTTCAAATCTGACTATCCGGAAACGTAACAACAGTGTTGGAAAGGGGGCAGCAAGGTGTCAAAAAGGCATATTTTGATCATTTTCTGCAAATTTATCACTCCTCAAATATCATTAAGTAATTTTATGTTATCCATATACCATAAGATATCCATGCATGCATGAAATTTTGATTTTTCACCTCCTAAGGAAAAGCACAACATATAGTTGTTGTGTTTCTGTAGGATACTTTTTCCTGTGTGCAAAAAAAATAAGAATTTCAAAACTTTGTCTCCTTTTTTTTTGTTCTCTGTCTTGCATTCAAACCACCAATGATGAATCAGCTAATAGGTCAAGATTTTCCCTCTTTTTGAGTTTATATAGGGTTCTTTTGAGATTCTTATTCATATTTTTCACCCTAACCTTGCAAACCATGTTCATAGCATAATAGTGTCTTGCCATATTTCTTTGTAGTGTGGTATCCCTGTTTTCTTTTTCCAATTGCTTCTCTAAATAGCCAATACTCTTTTTTTTTCTCAATTTCCGTACCTATGGATTCATCTATGGTATTTTGGGCTTGAGGAGGAGATGGATCTTATACATTCTATTATTTTCTAGCCATTTCCCTTGTCTTAGGTCTCTTAGGCTTTATTTCAATGTTCTTCTCTTCCAACTACTCTACATCAATGATGGATTTCCCTTTATCTTCTATTTTCAAAACACCTATTTTTATTACTGATGAAAATTCTTCCTATGACTTGATCTATTGCATTAGAGTATGTTTCAACTGTCTATTCTCCTATTGTGGGAAAGCCACCATGAAATGGTCTTCGGCTATGTCATCCTTCAACTCTCTAATATGTGCATCTTTCTCTTTGATTATGTCATATGCTGTCATATTTCCATGTTGTTCTCCTAAGTCAGCCATCTCAGATTCTGGAGGTACCTCTTCTACATTTTTCAAGGGTGAATCATCTCTGCTCACAGGTGATTCCACTTCCATGGTTTCATCCTGAACTTCTTTTTCACTAAAAATCTCCCTAGGTAAATCTGATTTATACTGATATTTTGTTACCGATGGCCTACTTAATGATTTAGCTCCCTGTGGTCTGGAGGATGATGAAGGATTTCTTTGAATTTTTGACTGGATTGAGATAGGTAGGAGGGAAATTGTCTCTGGGAAATTTTCCCCTAACATGTTGATTTTTTCTAGTTGATGAAGGACTATCGTTTTCACTAGGGCATGATGAAACATTAGGGGAATTTTGAGGTCTAAAATGGGCCTCCTAAGAAAAATGTACAACAAAAATAAACTTTATAAGAACCAATAGGATTCAAGATGATGATGTCAACCATGGGGGATGATTCAACATTTTTTAAGTAAAGATTAAAAGAAGATTAAAAAATAATAAAATAATAAAACTATTTTTCAACTCGTATTTTCAACTTATCTCCCAAATTGTTTACTCAAATTTCAAGAAAGAGTACTTGTTGGATGAAAAATTTAATTCCTCATCCAAGGAGTACCCATGTTGCATACTTTTGATGGACCTCACTACCCGAAAAATAAGAAATACATAAAAAAACGTGATTGCAATCACGTTTTTCATGTATTTCTAATTTTTTGTGTAGCAGGACCCATCGAAAGTATGAAACATGGGTAATCCTTAGATGATTAAAATTTTCATCCAACGAGTAATTACACTCGAAATTTGAGTAAAAACCTTGGGAAATAAGTTGAAAATATGAGTTGAAAAAGTATTTTTTTCTCTTTTCCCTCTAAAATTTGATGATGTAATCAAATATTATTTTATTATTTCCACTATTATTTTATAATTTCCTGAGGAGGTCCATTTTAGAGCTCAAAATTCCCCTAATGGAGGCTAGCTCGATGATCTTTACCTTTAGACTGCACCTTTTCTGCCATCTTCACCAAGATTTTGAAAATATAGTTAGGTAGGTTTAGAGGCTTCTTAGAAGTGAAGTGCATAAGTAACCTGATGCGATATTTGTAAAGTATGTTAAACTTGCCCTCACATGAGAAGTACTTCTGGATGGTCTTCATTAAATGGTTATACTTATCTAACAACTTCTTTCTAGGAAACATGTGAGAAGGAGAATATTTGTATTGTGGCTTCAAAAACATTTTGTAGTAATCTAGATCCAAGTCCATTCCTTTGAACCAGATTACACCTTGATAAGGGATGGTTGTTGCTTGAGCTATGATCTCTTCTGACACTATAAAACTGATCCCTGTTATAGTGGCCTGATCTTTATTGAAGTTAATGGCAAAAGGGCTAGTTAAATCATGACGGTGGCCCATCTCTTGCTCCTTTTTACAAAACCCTAGGCAACATGATTGCTCAAATGAATTTATGATGAAATCCGATGAGTTAATCTCTTGCATATGAGTTGGCTCATACCTAGAGATATCTCCTCCCTTTTACTTCTTCCTATCACTCATCTTTACCATGTTCTCTAGCTTCACTTTAATATAAAATCCTTATTTCAAACAAATAAGGGCACGAGGTCTAATCAACAGAAAAGAGTGAAAAGCGCAACAACTTGGGGTAAAGGGAGGTAGGAAAAATTTTGAGAAAAATATGGGAGGTAGGGATAAATGTTAGGAAGATAATGAAAGTGGATTTTCTCAAAAATGGTGAGAAAAAAAGGGTAAAAAGGTCGAAATACAGGCTTAGGGAAAAAAATGTTGCAGAAAGCTAGGTTTTTAGGGAAAATGGTGAAATGGGAGGATTTAAGTAAGGGGAATGGTGGGGAATGTTTAATAAGGGTAATTAAGGATATATTAACTTCGAAACAAGGATATTCCCTTTTCAAAGAATATATAGACCATGAAAGGAAAAACATAGCAAAAATGCAATAGAAACCCTGGGAATCGATTTTTCAATTGATTTTTGAGGAAAGAGACTGTAAAGAGGGTTTATGAAGCTTGATTTACCTGTTTAAATAAGTTGTGAATAAATTGAAATGAAAAGTGAAGCCGCTCTTCCTCCTTTTTATCTCTCCACAAACACTACAAGCAAATGAAAAAGGTAAGTGGTGGAAAATTTCTAGTTTATGATGGCTATGGCATATTTCAAAGAGGTAAAAGGGAGCTCTGGAGCTCTTTGGAAGGATACAATGAGATTTTGAAGTGTCTTGATGCTCATTTATAATAATTAAATCTATTTTTGGCTCATAGTGAAATTTTTACATCATGTTTACTTTGAAACAGTGGTTGATGATAAAATTGGTACTGACAACAATATTCTTCAAGATGAAGTGTTACATATCCATGTGATTTAAATATACTTTGATTCTCTTTGAAACACTTTATTTTCCTAATTTATAACTCCCATAATGAAACTTTTTGATGACCATAATGGATGGCAAGACTTCGTTTTTCATAATGATGATTGAGATAATGATGAACATCATATGCATATTCTTGACCATGATTTAGAATTTTAGCTCTTGAGGTATGAATTTTTATGACTCTATGACTTAAATGATGACCAACTAACTCATTTGATTACTTATGATAGTAAATGATGACAATGAACATGATGGATGTTTATGACCTTGAATAATTGGAGGGAGTAGCAATGACACCTAGGAAATGACTTGGAACCATTCGACAATCAAGATACATGTCAATTTTATTTTTTGAAAATATAATAATTTGACCTAAGATTCTAAAAATAGTGAAAAAAGTAAATTTTATCACTATGAATATAGGACTCTAACATGGATCTCTCTCTCTCCACCCTCAAACTTTGTCACTATATCCCTCCCTCTCTATTTCTCTCTCGTTCTCTCCCCCCTTCTCTCCATCTCTCCTTCTTTGTCTCTTTGTCTCACCCCCAAACATCTACACTCTCTCTCCATCTCTCCCTTTCCACTCCCTCTCCATCTCTCCCCCTACAACTTTATCTCTACATCCCTCCCTCTCTCCTCCTCTCTCCCTCCCTCTCTCCCACCCTCTCTCAAGTCCTCTCTCTCCCTTTCTCTCCTACCTCCATCTATCTTCCCCCATCACTCTCTTTCCCCATTACTCTCTCTCTCTCTCTCTCTCTCTCTCTTTATATATATATATATATTCCCTCCAATCCTCTTTCTCCCTCTCTTTCTTTTCCCTCCAATCCTCTCTCTCTATCTTTTCCCTTGAATCCTCTCTCTTCCCCAATCTCTATCTCTCTCCAACTGTGTTACTATTTCCCTCCCTCTCTCCTTCTCTCCTTCTTTGTCTCTTTATCTCACCCTTAAACATAAACACTCTCTCTCCATCACTACATTGTAACTCCCTCTCTCTACCCACTTCTCACTCTCTATGTATTTATTCTTCTCTTCCTCTTTCCCCCTCAAAGTCCATCTCTCTATCCCTCCCTCTCTCCTCCTTTCTCTCAAGTCCTCTCTCTCATCCTTCCTCTCTCTCCCTTTCTCTCCTCCCTCCCTCTATCTCTCTCTCTCTCTCTCTCCTTTCCTTCTCTCCCCTCTCCTTCAGTTTATCTCCATCTCTCCCTTGTGACCCCCCATATCTCTCCACATATATCACTCTATGTCTTTGTTCTTCCTTCTCATATCTATATCTATATATATATATATATATATATATATATATATATATATATATATAATATTAGGGTTAATAATATATATTTTTGGCATGGTATTAATAATTATATGGCCCATGGTATTTGGCTCATAGGCTTCACCTAAATAAAACCTCTTTTTTGAGTGTTCCTAAATATAAAGAGGATTATGGAGTAAATATAAAAAGAGGTTTTATTTATTTACCGTACCTCTAGTTTATTTATATTTTATTTATTTACAATACCTCTGTTATTTACAATGTTATTTGGCCCATAGCCTTGTATATAATTAGATGTTGATTTCTAATCTTATTTGATATATTTTTATTTATTTACCATACCTCTTTATACCTCTTTTACATTTATTTAATTACCATACTTATTTTATAAATATGTATTTGGCCCATGGTATTTATCCTATGGTTAAAAATTGTATTTTTCCCATAGAATTCACCTAAATAAAACCTCTTTTTTGAGATTCCTTAAATATAAAGAGTTTTATGGAGTAAACATAAAAGAGGTTTTATTTATTTGTCATCCTAACATCCCCCTTAAGAACAACTTGGGATAGGATTTAACGATTTACAAAGGTGACACAGTAGGATAAGGAAGGAGGCATTAGAGCCTATCCCCCCTTAATGATAACTTTCCTGAAATCCAAGCATAGATCGAAGTTTGGTAAAATTAACTTATATGAGAGCATTTGTAAAGATATCAGCAACTTGATCATTGGTTGAACAATATTTCACTTCAAGAATAGGATTATGAATGATATTTTTGATGAAGTGTATGTGTAGCTCAATGTGATTCATACACTGATGCTGAACTAGATCTTTGCATAGCTAAATGGCACTCTGATTATCACACCAAAGTGTAGTTGGATGTTGCTGATGAAGACCAAATTCAGAACGTATCTGATGAAACCACAAGGCTTCCTTGTTGGCTTCAATAGCACCACGATAATCTGATTCTGTCGAAGAAAGAGAGATGGTAATTTGTTTCTTACAAGACCATGTAATACGTCTTGAACCAAGAGTGAATACATATTCTGCAGTAGACTTTCAATCATCATGGTCACCAGCCTAATTAGAATCAGTGAAACTAATCAACAATGGAGATTCTCCTGCACTATAATGAATCCCAAACTAAACTGTACCTTGAATATATCGAAGTATTATTTTAGCTTCTTTCCAGTGACTTTCATGAGGTTGGTGCATAAAACGAGCAACAATACCAATGAAAAAGGAAAGGTTAGGACGGGTATGGGTTAGATACAGAATTTTACCAAAAAGTTGACGGTATAAGGTAGCATCAACTTCAAGGGAAATAAAAGTGACTGAAAGCATGACTCCATATTGAAAGGGAGAAGGGGCTAGATTATATTCTTCCACGTGAAACTAGCGTAGAATATCATAGGCATACTTGGACTGAGAAAGGGTAATACCTTCTTCGGATTACAAGAATTGAAGACCAAGGAAATAATGCAAGTGTACTAAGTATGTCATTTCAAACTTATTTTTGAGGCTAGACTTCACATGGTTTATATGGTTGGGATCACTACCAGTAAGGATAACATCATCAACATAAATAACAAGGATTATTAAGGACTTATCCACTTTCTTGATGTAGACAGTGTTGTCAGAATGACATCTAGAAAAGCCATTATCTAAGAGAAAGCTATCCATTTTGGCATGCCAAGCCTGAGGGGCTTGTTTGATACCATAAAGAGACTTCCTAAGGCAACAAACAAGGCTAGAGTCATTTTGGATAAAGATAGGGGGTTGTTCCATGTAGATTTCTTCATGAAAATCCCCATGTAAGAAGGTGGATTTAACATCCATTTGATGGATTTCCAATTTAAAGGAGGTAGAAAGGGAAAGAACAAGGAAGATAGAATTCATTTTGGCAACAAACAAACAAGGCTAGATTCATTTTGGATAAAGACAGGGGGTTGTTCCATGTAGATTTCTTCATGAAAATCCCCATGTAAGAAGGTGGATTTAACATCCATTTGATGGATTTCCAATTTAAAGGAGGTAGCAAGGGAAAGAACAAGGTGTTGGAATTAATTCCAACTGCCCGCATAACAGCAGGCGGCAACGAATGGTCAAGGCGGCAAGGCAGAGTCCGAGGGGGTCAGGCAATGCGGCCGGCTCGAGCAACATACCCCATCGGAACTGGGCCCACATATAATACGGCCCACATATATTATATGTTGTATAATGATCGCCAATTAAATGTTTGTCACGACATTTTTTTTGGTTGGTTTTAAAAGGTTTTAAATATTGTTTTGTTTTTAATATATATGTGACATATATGTATTAAAAGGCCCGTAAGGCAAAGGAGTGCTGTTGTATGGCAATACACAGTAAATGTTATTACTCAGGAATTTAAAAAAAAAAAAACACAGCAGTGCGGGAAGAGAAAAATCAGCAGTGCCAGCAAACCAATTTGTGATCAATGCGTTCCAAGCAGTGTCGACAGAATTTATGGAGCCATGAATGAATTCAAGCGGTGAATTTTTGTGGTTGAATGTCAATTAATGACATTGAATGAACAGGGCTGAGATATTTTTTGTTTTAATATACAAAACAGAGTGTTGTAATTTCATTATTACAGAATAGTAGTGTGTGCACAGCAGTGCGTTGATTTACATAGAGAAGAGTTTTTTTTAATACACAGCAGTGTGTATGTTTTTGAAAAACAGAGTATTCCAGCAATGAATGTTTTTAGTGAGACAGTGAGTTTTATTTGTGCACTGTGATAGCAGCAGTCACAATTGTAAATCCCTCTTTTGAGGAAGTATTGTAACAACAGTTTTTTTTATGAAATAGAAATTTTTTTTGAGTTGAAACTCTGTCAAAATTCTGAATATTTCTCTGTGTTAAAGAGGGACTGTTTATTGTTTTGGAATTCAGAAAATTCCAACATGGTATCGGAGCCAATCCAGGCTATTTGAAGGTAAAATAAGCTGAAGGAAAGGAGTTCTTCATTGCAGCAGCCTCTCCAGCAGTGTGAAGGTTCAGACAAGAAGAATTCGAAGGTATTTCTCTATATAGTTTTGTGTCACTGTTGCAGTACAGTTGGTTAGTTTTAAACACACAGTCAAGTGTTTTTATCATAGTGAAAAGTGCAGAATGGCTGGAGCCAGCACTGGTATGAGTTTGGGAAATATCCATCTCCCACAATTCAATGGAAAAAATTATGACTACTGGTCAATAACTATGAAAGTTTTATTTACCTCACAAGAATTATGGGAATTAGTTGAGGATGGCTTTGAAGAGCCAACAAATGAAGCTGAGTTTTTTGTTTTAACTCAGGCAGAAAGGGAGTCACTGAAGAACAATAAAAAGAAAGATGCCAAGGCTCTTTTCTTTTTGTATCAAGCAGTGCATGAGAGTGTGTTTCCAAGGATAGCAGCAGCTAAGAAATCCAGTGAAGCATGGGAAACTCTCAAGACAGCTTATCAGGGAATGGAGAAAGTGAAGACAGCAAAACTTCAGTTGCTGAGGAGAGACTTTGAGACTCTCTGTATGAAAGAGTCAGATAATATTGACTCATTCTTCACTCATGTGATTGGAATGGTCACACAAATAAGATCTCATGGAGAGACTCTTGAGGACAAGAGGATTGTTGAGAAACTCTTGAGAAGTTTACCCTCAAGATTCGATGTGATTGTCACCGCCATAGAGGAGACCAAAGATCTCACAAAGTTTTCAATGGATGAACTTCATGCATCACTGATGACCCATGAACAGAGATTGGGTAGGAGTGAAAAATCATCTCTAGAACATGCTTTTAAGTCCCAGATGTCTTTCGGAAGAGGAAGAGGGCAAGGCAAAGGAAGAGGAAGAGGCAGAAGCCAAAACAGAGGTGGAAGGAACAGTCCAGCGAATGCTCAAGGAAGGGGCAGCAATCCAAATCAGCATCAAGGCCAAGGCAGCAGCCAACAGAATGGTCAACAGAATGCACAAGGACAAAGGTATGACAAGTCCAATGTCCAATGTTATAATTGTAAGAAATATGGTCATTATGCTAATGAATGTAGAAAGAAGAAGCAGAATGATATGAGAAGTGAAACTAGTGCAAATTTCACAAAAGAAAACAATAGTCAAAGTAATTTGTTTTTAGCTTGTAATATGGCTGAAGAAAAGGGTGAAGACTTATGGTTTCTAGACTCCGGTTGTAGTAACCATATGACAGGAAACTTAGCAATGTTTTCTATGTTAGATGAGAGTGTGCAGTCACAAGTCACACTAGGAACTGATAGCAAAGTTTTTGTTATGGGAAAAGGAGATGTAAATGTTTTAACAAGATTAGGTGCAAGGAAAACCATAGCAGATGTTTATTATGTTCCAGGAATGAAGTGTAATCTCTTAAGTGTTGGACAACTTGTCCATAAGGGATATAATGTTTTCTTTGATAATGATGTTTGTACCATCATGGATAAACCACCCAGCAAACAATGTATTGCTGAAGTGAAGATGACAAGGAACAGGATGTTCCCTCTCAGAATGAGAGTAGACTTGAAGAATGGTGAAGAGAAAGCAGCAGTTGCACAGGAGACTTTCCAAAGCGAACCAAAGGATGATAATTGGTTATGGCACTTGAGATTTGGTCATCTCAACTTTGGAGGTCTTAATTTGTTGAACAGAAAAGGAATGGTAAGTGGTTTACCATTGATAGAGAAACCGGACAGCCTTTGTGAAGGTTGTATTCTTGGGAAACAACACGGAGAAAGTTTTCCTTCCGGGAAAAGCATAAGGGCAAAAGCACCCTTAGAGATTGTCCACTCAGATGTGTGTGGACCGATGCAAACTCCATCGCTTGCAAGCAGCCACTATGTGTTAACATTCATAGATGATTTTACAAGAAAAACTTGGGTTTACTTTTTGAAAAAGAAAAGTGAAGTGTTTGAAAAATTTTGCAATTTCAAAGCACTTGTTGAGAATCCGAGTGGGCTGCATATCAAGGTCTTAAGGACTGATAGAGGAGGTGAGTATATATCTAAAGATTTTCTACGGTTTTGTAGAGAAAATGGTATTCATAAGCAGTTTACAACTAGATATACTCCGCAGCAAAATGGAGTGGCCGAAAGGAAGAACCGAACCATAATGGACATGGCGATGAGTATGCTTAAGGCAAAGCATTTGCCTAATGATTATTGGGCAGAAGCTATACATTGTGCAGCATATATTTTAAACAGGTGTCCTACAAAAGCAGTTATGAAGAAAGTGCCGGAAGAGGCATGGAGTGGCGCAAAGCAAAGTGTCACACATATGAAGGTTTTCGGATGTGTGGCTTATGCACACATTCCGGATCATCTAAGGAAGAAGTTGGACAGCAAGGGGGAGAAATGTATTTTCATTGGATACAGTGAGGAATCCAAGGCATACAGGTTATATAACCCATCCAGCAAGAAGTTTCTTGTGAGCAGGGACGTACAGTTCATTGAAGAGGAAGCTTGGGATGGAAGCATAGAGAAAACGGTGAATGTTAAACACTGTTTATCTCATGATGAGAATGATGATGAGTTGGCTGAAATACATCCCCAAACAGCAACACCAACACCGCAAAGTACACCCTTGAGGAGAAATGAAAGTGCTTCTCCAAGCACACCACAAGGAGGAAATTCAAGTGCTTCTTCAAGTACTTGTACACCTACTGAAAGAGGTAAGAAATTCAGAAGTTTGAAAGATATTTATGAACAAGATATAGCTAATGAAGGTATAAATTCTTTGTTTGCTTTATATTGTCATGTTGATGATCCTGTTCATTTCGAAGAAGCCATCAAGGATGAGAAATGGATAGAAGCTATGGATGAGGAAATAAATGCCATAGAGAGGAACAAAACTTGGGATTTGGTTGAACTCCCAAAAGGTAAAGATGTCATTGGTGTTAAATGGGTCTACAAGACCAATAGTAATATTGAAGGCAAGATAAAGAGACACAAGGCAAGGCTTGTCGTCAAAGGCTATAAGCAGAAGCATGGCATAGATTATGAGGAAACTTTCGCACCGGTTGCAAGAATGGAAACCGTGAGAGCAGTGTTGTCCATAGCAGCACAAAACAAGTGGAAAGTTTACCAAATGGACGTGAAGTCAACATTCCTAAATGGAGTGTTAATGGAAGAGGTTTACATTGAACAACCTCTCGGCTATGAAAAGAAAGGCCAAGAACACAAAGTATGCAAGTTGAAGAAAGCTCTTTATGGGCTGAAGCAAGCGCCAAGAGCGTGGTACAGTAGGATAGATTCATATCTACTGGAAAATGGTTTTGAGAAATGTGAGGGAGAACCCACCCTCTACATCAAAGAACAAGATGGTAAAATTTTGATTGTAGTCTTGTATGTTGATGATGTTATTTTTACAGGTAATGATGATTTCCTTATTGAACATTTTAAAACAGTCATGAAAGAGGAATTTGAAATGACTGATATGGGTTTGCTGAGATACTTCTTGGGAATAGAAGTAGAACAAGATGAAAGTGGGATTTTCATCTCACAGGCAAAGTATGTTAATGAAGTTCTTGAAAGATTTAACATGCAGGAAAGCAAAGCAGCAATCACTCCCACAATGATGGGATTAAAACTCAGCAGAGAGGACAGCAGCAAGGATTTTGATCCTAGTTTGTATAAGAGCATAGTTGGCAGCCTTATGTACTTGACTGCAACTAGGCCGGACATAATGCATGCTGTTAGTTTGATTTCCAGGTTCATGGAAAAGCCAAAGGATGCACATTGGCAAGCAGCAAAAAGGATTTTGAGGTATGTTAAAGGTACAAAAAGGTTTGGTATTTTGTATACTACTTCAGAATGTTCAGATTTAGTTGGATACACTGACAGTGATTGGGCTGGAAGTGTAGATGATCGGAAGAGCACTTCCGGTTATGTTTTTCATATGGGTTCAGGAGCCATTTCATGGGCTTCTAAGAAACAGCCCGTTGTAGCATTGTCTACAGCATAAGCGGAATATGTGGCAGCTACAGCAGCAGCGTGTCAAGCAGTTTGGATGAGAAAAATGTTGAGAAGCTTATGTCAAGAACAGCTAAAAGGGACAGTGATATTTTGTGACAATATCTCAGCTATTGCATTGTCTAAAAATTCTGTTTTTCATAAAAGAACAAAGCACATTGACACCAAGTTTCATTTCATACGGGAATTGGTTAGCAATGGCGAGATTGTTTTGCAGCATTGCAGAACGGAGGATCAATTTGCAGATATCCTCACAAAGCCACTACAGCAGAAAAGCTTTGAACATTTCAGAAGATGCATGGGTATGCAAGAAAACCCAGCAGTTGAAATTAAGGGGGAGTGTTGGAATTAATTCCAACTGCCCGCATAACAGTAGGCGGCAGCGAATGGTCAAGGCGGCAAGGCAGAGTCCGAGGCGGTCAGGCAATGCGGCCGGCTGGAGCAACATACCCCATCGGAACTGGGCCCACATATAATACGGCCCACATATATTATATGGCACATATATTATATGTTGTATAATGATCGCCAATTAAATGTTTGTCACGACATTTTTTTTGGTTGGTTTTAAAAGGTTTTAAATATTGTTTTGTTTTTAATATATATGTGACATATATGTATTAAAAGGCCCGTAAGGCAAAGGAGTGCTGTTGTATGGCAATACATAGTAAATGTTATTACTCAGGAATTAAAAAAAAAAAAAAACACAGCAGTGCAGGAAGAGAAAAATCAGCAGTGCCAGCAAACCAATTTGTGATCAATGCGTTCCAAGCAGTGCCGATAGAATTTATGGAGCCATGAATGATATCAAGCGGTGAATTTTTGTGGTTGAATGTCAATTAATGACATTGAATGAATAGGGCTAAGATATTTTTTGTTTTAATATACAAAACAGAGTGTTGTAATTTCATTATTACAGAATAGTAGTGTGTGCACAGCAGTGCGTTGATTTACACAGAGCAGAGTTTTTTTTAATACACAGCAGTGTGTATTGTTTTGAAAAACAGAGTATTCCAACAGTGAATGTTTTTAGTGAGACAGTGAGTTTTATTTGTGCACTGTGATAGCAGCAGTCACAATTGTAAATCCCTCTTTTGAGGAAGTATTGTAACAGCAGTTTTTTTTATGAAATAGAAATTTTTTTTGAGTTGAAACTCTGTCAAAATTCTGAATATTTCTCTGTGTTAAAGAGGGACTGTTTATTGTTTTGGAATTCAGAAAATTCCAACACAAGGAAGATAGAATTCATTTTGGCAACAGGGGAGAAGGTTTCAGTATAGTATATGCCTTCAACTTGTGAAATTCCTTTAGAAACAAGAAGAGATTTACGTGTATCTGGTCCAAACTTTGTTCTGTAAACCCATTTTCATCTGACAAGTTTTCTTCCCTTTGGAAGAGGAACAAGTTCCCAAATATTTTTTGCCAATAAGGAACGATATTCTTCATTCATAGTTGCATCCCAATTTGGATGACCTGAAGCTTCTTAAAAGGTGTCTAGATCATGATTTTCTGGAACTTGAACCAATAAGGAAGAGGATCTATCAAATTGAGAACATGTATGATGTTGATATGCAGGGTGACCTGCAGGAGAACCTGCTGCATCCTGAGTAGAGCAAGCCCACTTTGGAAATTGTAGAGTTGAAGGAAGATCTTTAGGAGGTGGAGGAGGATTTTCATCCTCGCTGTCATCATCCAAACTATAAGGAATGCTAGAAAAAATAGAAGAGATAGAGAGAGGTGGCACATTTTATGAATCATGCTTGCAGGCCAACGGTGGCACACCCGCCGAACTAGGCTCGCAAGCCGATATATTTTCATCAAATTTTACATATCTTCTAATGATTAAATTTTTGGATTTGGGTTGAAGAAGTCTATATCCTTTGATATCTCCATAATATATAAAAAAAAAAAAAACATTTTTCACTCTTAGGTTCTAATGTTTTATGTTTCGCATATGGAATATGGGTCCAAGTTTCACTTCCAAAAACATGAAAGTGACTTACATCAGGTTTGATTGAGCTCCAGGCTTCTTCTAGACTTATATTCCTTAAAACCTTAGTAGGTGTGTAATTTAATACATAATTTTCACAGTTATTTTCTTCTGCCCAAAAATTAAGACTAAATCCTTTAGATTGAAGCATACAATTAGCCATTTATTTTAGAGTGTGATTCTTCCTTTCAACTACACCATTTTTTTGTGGAGTATATGGAACAGTATGCTGCAATTGAATGCCATAATCAGTAAAAAAGTGGATAAATTTGTTGTTAACATATTCTCCTCCATTATCAGATCTTAACTTAAGAATGTGATTTCCAGATTTTTTCTCAAGAAAGGCCTTAAAGGCCAAGAACATGTTAAAAAATTCACTCTTGAGTTTTAAGAAGTATACCCAAGTGAATCTAGAAAAATCATCAATGAAAGTTAAGAAGTACTTGTAGCTGGAGAAAGAAACAACTAGAAGTGTACCACATAAATCATTGTGCACAAACTGCAAAGGGGTTGAAGTGTACCAAGAGGCACGCTTGTTAAAACTATCTTGATGATGTCTTTCGAGTACATGTCTGGAACAAACACCATCTCGGCAAGATACCATAGGAAGACCTGTCACCATATTTCTTTACATAGAGTTTGAAGAGAGTGATAGTTTAAGTGACCAAATCTCTCATGCCAAATTTTGTTCACTTCATCATTATGAGCAATAAAAATGGAGGGAAGACATGATGACCCAAAGTTGTCAAACTTATACAACCTTGTGGAATCATCAAAAATGCTAATAGATAGAATATGTCTAGGATCTCTTAGGTCCTTAATTACAACATCATGAGGTGAGAATTCTATTATTTTCCCTTCACCTGAATGAGTTTTCCGATAAAAATATAGAAGGTTGTAGTACAAGGTAGGAACACATAATACATCATTAAACTGACCATTATCTAGATGAGTGGTTCCAGACCCTATAACACTAAGAGATCTATCATCACCAACATAAATTTTTTTGGTGTTAAAATCATTTAAAGAATAAAACGTGGCTTTATTTTTGGCCATGTGGTAAGAGGCTTCAGAATCAATGAGCCACTCATGAGAATGAGAAGAAGAAGATAAATTCAATGCATAACCAGATCTTGATGCTTTACAACCATAGGAAGAAAGCATCATTACTGAAGATGAAGTTGAAGAGTTCTCCAAATTGATGTTGTGCTTCTTCATTTATGTTTCCAAGGCTTCCATATTCTTAAAACATTTTGACTCTATGTGGCCATCAAGATTACAAAAGTTGCAATGTTTTTTTATCTTCTTCAATTTGTTTTTATTTGACTTATCAGTTTGTTGAGTTGCTTTTTCAGTTTGCAGTTGAAATTGCTTAAGACCCTTGTTTGGTTTAGGACCTTTCTTTTTAGGATGCTGCTTCTTAGCATTATTTTGATATGGTTGTTTATGAGCTGTTAAGTATTTCTTATAAGATTTTATGGTTTTAATAAGACCAAGGTGTAAGAATTTTTCTTGTTCTCTTATCAAAGAATCACAAAAGGCATCAAAAGAGGGGGACTTGTAGGTTGTTCCTTGATAAATGAGGGCTTCTTTAGTGGAATGGAAGGTGGAAACAAATAAAAAATATGCAGAGCCTAACTTAGCAAGAATGGAATAGATAAGGATACAATCTTCCTTTTTGAATTTACAACCTTCTAAAATAAGTTTAAGGGTCTTGAATTTGGACAAAAAATCTTCAATAGAGGAGAAATTATTGGGTTCCAAAGTAAACAACTAATTTTCAATTTGCTGGGCTCTGATTTCATTTTTAATGCCAAAAACAATATTTATATTTTTTCATAGATTTAGCAGGGGAGTCAATTTCTTGGATATGAAATCTAAGATCATAAGTAATGGACATTAATATCAACCCTCGTGCTTTATCTTGTTTATTTTCCCATTTAGCCGATTTATCTCCATCGATAGGTTTAGATTATTTTCCTATGGCTATTATATAAAGCCATTTACTATTAAGTAAGCCTACCATGTAGGATAGCCATTGGAAATAATTGGTGATGTTAATAATAATCGAGCATGCACTTACCATTTTTTTTTTAACCTATGCTGAAAAAGTTGAAACTAATTGCTCCAATGAAAATATATCGAAAAATTAGGCTAGTTAAAAAAAAAACATCTCTGAAAATGGCTTCCAGATGAAGAAGTTGTTCCTTTTTGAAAAACGTCGTAGTAGATGTCAAGTAGTTACGTGATAGGTTGAAAGTTGATGATGAATTTTTCTTTTAAAAAATTCCCCACTTCTTCCAAACATAATATAATAAGCTCACTTAAAAAAAAAAAATACTACTTTATGTGACCCACTTTTATAAATAAGTGAGAGTCACTTTTACATGTGCATCTTAAATAAAACCCTTTTTTTTTTAAATACAACTTGCCAAAAATATTTCTAAGAAAAAGTAACTTAACAAAAAGTTTTTTAGAAAAAGAAGCTTGACAAAGAGACTTGAACCCAAGACCTCAATTCTCATAAAGTAAGTTTACACCAAGTGAGCTAGTAAAAGGATTTTGTAATTGTTTGAAAGGAGGAAGGATTTTTTTTCTCTTTGGTTTACATTATTTTTCTTGCAAAAACAACAAAAATCCGTGCAAACAAAAAAATATAAGCCTTACGACAGAACGTTAAATTTATGGTTAGTCCTTTCGGAAAATATCAATTTTTCTCGATATTTTTGATTCCCCAGATCGCACAAAGTCGTGGAGAAAGAGCATACATAGCAGAAAAATCTCGTCTTCATGTTTTTGATTTGATAGATCACATATAGTTCATAGAAAAGAGCATACGCAGAGAAGAGGGCATAGATCCGGTAATAATAAAAAATAAAAACTATAAATCGAAATAAACAGAGGGATTAATAAATATTACTGCAAACAAAATACTTTGTACGTCCATATTTAAAATGACATAACTTGGCAACCAGAAACCTTTTCGCATGAAATGAAAGGGGTTCCTCATTGTAATAGATGCTCCGGAAACAACAGAGAAATTAACTCGTCTCGAAAGAGGTAAAAAATAGTAGATATGGAAAACAACAGTCGCATGCATTCAAACCGGCTTCGGATTTGGATCAACAACGGGTGCGGTCCTCAAAATAGCTCTGATACCATGTAGGAATTTACAGGTTAGGTTCCTTATATTAAACACCAAAGGTCATTTCTCACAAACAGATCACATATCAGTACACCAGTATTTGACCTGATTAAAACCCTCGAAGAGGGAAACAATCCACGGCCTGAGCCAACGCGACCACTTTAGGAAATTTATTAATATAAAGAAATCAAATTTACATAAGCTTCTCTCATAAACGGTTACCAGAAAAATGACCATCCATGCTCTTTAAATAGAGATCATGGACCAATCAGGTGTTAAGCCATGGATCAAGTGTCGGTAATACCAAGGAGAGAGTGAACCGTCAGATCACTACATATCGTGGCCGTCAGATTATAAGTTAAAAATGTAAATAATAAAGAAACACACTTTACCTAACTCTACGCTAGACCATGTTATACTTAAATATTTTCTATGTGTCAGAATATCCAAAAAATATTTAGTTTATTTATATTTTTATTTATTTACCATACCTCTTTTTGAGTGTTCGTAACCTTATTTATGTTTTAAATTTATATTTTGTTTATACATAATAATAATTAGAATGATTTTTAAATAGGACGACATTAGATTAAAAATGTTGAATGCTTACGTGTTTAATTTTTTACTTGATATATACCCCATACTGAGCTGAAAACTCATAATCATGCTTTTTTAGTGAAGTTTTTAATGCAAGCCCTTACACATTTTATGAATGCACTTCAAATTTTAAAATATTTATTTTTTATTATTTAAAAATTTGATAAATAGTGTTTTTCTCATTTTCCCTCCTAAAACTTTGGGGAGCTAGTCCAAACACTAAAACCTCTTGATGCTCTTACTAATATTCTTCACTCTTATGTGGACATTGAATTTATTTCTAAATTCCATTGAATATATTTCTGAATTCCAAATCTATTGGATGATGGCAACTCTAAATTCTGCTAAAATTTTTTCACATTAAAATAATTTTCTCCCTCATGAGCTAAACATTTTCTTACGTTTCTCCATATCAAGGTAATATTATTTTGGTACATTTATGTATTTGAACTTCTATTTTAAGTCATCCAGACGTCAAGGCTTTTAAAATGGAGAGGGGATATTTTGATCAGAGAACATTTTGCAAGTTGATATCCCCACTGAGGTTCCTTGCACAAACCCTACATCTCTAATTTTGTTACTTGCAGATAGTTTTATTATATAATTTCTGTAAAATAATTTTTTGTGGTCAGTAAAAAAACCCTTATTTATCTCATATTTTGTTACTTGCAGATAGTTTTATTACATAATTTCTGTAAAATCTTTATTTTTTGGTCAGTAAAAGAAACCCCAATTTCTTTTTTCCTTAGTTTGTCATGATTGAAATCTTAATTGTGCTTGTTTTCCTTCAGTAAACCTAATTCTGCTTGGTTTCCATGAACACAAATTTTATTTGGTTTTGTCCTTGTGAGAAAAACTCTATTTTCGTGATTTCATCCAAATTGTTGCAAATTGAACCCTTTATTTTTGGCTTTAGCATGGCTCCATGATAAATATAAATATCCATCTAGATTACAAAGTAGAGAAAAATGAGGCAAATTGGGTTGAATTTACTACACTTAGGGTTTAGTTGAAAACACAATGGAAGTATGATATTATCTAAAAAGTAGTTGTTACCTCGATGATAAACTCACTAGCACCAAGGCGGGGAGAGGGTCGCTAAGGTTCATGGAAAGGTGGAGTTTTTTAGGACTATGGATTAATGATTGAAATAAATATCTCTTCATCTCCCCTTTCTATCTGAATGAGCTAATTTGGGGTAGCTTCACACTTGGTGTGGAATGGTATCTTCCAATGAAATAAAACTTCCTTTTTGGAATTACTTCAGATTTTTTCCCAAGGGATTGCACTACAAACTATGGATTAGCTTTGGCTTAGTTGACAGTTCTGAGGGGTAGTTGTCTCGCCAAAGATTACTGGGACTTTCATTTAGTATCACTGCTCTAAATGAAATTCATGTCGCATGGATTGGACATCTCACAACAAGGATAGGACCCTTTCCACTACTTATCATGTCACATGAGTATTCTAACATCTCCACGGAACCAATGTACCATTAGAAAATGTATCAGTTTAGTTGTTGAAATCCAGGTGTAGGTGGAGCTTCACTATGACCATGAAGTAATTAAGGAAAACAATATATATTCATCCTTCATTTAAATTTGAACAAGCCAGTTTGGGGCAGCTTCCCACTCTGCACAAAATGGAATATTCCATTGAAATACTTTTTTTTTGGAACTACTTCAAGAAAATGATGTAGGAGCATCTAGAATTTAGTCAGCAATGTGATTATGTGTTCACATGTTGTGGCTACCAAGAAGTGGAAAAAGTTGATGATTAATATTTTAGTTAGCTTTATATGTGTGTAATTTACTTTGTTTGATTTCCTAGATTAAATAGGAATAAAAGTATCACTTTGGTTCTCCCTATGAGGAGATTTAGAAACTAGATTAGGATTGAGAGGATAAGATTGAGTTGGTTTAAAAGCTAATAAATAACAAATCACTTTCAGTTAGGTGGAAGCATAGATAAGTGTGTGACGTCTGATAGGGTAGATAGAGAGTGAAGTGTGAGAAGTGTACGAGTTTTGTGATAGAGGAGTGACAGAGCGGAGAAGTCATGAATGTAAAATCTAGCCATTGAAGGGCTCGGCCTTGTGTAATTACCTTTTTGATAAGTCCAAGTGGGTGTGTATAAATTATCCTGTATGTGTTAAGTTTTACTCTTTAATTCATTGTCGAGTTGAATATCGTGTTATCACACAACGTATGAAAATAAGTTGATTTGCGAGGCGAACAAACAAAGACTCGACAAAGTTCTGTGTGAAAGGAATTATGAAAAGTGGGCTAGTGAATGTGTAGTAGAGACCGTTAGATCTGGTAGAAGACCAACTGTGGAGATTAAATCACTTTGAAAGCGATTCCACAAGTCACAGAATTTAGAGTTTCGAAATAAGGCCTTAACCATAAGTTATTTGAAGTGCGATGCAAAGAAGAGGAGTAAAGGAGAGCGAGGGTTGTTATATTGGGCATAGATCAATGGTGGATGGAAAATCAAAAATTTTCACATCGCAAATTTTAGCGAATATCAATAAGACTTCGCAAGTTAAGTTATATTCCTTGCGATGCGATAAAAGTTACGAAGTGCAATCTGAATTTCACTGTGAAATGCGATATCGAATGTTGTGGTGGATTTTTCACATGGGTGTATAAAATTGCATCAAATTAAAGAATGTGGTCTACTCTTTAAACTATTGGTAACAGGCAGAAAGTGGGGGAGTTCAAAAGCATAAAACTTAATGGAAATAGTATGCTAAAGTATGCCTGGTTAAACTAAAAACTAAAACAAAAATATACAGAAGCTATATAGAGAGTCAAAATGATAATAATGAAAACGATGGCTTGATGGCCTCTTCTTATGAAACATTTGAAATGGAGAAGAAATTTTACCCACTTGCCAAAGGGCCCCTAGGCAATGGCTGTAGGTCCCGACGCAAGGATGTTGCCTTACAAGCTCTTCCTTTGATGCAGTCTCTCTCTCTCTCTCTGCTGTGGTGGAATAAGATTTTGGGTGGCCAACTAGCGAGTCCTCTTTAGCTCCAGCTCCGAGTCACACACAATGCTGGTGTTGTTTGGGAAACTTTTTCCATCATAACAATGTGATCACCCTTTCTTCATCTCTTGGTGGCTTTATATAGGTGAGTTTAAAATTCTCCTTCCCTCCCTTGGTACATGATGGATGGTGACCCAAGGGAGAAGTGTGATTCCATTGTGTGCTCAAATATTCTTTTGTGTGCCGACATAGTGTCTAAGGAGGCGTTGGTGGCTGTCCTTAGGCGGCTTTCACATAAGGAGTAACTGCCCTTTGCTTGGTGTGGTCCTGGAAAGCGAATTTTTTCCATTTCCAGGAATGCGTGCTTATCGGGAAAAAAGGCATGCAAAAGGCGCTCTTCTCGAAGGATAAAGCACGCAATTCAACATTTATGACTAGTTCAAATATGATTTTCTCAAAAACTTAGAGATTTAAAATACTTCTTGATTCCATAATGTGTTCCTGTCCTTTAAATCCTTAGGCTCAACATTAATTGATGTCATCTTCTTCTGTACGATTTTCCAGTGTTAATAGTTTCCCCCTAATGTGTTAGGTCTAGGAAGAACTTCATAGCTGAAATACATTATAGTTTCTTTTCTGTATTGTACGCAGAGAGAGAGAGAGAGAGAGAGAGAGAGAGAGAGAGAGAGAGAGAGAGGTATGTGTATATTTTGAATTGACAACACCTTGCACCGTTTCCGAGATAACCATGGCCTAAGGGACCCCCTGCAAGTAGACAAAATATACAACATATTTACAAAATTTCAACGAGGCGGGCATGTCCCATGGTCCTGATGCTATGGCTAGTTAAACAAAATTGACAGATACATGTGTTGTCTGTGCCACTACTGTAGTAGTGATGCTGGTGGTTTTTGACGACGACTGCTGACGCCCTCAGGGGTGTTTTTTCTTTGACGATAGGTGGAATGTGGTACCTATATGTGTAATCTTGGTATGGAATATCACTGTGCCATGTATGCATATGTACTGGCTGGGACCTTCCCATGTAAGCATTGTTGTCAGAGACGCTTATGGAGGCACGGGTCTTCGACGGATCTGATCAAAGTGCAATGGTTGTAAGGTACAATACCATCATGACATGAAAGATTTTGCTGTAGTCAAATTTTAAGAGGATCGATGACATCTGTGGAAAATGATGTCTCCCATAGTGCCACCCAAGGATACCCCTTTACATGGGGAGGGGTAATCCAAGGTACCGCTTCCTTTTTGGAAAAGAGGTGTTGAGGTCGACAAAAAGGAAGCCTTAACTGAACCAAGGGTCGCTGATTTGAGGGGCCGGGGACCTAGATGTGATGGGTTTAACATAGGCATGTTGGTGATAGGTGACTCAAAACGGATGATGGGGATTCAGTGGCCCGAGGTCGAAGTATACTTTAGCAGCTTAGCGACAGTCATAGTTATTTCTAAAGGGAAAATCCCTAGAGTCGGTAGGACTTCCAGGGTGAGTGTGGACCGGCTATGAATGTCGTGATGGTGCATGCATGGGGGTGAAATAATCTGTCCAAGGGGAATGAGGGATTACTGCCATGGGGGAAAAGGTGAAATATGAGGGCGAAGCGGTGAAGGGCATTGTTTGCGGTCTTTGTAAACTTACCAAAAGAATAAAATAATGGGTTTTGGTTTGTACAAAACACAGAGACGGGTACCCCAAAACATGAAAAGGGGGTCGCTCACTATAGGTGTGAGGAAGGTGTTTTTCTGGGGGTAGGGGTCCCATTGGTTGGTCTCATGTTCCGGGTTGATGAAGCGGAAAATGTCACAGATGGGATTATGCTGATGGAGGTATGGTGGGCCAAATGCGATGTGTGGAGGTGAAATTTCAATCTGCTCGTACAACCTGATCATCCGGGAAGGGGACTTCTAGTTTGAATGGTAAACTTGACCTTATGCATGATATATGGATGGTCATGAGGTGCTTCTCGGACTAAAATGGTATGGCCATGGCGTCACTTGTGTGGTGATATATGGTCTACTTTGGGTGACGAGTGCCATGGAGGGGAAGATATATTGACCAATGCAGGCATTTATCATATGGAGGGTGAGGTGATGATAAAAAATGTCGGGTATGAGGACCCTATGGTTTATTTCTGATGGAGAAATGATGTCAGGATATGCAGATTTTCTGGGACTCTATCATGTTGGGGGTAGAATGATACCTACTCCTGGGCCTTCAGTAGATGGTGTTGTAAAAGGTTTGCAGGCTCTTCCTTCAAAAACAACTACCTAAAGTGAAAGCATCTTCATTTCATTAAACATTATTGAAAGGCATGAGCTTTAAAAAAGAAGATGAGAGAGGGCATACCTGCCAGCGTCGAAAATTTATTTTTTTCGGGAGTACGAATGTGTGGCATCGCCTCTATTTGTTATAGAGTGTTGATCAAAGTGTTGCTTTCGGTCTAGTGATCAGATACTCTAAGATCCAATTTTTCCATGGGAGTTGTTAATTGGGTCCTAATTTTGATTTCAGTTGCGATTGCCCCCAGATTGAGATCATGGGGGCGTTTTTGGTTACTGCCCCCTGTTGAGGATCTCCCTTTTGTTTGTTCCTCAGCTTCTTTTTGCAGCATTTGGAGGATTTTCATAATTCTCATGGTTGTATGGTTGTTGATGAGCCTAGGAAGGGTTGCACTAGATTAACTGGTGCATTACGTTGTGCCATTAGTCCATCTTGTGTGGGGAATGGGGGATATCAGTTCCCTTGTCCCTGTTTGGTATATGAGTGCTGGGGTGACTTTCATGATAGCTAGGTTGTGATACGTTCTAAGTAGAATCGTATGAGTATCCAGGGTATTGATTACTTTTGCCTAGGTGTCCTTGGGCCAAAGACCTGATTGAAACGTCTGCAGAATCGATGTGGAGTGTACTACTGCTACCTAGGTGATCTTGGGTCAAAGACCCGATCAAGCCATCTGCAACATCTACCTACCTGGTAACTCCCTGAGTACCATGGGTGCTACTGCTGCCTAGGTGATCTTGGGTCAAAGACTCGATCAAGTCATCTGCAGAAACTACCTACCTGGTAACTCCCTGAGTACCATGGGTGCTACTATTGCCTAGGTGATCTTGGGTCAAAGACCCATATCAAACTGTCTGCAATAGATGACGTGCCTAGTAACTCCCTGAATACAAATTACTGCTGCCTAAGTGACCTTCGGTAAAAGACTCGATCAAACCATCTGCAGTAATCGACATATGTGATAACTCAAGAGGATGAGGCAACTAGGTTCCCCTGTCCCTGGTTGGTGTATGGTGGTTTTGGGGGAGGAGGGACAAATGGCTTTCTTTCTAGTGACTTTCGTTCCTCCTGCAGGTACAGAATGGTACGAGGTTCATCGTTGACAAACTGGATGGAGGGGTCCTCTTTATAGGATAACTCAATCGCGTGTAAGGCATCCCTATACCATGGTATTTCTAGCCAATGGTGGGTATAGTGCCCATAGGTGTCACAGAGAGCGCATGCGTGATTGGTACGCATCGGTTTGCTTGTATTTTTGGTGGCTGGTTCCTCTTTACGTGAATGCGGCGTCGAGATGTCTACTTCAGAGCCAAGGAGTGGTTTTAACTCGTCCAACTCTGGACATATGTGGGTAGGGTGGCCTATGAAATCACATATATCATAGGCTGATGACTACCTTTGCATGGTGGGGGTCACTGCTTTCTTTCCTCTCTTTGCAGTTTTCTTGGCCGTGGTAACCGGTTTCGCAATGGAAACTTCCCTTGCGAGGGTGGTTGTGACTATTTCTTGGGTAGGTTGGGGCTCCTCGGGATTGAGGGGATTTAACCTTATGGAAGTAAAATTTGTGGCTCCTGTTCCGGAAGGGGGAATGAGGTACCAAACTAGGAATGCCAACGATATGTTGGGTAACACCAGTGTCGCTAAAACCTACTGGGAGACGAAGCCAGGAGGTGGGTAGAGGAAAGGGTTTTGGGAGGCGGCGTAGGCTAGAGAGGTTTCCATGGCCGATGCCTCAGTGTCATTACTACTTGAGTCCGTGTCCTGACTAACCTCAGTGCTTGATGTGGACATCATGCATTCTGGGGCCCCTGTGGCATCGGGCGATACCTCAAGGATAATGGGAGGATCTCCTAGGAATGACCCTAGGATGGATAATGGTTTGAATTGGCCATGACGATATTCTTGATACCGTAAAAGACCATCTGTGGTTGTATCTACATAGGGTAGAATTACATCCGTGTTGGTTAGGGGACGCTTTTCACTATGCGTCAGCTGGTCTACTGTAATGATTCGATCCTCGTGGGGGAACACCATGATGCGGAAGATGGAGGATGCTATGGTAGACATGGCATACATGTAACTCCACCCAAGGAGTATATTGTAATCCAAGTGAGTGTCCAAGACGTCAATGTCTATGTGGACTGTCTTACCGGCTAAGCAGATCGGTATGTTTTGGAAGAGGCCGACGGGGGTCGAGGGATAACCGTTGTATGCTCTGAGTGTGATGACGAAAGGTTTGAGTTTAGGGGATCCTAAATTCTGCCACACATTTTTTTACATGATGCATGTGGATGCACCCTCGTCAATAACACATCGGTGAATAGTGATGTTCTATATCGATATTGGTATCTGGAAGGCGACCATGGAGGGAAGCCTAGAGGTAGCTTTGTCTAAATCAAAAGCCATCATTTGCGTATTGGCAGGGTCGACAGCGCCTAATGCAGAAAGTAGGGCTTTCCGTTGCTTTGGGCACGAGTGCAGTACTTCCAACGTGGACATAGCAGTAGGTGACTGAGCTAAATTGTCTACGATGCTATAATTGTGGGCCGCTTTGGAGTAGTTACCTGCTCGCCTATTAGGCCCTTTTACCATTTTTGGCAATAGTTCCGAAGGAATATTTGGAATGGTTAAAAGTGCAGTCGGCGTGTTTGTAAAGCCCCTGATATTGGTGTCTGGTGGGGTGTCATAGCTGCGATTACGAGTCTGGAAAAAAATTTCTTCCCCAACCATGTAAATTCCATGGTTTCTTTTCCTGGAATCATCTGGGTTTTGCTGTTAAGTGCTGACCGTCCCTTGATGCGGGAAGGGTTCTTGCATCACCGCAGTTTGCTGGGAAGCTCCTCCTTTTCCTCGGTTACTCTATATATTTTTAAGCTCAGGGAGTTCGAGACAGTGGTGAGTATAGTGCCTGTACTCACCACATATTGAACAAGAATGGTTTTTTCATAGAGGAGGCCTTTTGCCTTGCCTTTGGGCATTGCTTGGCTCCTGGTTCTGATTCCGGTTGGAGTTACCTCCAACCTGGGATTGCGGTGGGCGTTGTTGGTTGCTTCCCCCCTGTACAAGGTTCCCTTTGGGCTTGTTTTTTGTCATTTTCTTAACCACGTTAGGAGGGTAGTTCTCCTGATCATACTGGTGTGGTTGATTTTGGGACGGCTGCACAAAGTTCACCTGTGCATTGTTTTGCATAGGTGGGTTGTGTGCTTGGGACTGAGCATAATGTTGTCCCGTGTTTGCACCTGGTTGTTGGGGGGGAGCTCTTCCATCAGTATTTCTTCCTGCTTACTAGGTCCCCTCAGCCAGAGGATAATGTCCTCCTTGGTGATACGTTTGCGCCCTATTAGTCAAATTTTGTTGCGGCATATGATGAATTTGAAATCTGGGTTGAGACATGTTCTAGGTAGAACCATGTGTGTAACCGAGATCTTGACTGCTACTGCCTAGGTACCCTTGGGTCATTGACCCAATAAGTCTGTCTACAGAGTTAGATGCGCTTGGAAATCTTGATAATATTGCAGGCGCGGGGTGTTAGGCAGGATTTTGTAGATGTATCTTGACTGTGTATAGATCAATTCAAGCTGCAGGGCTTTACTGATTGCATCCTCTTTGGATGTGGGGTTGCACTGTGCCACATCCTTTGAAATATTCGGCATCAGAGGTTTCAAAAATAAATCTAAAAGGACTGGGTCATTGAGTTCAGCTTTGCATAAACTGCGACGCCGCCTCCATTCATGGAGATGCTATGAGATATGGATGGAGGGGGATTGTATGAAATGAGTCAGTAATTCCATTCTCGAATCGTGGTGAATGGGCAACTAAAAGTATGTGAGGAACATGGTAGCAAGGGTGCTGAAGGTTCCATATGAAGCAGGAGGTTGCTCCACGTACCATTTCATAGCCACTCTCTTAAGAGTGTGTTGAAATAGCCTCAACCGAATAGTATCATCAATGATGCTATTCGATGAGCACCACAGGTGAAAGGTCATTATATGATTACCTGGCTCTTCCAATTGCTTGCCTTCAAACTTTGGTATGTCCGAAGGGAGCTTCGTGGGCATGGGAGGCAAATTGGGGTCGTGTGTGATGGGGTCATTGGTGAGCTTGGTTAAATCAGGTAGATTAAAAGCCGCTAAAAAGGGTGAATGGGAGGTTGACGCCATAGCAATGTGTGAATAAACGTAGTTCTGGTTAGAACGAGGGTTAGTTTGTGATGTACCCTATTGTGAATTCAGCTAGCTTCCCATATGGGATGCGCTCCTCTGCCCCTCAGGGGATGAGGGGGGAGTGGTGTGCAGTGTGGTGTTGGGAGACTGACTAGGGTTCCAAAATAAGGTTGCTCCAAGAAAGGATGAACCGAAAATTGTGTCAATGTTCTGTCTTTGATGCCTAAATGGTGAAAGACCTGGAACCCCTCCCGATAATGGGGGGAGGTCCAAAAGATGCCTGGACCAACGAGGTTCCGTTGGAATCATTTGGGTGTCAACCAAGTTAGTTTTTGGAAAATTTTTGAGGGGATTGAGTCTATGATCACGACAAATCTATCGCCACATACATAAAACAAAGTGAAAATGAAATGAATTTTCCCTTTAACTTAATCTATGTGATCAATCAAGAAAAAAATGGTTTTTTTTGTTTGCACATGATACTCAAAATCCTAGAAGACCTATTACATCCTCACACACTCAAAAGTAACTGGGCCATGAGAATATTTCTTGCGAGTGCTGGCACAACATCCCGTAAGAGCTGGTGACGCCCCCAGTCAGCCGAAGAGAATCCACCAAGGTAAGGGTAGAGGGTATGGAGCTTGCTTGCACTGTAACCTATAGGGTAAAGGATGCCCTATTTTTTGGCCACTAAGAACCATCGTCCCACGCGAGCATTTGAGTCTTGGGCTTCTTGGTAGTCAGCTAACAGTACCGAGTATCATCCGGGTCAGGTAGCCCCAACTGATACTGCACGCATTGCGCCTAAGCCTAACCCCCTTTGAATGGGGTCTCTGTTGCGCTCGGATTTTATTTTCTGTGGGCCGATAGGTGGATTTTAAAGCTCCCTAAATACAAAAATTATATGTTTCAATGTGAAGTGTGATCAAGGCGGCTTATTGGATGCTTACTCCCTTGATCCTAACTTAATCTATAAATTATTTTGTGGCCCCTTTGGGGAGAATTTAGTGAGTTGGTTTAAGTTATTTTTAGGTGGCTTCCTTTGCTTAGTGGGTGAGCGTGTGTGAGTGTATGGTGAAAAATCTCATAATTTCAACATATGGATATCGGTGATCCTTTACAAAAGTCCCCTAGTTAAACTATGTGACGTTGTTCCTTGCTCAAATGGAAAACATTGGCGGATGAGGGGCCACTTCCAAATATTCCTAGTTAATCTATGTGAGTAACTAAAGGGAGATGGCGAATAAAAAATGTAGAGCGTTCATATGCTTGTCTAGGGTCACCAAATGGTGCAAAGATAACAGAGATTACTTGCTCTAATTGGCAATTCAATCCTAGTCTCGCAATTTCCTAGATTCAAAAATTGAATTTAAACTAAAAAATTTCTACACTATCTTATGCATGTGTGGTCTTGAGCCACTTACTTGGACTAGTTAAACTAAGTGTGCATACCAGAATTTTCAAAAACATAAATTGTTAGGAAAGCAATGGTTAATTCGCCCCCTACTTAAACTATGTGAACACTTTTTTCAAAAACCAACTTAAATGAAAACTAACTAAATGCCTACAGAAAGCAGCAAAAAGTGAGTTCTTAGAAGCTGTGGGGTATCAACACAGGTGTTGGCAGATACATTAGGGGCTGCCCAACACACTTACAAGCAGAAAAAGTGCAGAATATGGGGAGAAAAAATAAAATCTCAGTCTGGAATTTGTGTGTAAAAATCCTTGATAGGAGCACTTTCCTGCACGCAGGTCAGTCCTCAACGCATGCAATGTGCCTCTGTGAGAAAAAACTGCACGCAAGAATCCCGCAAATAAAATATTATGAGCTGCCTTCTTCAGTCTGTCACTTCAGTGAGTCTAGGGACTACAAGATGGGTCAGAGGAATGTCAGCTCCACTCCAACATAAACAAAGGGTCTCCTGCAAAATATGGCACAACCACATAAACTTGGAACACGACAGTGGAGTCGCCAATCCTGTTGTGGTGGATTTATCACATGGGTGTACGAAATCGCACCATCTTAAAGAGTGCGGTCTACTATTTAAAATATTGGTAACATGTAGAAAGTGGGGGAGCTCAAAAGCATAAAACTTAACGGAAATATTATGCTAAAGTATGCTCTGGTTAAACTAAAAACTAAAACACAAATATACAGAAGTTATATAGAGAGTCAGAACGATAATAATGCAAACAATGGCTCGATGGCCTATTCTTATTAAAATTTTGAAATGGAGAAGAAATTTTACCCACTTGCCAAAGGGACCCTAGGCAATGGCTCTAGGTCTCGATGCAAGGATGTTTTCTTCCAAGCTTTGCCTCTGATGCAGTCTCCCTCCGTCTCTCTGCTGTGATGGACTAATATGTTGGGTGGCCAACTATCGAGTCCTCTTTAGCTCCAGCTTCGGGTCACACACAATGCTGGTGTTTCTTGGGAAACTTTGGCCAGCATAACAATGTTATCACCCTTTCTTCATCTCTTGGTGGCTTTATATAGGTGAGTTTCAAATCCTCCTTCCCTCCCTTGGTACATTATGGATGGTGACCCAAGGGAGAGGTGTGATTCCATTGTCTGCTCACATAGTGTCTAAGGAGGCGCTGGTGGCTGTCTTTAGGCAGATTTCACATAAGGATTAACTGTCCTTTTCTTGGTGTGGTCCCAGAAAGCGGCTTTTTTCCATTTCCAGGAATGTGCGCTTATCGGGCAAAAAGGCACGTATAAGGCACTCTTCTCGAAGGATAAAGCACACAATTCAGCATTTATGACTAGTTCAAATCTGATTTTATCAAAACCTTAGAGATTTAAAATACTTATTGATTCCATAATGTGTTCCTGTCCTGTAAATCGTTAGGCTCGACATTAATTGATGTCGTCTTTTGCTGTATGATTTTCCAGTGTTAACATTGAAAAAACACAGATTTAAAAAAGTGTTAAGTTTTGAAATCTGCGAGAAGGTAAGTCATAAAGATTGTGAAGTTGCGCTTGGCACTGATTGGTCTGTTATGTGTGGGCCCTAAAAGTACAAGTTTCACGCAAGAATACTCTGTTAACAAGTATCTATTTTGGAAAGGTAGAACTTATTAGAGTTTCTTTTTATTGTGAGTAATTGCAGCCTTTTGGTTGCATCATTTGGTATCAGAGCAGAGGTTGAGTTCTATTCTGAGGGAGTTAACAAATATGCTGCCCAAGAGAGGAGTTAGCACAGGTTGAGGGAGACTTATAGCAAACACATCTTTTCTCGAAGAGATTCGACACCTTCGTACAATGATAGAAAAAATGGAGACTTCTTAGAAGAGAGCACCTAAAGAATAATATGCCAGCACAACAAAAGAATATTATGATGAAGAAGAAGAAGAAGAAGAAGGCCAAACTAAGAATGGAGATTCCTTCATATGAAGGGAACCTTAATGTGGACGAGTTGATAGATTGGATCAGTTCAGTGGATAAGTATTTCAACTTAGAAGAGGTCGAAGATAAGAAGAAGTTAAAGTTTACAGCTACAAAGTTGAAGGGCCCTGCATCTATCTGGTGGGATGAACTACATACATCTAGGATTTGAAAGGGAAAGCCTAAGATTAAGTAGTGGGATAAAATGGTAAGTAAATTGAAGACAAATTTATGCCAAAATATTATCAATTGAATCTTTTCAAACAGTTGAAAAATTTGAGACAGGAAGGAATGACTGTCAAGGAGTATACATAGGAGTTTTACAAGTTGTGCATTAGATCAGGACATGTTGAAGATGATATGGAGAAATTATCCAGATACAAAAATGGTTTAAGGTATGATATACAATATGAAATAATTTTTTTAAGTATAAATACAATTGAGGATGCCTATCAAGTAGCTTTGAAGGTAGAGGAGAAAATGTTGAGGAAACAAAGTCAGAAGAATAGAGGTAAAAATCTAGTAAGAGGAAGAGAAAATTTCAGACAAAGATTTCAACACTCTCATAATGAAGTAGGAGGTTCAAGTAGCAGACCACCGCAAAGAGGAGACTTTGGTAGAGGAATAGTTTCACCTAGAGTTAGGGGTCGAGGAGGAGAAATTTGATGTTACATATGTGGATAACGGGGACACGGATCATGGGATTGTCCTCATAACAAACCAACAAATCAATGGAATGTGAATGTAGCCGAGGCAAAGGAAGAAAATCCTCAGGTCACAGAAAAATAAGAACCAACTGAGGCAGGAGAGTCTTTATAGCTCAAAAGAGTATTGCTTAAGGCAGATAAGGAAGCAAATGAGCCAACTCAAAGGAAGAGCTTATTCATGACTGTATGCAAGTCTAAAGATAAGTGTTGTAAAGTTGTGATTGGCAGTTGAAGTACTGATAATATTGTTTCCATAGAGATGGTTGAGAAATTGGGGTTGAATAAGATAGTACACCCTACTCCCTAAAGGGTGTCGTGGGTACAAAAGGGACATCAAATTTTGGTGATAGAATAGTGAAAAGTAGAGATACAGATTGGTATATATAAAGAAGTTATATTATGTGATGTGATGCCAATGGATGTGTGCCATGTATTGCTGGGAAGACCTTGGAAATTTGACAGAAAAAACATTCATGATGGAAAAAGGAATACTTATACCATAGAGAAGGATGGAAGGAAGCACACATTATTACCTTTGAAGGATGAGGTAGACAAAGGAGCAGCTGGGAATAGTGTTATACTGATTAGTGGAAAAGAATTGTTGCAAGTAGTAAAGAAGGAGAAAGAAATGCATTTTTATATTGTGGGTAAACCCAAGGTAATTTTGACTTCTACAAATTTAGACAATCTGTATGTGGAGATTAAAAATTTGTTAGATTATTATGTTGACATATTTGTTGATGAATTACCAAGTAAATTGCCACTAGTCAAAAGTATAAGTCATCACATATATTTAATACCTGTTGCAGGTTAACCAAACAAAGAAACATATAGAATGACCCCTCAGGAGAATGAAGAAGTTGGAAGATAGGTACAAGAGTTGTTAGATAAAGGACTAATCAAAGAAAGCCTTAGTCCATGTGTAGTACTAGCCATACTTAGTCCAAAGAAAGGAGGAGAGTGGCATATGTGTACTGATTCCAGAGCTATAAACAAGATCACTATCAGGTATAGATTTCCATTACCATGCATAGATGATTTGATGGATTGTTTAAGTGGATCAAAGTATTTCACTAAGATAGATTTGAAAAGCGGACACCATCAAATAAGGATTAGAGAAGGAGATGAATGGAAGATTGCATTTAGGACCAAGAGTGGGTTGTATGAATGGTTAGTTATGCCTTTTCGGATCACTAATGCACCAAGCACATTTATGAGACTAATGAAAGAGGTCTTGAAAGAGTATGTAGGAAAATTTGTGATAGTCTATCTTGATGACATTATGATTTTTAGTCAGAGTAAGGAAGATCATTTGGAGCATGTCAAGTTGGTGTTAAATAATTTGCAATAGGAGAAACGTCTTATAAATTTGAAGAAGTGTCGTTTCATGAAGAAAGAGCTTATTTATTTGGGATTTATAGTCTCATAAGAAAGCTTGAAGATGGTCCTAGAAATGATCCAGGTAATACTGGATTGGCCAACTCCGAGAAGTGTATTTGAGGTAATGAGTTTTCATTGTTTTGCAAGTTTTTACAAAAAAATTTATAAGAGGTTTTAGTCAGATCGGTGCACCAATAATTGAAACAATAAAAGAAAGCAACCAAAAATTTAAGTGGACAGAAGCAATAGATCACAATTTCAAGTTGTTGAAAATTAGGAAGATCACTGAAAGACCTGTTTTGGCCTTGCCAAATTTTGATAAAATATTCCAAGTTGAGACTGATGCTAGTGGGATAACAATTGGAGCTGTCCTGAGTCAAGAGCACAGAATGATAGCTTATTTCAGTGAAAAGTTAAATGAGGCCAAGAAGAAGTATTCATCCTATTATAAGGAGTTCTATGCTATTGTGCAAGCTTTTAAGAACTAGAGGCATTACTTGTTGCCCAAAGAATTTGTGTTATATTATGATAATCATTAACTGTAGTTCATAAATAATAAGTCAAATTTGAACCAAAAGCATGCTAAGTGGGTGGAATTTTTGCATAGTTTTACCTTTGTAATCAAACACACAAGGGGTAAGTCAAACAAAGTTTCTAATGCTTTGAGTAGAGAAAATTTGATTATGCAGGAATTGAAGATTGGCATTTTGGGGTTTGAAGAAATGATTGATATGTATGAGGAAGACACAGATTTCAAATAAATATATGCAGTTGTTAAAAATCTCGTGATTCATAACAAAAGCAAGTGGATGGACTACCTAATTCAAGGAGGATTGTTGTTCAAGAATAATAAATTGTGTATACCTAAGTGTTCCATGAGGGAAAATCTAATTAAGGAGAAGCACAGTAGAGGAATTTCTAGACACTTTGGACAGGATAAAGCATTTTCTCAAGTAAGTTAATTTTATTATTGGCCAAAAATGTAAAATGATATCAAATTTTTTGTTGAGAAGTGCAAGATTTGTCAACATGCCAAAGGAAGAAGGCGAAACGCTGGATTATATCAGCCATTGCCAATACCCAATAGACCTTGGGATGTTGTCAGCATGGATTTTTTTTTAGGATTTCCGAAGACTAAAAGAGGACATGATTCTATCTATGTTTTTGTAGATAGATTTTCTAAAATGGCACATTTTATTGCTTGTAAGAAAACTAGTGATGCAACTTACACAACTAATTTTTTATCTCTGAAGTTATAAGATTGCATGGATTTCTTGTGAGTATTATTTCAAACAGAGACAAAAATCCAAAGCAATTGGATTTAGCACTTGATCAAGCTAATTTATCATATAATGATACTCCTAACCGTAGTACTGGGATGAGTCCGTTTCAAATTTTTTTTGTAATGCATCCAAGAGGTGTGTATGAAATTAGAGATTTGAGTAAACAAGAGACAAGGAGTGCAAAATTTGAATAATTTGTAGAACAGATGCAGAAGTTATAGGAATATGTCAAGAAAAGCTTACAGAAAAACACTCAAAAGTATAAATAAAGAGCTGATATGAAGAGGACTGAAACAAATTTTCAGGAAGATGATTTAGTCATGGTTTATCTAAAGAAGGGAAGGTTTCTAGTAGGGACCTATAACAAGATGAAAATGAAAAAGATTAGGAAATGTAGAATTTTGAGGAGGTTCTCCTCAAATGCATATGAGATTGAGTTACCAGAATGAATTGGGATATCACCCATCTCTAATGTTGCATATTTGTATCCATACAAAGGAACAAAGGAGGAACCACAAGAAAAATCTATAGAAGAGGAGGATCAAACTTTGAATTAGAAGCAACAGATGCCAAAGACAACAAGGAAAGAAGTGGAAGCCATTCTAGAGAAAAGAGCAACAAATAAGATCAGGGGATAGACCTATTATACGTATCTAGTCAAATGGAAAGGACAACCAGTGGAAGATGGCAGTTGGATGATAGCAGCAGAGTTACAGAAGTTTAATGAAAATCCTGAAACATTGATGGATTAATATTTTATTCCTCGAGAGTCTGATGCAAGAGCATCCAGAATTTAGTCAGCTTTATGATTATGTGTTCACATGTTGTGGCTACCAAGAAGTGGGAAAAGTTGATCATTAATATTTTAGTTAGCTTTATATGTGTGTAGTTTAGTTTGTTTTATTTCCTCGATTAAATAGGAATAAAAGTAGCACTTTGGTTCTCCCTGTGAGAATATTTAGCAAATATATTAGGATTGAGAGGATAAGATAGAGTTGGTTTAATAGCTAATAAATGAAAAACTGATTTCAGTTAGGTGGAAGCGTAGATAAGTGTGTGAAGTGCGACAGGGTAGAAAGAGAGTGAAATGTGAAAAGTGTGCGAGTTGTGTGATAGAGGAGTGACAAAGAGGAGAAGTCATGAATGTAAAATCTAGCCATTGAAGGGCTCGGCTCTGTGCAATTACATTTTTGATAATTCCAAGTGGGTATGTTTAAATTCTCCTGTCTATGTTAATTTTCACTCTTTAATTCACTGTTGAGTTTAATATCACGTTATCAAAAAGTGTGTGCAAATAAGTTGATTTGCGAGGTGAGAAAACAAAGACTTGACATAGTTTTGTGTGGAAAGACTTATGCAAAGTGGTCCAGTGAATGTGTAGTAGAGACTGTTAGATCTGACAAAAGACCAACGTTGGAGATTAAATCACTTCGAAAGCAATTTAGCAATTCACATAATTTAGAGTTTCTCACTAAGGCCTTAACCCATAAGTTATTTGAAGTGCGATGTGAAGAAGAGGAGTAAAGGAGAGCGAGGACTATTAGATTGGGCATAGATCAAGGGTGGATGATAAATTGAAAATTCGAACATCGAAAATTTTAGCAGATATCGTTAAGACTTCGCAAGTTAAGGTATATTCCTTGCGATGCAATAAAAGTTGTGAAGTGCAATCTAAATTTCGCTGCAAACTGTGATATCGAAAAATCATAGATTTACAAAAGTGTTAAGTTTTGAAATCTGTGGGAAGGTAAGTCACAAAGGTTGTGAATTTTAACTTGGCCACTACAAGGAAAAGACCCTCTAGAGGATGTTTTTGAGGAACCCCTTATAAAAATACCCCAAACATTCATTTCTAGCAGAGGTTACTAGAGGAGGTTGGTGGGTGGAGGTTTTTGTGGATTTTTTTCGTCCGGTATGCTTATCATCATTAACCACACTGGTGCGTTCAACAAGAGAAAACACCAGTGCGCATAAAACATTGGCACATTGGACACCGTGTGCTCCATACAAACCTGCTCGGTGTGTCATATTACTGTAGCACACCAGTGCTTTACAAATATTCCGCACCGGTGCGTCCTAAAACCCTGTGCAAAAACTGAAACCGCGATATGTGGTCTTAAGAAACTGCACTGGTGCACCTATAAAACCCCGCACACCAGAACAGGGTTAAATAAAAAAAAATTTATGACCAAAACACCACATTTTTCAGTTTTCTCAGTGCTCCAAATCTCTCAAGCATCAGTGCAATTTATCCTTGCCTAAGCTTTCCTGACATGGGTGCTCCCATTGCACCCATTGCACACATTGCCACTGTGCATTGCCCACCAATCTCCATTTAAAATTTTTCAAAATGGTAGGAAAATTTACTTTTGCAAATTATATAGCCAATATGCCTCCTCGATGACCAAATTTATTGGTATTTTTCTTTTTTTTCCATAATTAAGCCTTTTAGCGGATTGGAATTGTAAATTACCTTAAAATTAACCATTAAAAAAAAAAATGTCGCACGGTGCGCTCAAGCCATTCGGATCGCACCGGTTAGGGGTGCTGCCTGTAAATTTACAGGCCGCACCACAACTGATGCTAACAGTATCTGCACCGGTTTCGGGTCGGTATCGAAAGGCACACCATGCTATTTTAAAATTTAAAAAAAGTGTGGTGCAGTCAGTTACTCGGTCATACCGTTGACCCTATGGAATAACGGAAATGCGGTGCGTTGACTGAAATATCCGCCCTAGGGTGGGTATTTTTGTCAATGCACCACATCTGACATTTCGATGCGGTCAATGATGTGGCCTGGTAAAATACCGCATCGCTGACTATGTAATGATGTCAGGAGGGTGGTGTGCTGACCAAACTATATGCCCTCAATGGTGCAGCCTCGTAAAAGACTGCACCGTTGACTATGTAATGATGTCAAGAGGTCGGTGCGCTGAACAAACTATACACCCAGGGGCGTATAGTTTGGTCAGCACACCGCCCTCCTGACATGGTCCATAGTCAACAATGTGGTCTATTATACCACCGCACCATTGACTTATGAAAAATGCCTCGAGGGCAGTGCGCTGAAAATTTTCAGGTGCACTGCTTCCGGTGCGCTGAAGATTTTTTGGTGCACCACCGTCGGTGCACGACAAAAAAAGACGCACTGATACCGGTGCATGCCTATTTTTTGTGGCGCACCGATCGTTTTTTTTTTCCAAAAAAAATTATATATGTATATTCCTAAATACATGTCTCATTTAATAAAAAAAGTTGTATATAATATGTCAATCATTCAAAGACGTGAAAGGAGAGAAGGGAGGGAACAATATCAACAAGAGGACCAGTATAAAATAGTTCGCCTGTGGGAGGCATGAGAGAGGGAGAGAGATGCGTACCCTCACCTATTACAACAACTACCCAGGGGCTCCTAAGGCAGGTATGCCTCCTCAAGTTCTATGAGGAGGATACATCCCTAAAGGGCCATGGTTTGTTTTTGAAACATCTTATCCGTAGGTGGAATTCCCACTTACAGGCTTTCTGAGTTGGTCCTAAACAGTGGTACATGCCCACTGAGAAGGACATATATTTCATTACAGGTCTATCAAGGAGAGGGGTGTATTTTCCCTCATTCCCAAATGTTCCAGTTGGCTATGCAATAGGGATTCAGTTGGTGTACTCCCAGAGATACATTAGTGCAGATATATTGTCTCCTTTAAATTTTCAAGTCTCTGGAGGTCAGTTACGTATTGTTGCATTTTCTAGTGAGGACATGAGGTGCCTCTCACTTCTAATTTCGACCATTTCACAAAAAACCAACGATAGGCAACGCATTAGTTTCCCGCTTATATATTATGTTGATTCTCTAGTACAGGAGCCATGACTTGTCAGGTGGTCTGCCATTTTTTTGTGGCAGTTCTGTACAACCTTACATAGATGTCGTTGTCATGCACAAGGGGGGGTCAAATTCCCTTTTTCTTTAGATATTTTTTGTTTATTTTTTGAGAGGTTTCTAGAGATGAGGCATATTTTTGTTCGACAGCCTCGTAGGCAGATGTTGGAGGTAGGGATGCACATGTGGGGATAGACGATGCCCAAGAGGGGCGAGAATGAGTTTTCCATGGGGATATCGCATGATGCACTAGAGTTGCTAGCCAATGTTGACAAGCATCCCTTCATTATGGTCCCCTGTCCTTATGATGGTTTGGATTGGTGAGGGTGTAGCAACATCCTCTTCACAGATGATAAGCCTCCGGATGATAGAGGTAATATTACTATTTTATTTAAATTTATTCTAACATGTTCTTTAACTTGTTTTTATTAAATTATGTAATGAAATTGTCTAATTATTGTTGTGTACTTGTATATATTTTGCATACATTGGGTCTTTTGATGGTGAGGACATGTCAACACCACCACATGATCCATGTGTGGATCCTCATGATGATTAGGATATGCCAGATGTTGAGGATCATGACGCCGGTGCAGAGAGACCCACTCCTGCTGGTTCGCCGATACCACCTTTTGCTAGGCACGATAGGCTTGATAGCAGATTGAGGATGGAGTTGGGCGACAAAATCTATACATTGATTATTGAGGCGGGAGTCAGGACCACTACTATGAGAGACATACAGGACAATGGTAGGCTAGTACATATGTGGGGAGGCATGTTGCATGACATGTACAACCTGATGCGACATGTCGTAGGAGCTGCGACCTTAGTGACATGTCTGAGGAGGACCCTTGCACATTATAGGCATGGTCGAGACGCATCATGTGATCGACAGTCTGGGAGAAGCACTGACACATCATTTTATGATCACAATCAGGGGAGTGATCATCGTTCACCTTGCACTACGCCAGATGAGCAGTCTCCACTAGCGTTGAGTAGCAGTCATAATGGAGAGTAGGCTATACCATCAGCCATGTCAAGTTAGAAGCCTGCAGCATCCAGAAGTACTCATGATCATGAGTAGGATGGACCATAGACCATGTCGAGCCATCATGATGAGTAACCGATAGTTAATCCTGATCAGCATGAGGCACCAATACCAGATCAACAGGTGTTTTGGGAACTGTTACCCTAAGGTCTTGGGTTGATAAAACTTCACAGATCAGGGGCATGTCATTACAAGAAGGACTCACTTAACCAAATTCTATGCATTAAACTAGAATCTACAGGTTGCATACCTTACCCAGATATCCTTCGGTTGTAGTAGATCTCGCGGGGTGAAAACCCCTGCAACTCTTTGTGCTACGAAATCTATAAAACAACAAAGAACAAGAACAAATCCTAGTTGTACAGCATATATATGTTCTAGATGTTAGTGAAAGACATGCATAATATTATAAAAACAATATTAAATGAAAAATTTAAGATCATTACAAATGTATAAGAGATTATTGACATGTAAACATTAGGAACAAGATGGCACTTCTGTTATTAATGACATATACAGTAAAAAAATGTGGAGAGATCACTTGAAATTTGTCATGGCTTTCGAGCATACCATCCTCTGGATCCGTCCAACCCTAGCCTTTCAAGATTTCTTCCAAGAACAGGGAACAATGGATGTCACATAGGATGAGTGAACATCTCAAGGAAAAAAGGGTTTCCTGAAAACATCTGGGAAGTGTAGGAGGCACAGGGAATATATTAGACTTGGATAGGGCTCCAACAACGTATAATATCTATATTTCTCTCTCTCTCTTCCTCCTTTAGGCCATTCCCTTAAGGGGCTTTTATACTCCCTCAAATTAGTTTTTTCAGTTGGGAATAGTTAGGCCACAGAATGGGGTAGTTAAGTTACAGGAACAACCGTAAAACCCACCTCAAAAATAGGGAAATTATATATATTTTTAATGTTTAAAAATGAATATGTAGTTATTTATGTATGGACTTGTGTGTATACTTGGAAAAGTCTGGGCAGAGTCGCGTATGGGTTTTAAGAAATTGTTTTTTGAGAAATATGTCAAGGTCTGAAGGGAAGGGTTTCCCAAGGCCAATGTATAAGTCATCAAGTATATGTTGGTGATAAATGATGATATAACATATGCCCCCTAATATATGACGTCAGAAGGGGTACATGATCGCCGAAATGTATTATGTGCATAGAAAGAACCTTGTGAGTACTAGAGAGGACTTCACCAGATTTCAACCTGCCAGAAAACCAGTGAGAGAGATAAAAAATATACCTCATGTTTGAGGCGGGCATACCCATGCTCAGTGAAAGACAAACATGTCTGCATATGAAGTATAGAGTGGATCCAATATGTATACAAGTATAGCTTAAATTTAAAGTACATAGTGAATCATCTGATCACTGCCCGGAAGTATAAATCAAAATCAAGTCCAAGTATCACATATGGAAGACTGATCAATGATGTTGCAACAGATATCTGATAAAAAAAGTCACAACTGAATCTCCAAGTACCAAATCATAAGTGGTGGAACAAATAGTACAACATGCAACTTGAGAGCCAACATATAAGATGTTGTTGTGATGAAACTACAAGATATAAGGGAGGATGGTGTCAATGGAAGAAAATTGAAGGAGCTGTCAAAGTGAACCAAACCATGCTGACGCAAACCCAAGGTCTTCACTGATCACCATGTCACCATTATACACAATGGGAATAAATAATCTTAATTAAACCATGTGAGAAATCGTTTGATTTCCAGTCATTGATGTATACCACTAACAATCGCGAGACAACCCATCGATAATGATAATGAGAATCAAGGTGCCCCAATACAATCTAGAAAGTGCGAATGAATGAGTTGAAGTCGAACACTTGAAAGAATATATCAATCAGGAGGCAATGATGTATCCTCACTATCGATAGCGAAGATTCTGCCACTGATGACTGCAAACCCTAAGGTACCAACAAAATGACTCTAGGCCTTATTCCTAGAGTAATTAGTCGGAGTCGATGGGAAAAGATCTACTAGAAGGAAGGCATTAAGGCATCCCACATAATTCCAGCGAGAGTGTAACCCGTAGGCGAATTTTTGGAAGGAATCCGATGAAGTAAAGTGAAGTAACCAACCCGAAGTACGTTTACGGTATGCACAAGATGAAGCTAGCGCATAGTAGAAACCTTCTGAAAACCCCAATAATGAAAGTTGACAAAGAGATATCCACCGATAGGGTCAAATGGAAATCAAGGTACTGCACGAATCCTAGGTGTGATAATGTAATATGAAGTTGAACACAAGGGAAAAAACTCAGTTAAATACCCATGATGATGATCGAATGTTGAGCACAAGGTCACCTATCAATGATGTAAATAGGGCCAGGGTGCGGCTCCAGGTTTACTCTCAGAGAAATATGTCGTAGTTGATAAGAGACAAACCCACCAGCAAGAAGTCAGTGGAGACCTTCTCAAACCAGCACGAACAAAGGACCAAATATATAATGTGATAGAACAAGATACTGACAAGATCGGGAAGGCCGACTGAAAAATGAGTCAAGAGACACCGCAGAAAGGCCGACTCAGGTTAACTTCCCTTGAACAAAAGCACGACTCATGTTGACTATGGAAGTAAATGATAACTTTGTATAAGTTTGTCATGCAGGAGGCATAAAAAAACCCTCCATATGATTGGAAGACATAACCAACTCGGGGAGAACTGACTCATGAAACAAGGTTATGGCTTCTCCTAAGTCAAAAACTAAAACCATCCCAAATGGAGAATAGACTTAGCTTTTTTTTGTGCTTTATTCAAGGGTGACACAACTGACACTATAGCTGCCATCAAGTATGGAAGTAATATCCCGTTCCCACTCTTTTTTAAAATATTTAATTTTTTTGTCTTTTTCATATTCAAAGCCTGAAAAAGAATAAAAGAATGCTATAGTACAATGGATAGAAAAAGTGTTTTGAAACATATGCACTAGTTCCCGGGATAGGAACAATCCTATGCTCAATGCAAGGTGATGAAAGCTGGTAAGTGACAGTCAAAGGAATGTTCCATCCATGGGTAAAGGTGTCAAGTTGCAAAAGCTAAGTGATTGCATGGTTAACTTGTACAGAAAGACATGGTCAAAATATGGCTTAAACATGAGTCCAAATGAAGCCGGCTAAAGGCCAAGATAAACAAGTATTCAATATGCAATGCAGTAATACAACTCGACAACATAAGGGAGCCTCTAGGGTGAATGACCATAAAAATGATAGCGAATAAGGAGAAGAATGAAGCTTCAACGCATAAGGCATGGTGGGAAAAAAGAGGAATCCTGAGCCTACATAAATTGCAGCATGAGCGACAAATGCTAGCGAGGGACTAACTAGGAAGCCCATGTAAAGGAAGGCTCTACCACGAAGTCATGATTAAAAAATTGGTGAGTGAAATGGGTTAAATACTCATGACATGATGGGATCGACCCTATGGCAAGTGATCAAAATGAAGGCTAGTATGAAAATATGCAACGGAATAGTGAACTCCCTAACCTATATGCTAGCTTGAAGTCAAATACCTGCCATGACAAGTTAGCGGTCATGGATCTGAAGAAAAACTAGGAGAATCTCGAATTCAGCAAAATGTACCTAAAAAAATACCTTTCCCAACACTTACAAGCCAAATGGTTATATAGCCTTAATAAAATTCAAAAAATAAGCACAAGTAAAATTTGTAAAATAATTTGAAATTCTGGGCTTAAATACACAATTTGACTCACATTTTGATCATTTTCACATTGGAAAAGTGGAGAAAGAGCTTTGGGGAAAAAATTCCTCTTCGCAAATACGGAGAAATGGGCCATCAAATTGCGCCAAATCAGTCAAGTAAGCTCTAAACTCATATTTTTCATTAATTTTGTTCCTGTTTAAAGAAAATTTTTGGAATTTTGACCATATAAAATAAATTTTTTGTTGAAACCCTCTGTGCATACACAGGTTCGTGTGGACGAACCTGCGTATGATACGCGACTGTGTACAAACGAGGTCATGTATGTGCAGAGCAAAAATTTAAAACTTGTATCTAATCAGTAATTTAATGATTTTTCCCAGGATGTCCATTAGCTGGAGAGAGCATGAGCATAGTGCAATTGACAATGAAGTGATGGAGGATCAAACTTCCTTAGATATTCTTTGGAATTGCGGATTGCTCAAATTTTTAAAAATGCCCAATATGAAAAACAATGTTTGTTTGCTTCAAATTCTCGTTGATCATTGGGTACCGGAAGAATATTGTTTCATAATTGATCAGATGTCACTATGAATATAAGTGGAAGATACATACTTCATTACTGGACTCTCTCAAAGGGGAGACCCAGTAGACTTGCACAGAAAGCCTGTTGGAGGGCTTACCGTAGAGGATTATGTCCAATTCTATTGCGTAGATGATGCAAAAAAGGTAGGAACATAGATTCCTATCAGATATTTGAAGGATTTATACATGAATATCCTTCTCTTTACCATTGGAAAAGTAGCAGAATAAGCTTCTCTACATCAGGCTTCATGGACAAAAATGAGCATAACAGTGGAATGCCTGATTCATCTCTTTGATTGGTACACAGTCTTGTTGATCAATATGAAAAAAAAATTGACTTAAATTTGAAAAGAAAAGACTAAACACTTTGGGTATGGTACAATATTGTTAGCATTATTCTTCGAGAGGGTCCCAGGGCTTCGGCCCAAGGTCATCTCAACTATCAGCAGCCTGAGAGATCCAAGGATAGCCCGATGGGCAGATCTGATGAAGAGATTAGGGGAAAGTGAAGTTCCTCGGACCACTTGGGATGATGAGTTCTTCTAATGGTGAGAAGAAAAATTCATCGCAGTGGAATATTATCCCTATGCTAGGATAGACTTTTGTGCAGATCCAGATCTAGTCTTGCCACCCAGTGCATCATGGGGCACAATTAGTGAGATTGCATTTTTTGATTTTTTATTGTATGATTTTTTATGAGTTTTTCAAAGAATGAAAATGAAAAAATGTTTTTTATTGGACTAAATGACTTACAAAATTATGATGGTCATGATGCAGATATGGGACTAGTTAGGCCGGAGGGGTACCCAATGCACAAGTTCCGCAGAGGTGAGGCAGATGCTAAAGACCCTGGCAGGCCACTCCATGCAGTATAGAGGAACTTGGAGAGCTTGAATTTCCAGGTGCCTATGGTGGCTATCGAGGACCTACCGGAAGCTATCTAGAGACGGGTGGTAGGAGTACCATGAGACTGGGTGCGGTTATTCCACCGTGTAGCGACTTCCATTGTGTTCTATAGGAACACAAATGTTAGGCAGGGATTACATGAGTAGATTATAGATATGATCGGATCACTGTAATAATTTTTGATGATAGACATGATCGGGCATAAGCCCCAATTTTGTAGGACATGATGGTCCAAATTTTGTATTTTTTTGAACACTCTGATATATATATATATATATATATATATATATATATATATATATATGATGTGATGACTAAAATGTATGATAATGAATGATGTATTTGATATATTTTTCAAAGTATTGAATGATTAATATGCCAATCAATTGCTTGATTAGCCAATAATTTTTCCATCCAATTGTCAACTCGAGGAATATGAATGAATGTGATAAATTGAAATGATCGTTGTAACAAACGTACCCTAAAAAAAAATCAATGTAAAAATGGGTCTCGGACACGATATGTGTTGTTCAACTACGAAACCACCAGCTTTAAATCCAAGAAAACTACTAACAAATCAACACCCAAAGATATTTCCTCCGAGAGTATATTGACCACTGCAGTGTATTCTGCTATGTTGTTTGAAGCAGGACCAATGAAGACACCTCTTGAAACTAACAACTGACCGGATGGATAATGGAGTACCGAAGCCATGGAGGCCAAGTTTTGAGTATGTCTACTAGCACCATCGGTGAAACCAAAGTGACTCATGTCATCCAATATTACCTGCCAAAGCAGACCAAATTCATCAAAATCACACCAAAAATCGAAAACTAGATATGTGCAAAAAACAAAATATATGAAACAAAGAAAGATGCTAGGCATAAGCCTAGGCATAATACTTTTTCAAATAGAGCCCATTTCTGGGCTTCACCAACTCGTTTCCATCAAATTTAATCAAGGCATAATCTCCTTTCTTCAGGACCTTTTTGGAGATAAAGGGGCCATACCACATAGATTTGAATTTGCCTGCCCCCAAGGCATCCTTCTCTTGGGCATAAACCAAGACAAGGTCACCTTCAGAGAAAACCCTAGGTTTGACTGCCTTATCATATGAAACCTTTCCTTGTTTCTTATGTGCCTCATTCATCGTAGCTGCATCTTGACGTTGCTCATCGAGATGTTCTAGATGAAGAAGGCATTATTTGAGAATGGAAGTGTCAGGAAGAAGCTCTACAACTTGTTAGGTCTCTGTAACAAGCAAGATTGGCAAAGTCCGATCACAGAGTTAACATCATTTCAACCAACTTTGGGATTCTAGGATCTAGCCCTCCTGAATCCGGAGAGGGATCTCTCCAATATATACAAAGATGGATATTGTCTTTGAAGATTAGGATGATGATATTAGGCTAGTTATGAAGGCCAAGGATTTTGTTTGGTTTTCTTGGATGGTTGAACATAGCTGCTGTCTAAGACGGAAAGATCTATATGCAAATAGGTTCAAAGGTGAGAAGTTGCAAGTGAACAAAATAAACTTTGATTCTAAAGAAAGATGATAGCAAGTTTTCAATCCATTGGGCTATGGAGTCATAAGAGAATTTAATTGAAGCATCCAGGTTCAAGAGTAATCTATGGGGCAAGTCATCTAGGCCTAAGGATCTCTTTGAAATTTGATTTATGGAATGGGGTGATACAAAGAAAGGGAATTCAACAGATGCAGAACAAAGAGCAGCCCAGGATCTGGTAAGTACTTTGAAACTAGCCAGCCTTTGACCAGGCACTTAAGAAAAACATAGAAGCAAACTAGGATCTGGTAAGTACTTTGAAACTAGCCAGCCTTTGATACACTTCTAATAGAAAATAGATTAAAACAAAGGGAAACTTAAAGGCAACTTTTGGAGCAGGAACTAGCGGGCGGGGCTCACCTTTCTCCTCATCTTAGTCCTTCTTTACTCAGTTACTTCCAAGGCAATCACCAAGATCACACAGAATGGCCCAAGATCTGATAAGTGCTTTGAAACTAGTCAGCTTTTGACACATCCTAAGGGAAACAGACAAATAGTTGAGCAAACAAGAAAGGGACTCAGGGCTAACCTTTGATTTCCTCAATTCATTCCTTACAAAACATATATGAAAGTAACATTTAAAAACAACATTCAGCAGTGACGAAAAGATGAGGGAACGCCAGCATCTCTGTGCTTAGACTGAATTAAATCATTTCTAAATAACACAATAAGAGGAAAACATTGGGATAAAGATTTTTCAGCCAGAGAAGGTCACTGGTGTACAGCAAACTCTAACACTGTTTAAACTTTTCTTTATAGTGGAAAATGAAACAAATTGAAAACAGAAATAAAATGACAAGTTACAGTGAGAATAACATCACCATCAGCATAGACCAGGATCCCATAAATCAGCTTGTATTGATTGCTTCAAACCGGTTACAATCTTCAAATCCAATATTTTAATCTATCTCTCTTCACAATCTAACCTATCTGTTACAAGCAGAGCTCCAAGAGCCCATGAAACCACTATTTACAGTCAAGAGTTTTCCACTCAGAAATAGCTACAGCGCTTCATCAATTACGTTGACAACCAACTAATCCAACCCCTCACTTATCTTCTATTGAAGTATTTATAGAAGGATGAGGAGGTGAGATCTGATTAAAAGATCTCAAACACAATCAATGCAGAATTAATGTCTTCCTGACCCCGAGAGGTTCGATGAAGAAATTCTACAGGTGTTACATTGCATTAATGTGTTTATACTTAATAAGTAAGCTCAAAGAGAGCTTATATTGACCTTTGAGGCTCTGCGTACTGTTAGGGTTACTCTGCAAACATTTTGTCGTTGAAATCTGGTGCAGTAATAACTTCTTTGGTTGTTCGAGGCATAATATCTGATCCTGTTCAATAAATTCATCCTCTGTTTGAGCTTTCTGAGGCAATAGGTGGCACTATGGTGGTTGAGGAATCAATTCGCCTCGAAGTATGGCGGTGGAGGCGATCTGTATGCCGAACACTTTTAGGTTTTGCTTTAATCCGTGTTCTGAGCCGGGGATTAGGCTTTTGATAACCGTTTTAGCCGTAATCCCCGCCAATCTTCTCACAAAACCACTGCTCTGGTTCATTTTATCTTCAATCCGATACTCTTTCTCTTCTCTGATATTGTCGGCCTTCTTCAAGCTTTGCAGGGACGTGCGGCAATCAAAGCTCATGAAACTTTGTAAATATCTCTGCTCTTCTCCGTATGATCAATTCCCTGGACAAACCGGGAGGATTGGACTCGTCACTCTCATCCTTCAGATTTCGTAGAATACGAAGAAAAAACCTCTGAAAACCTGCAAAAAACAAGAAAAATGAGGAAATCCTGCGTTATATGGACAGACTGCATCGGAGGGCGTGCGGGTGGATGGAGAGATCGGGACCGTTGATCGTGTTGCGATCAACGGTTGGGAGTAAATCAAACGGTCAACGAGAAGGAAAGTAATCGTATGGAACGGAGCGAGATGCAAACCGCCGACCACAAGAGATCGACTGGCGGATTAGGTTTTAAACGCGCCGAAAATTTAACTGACGAGCGAATTGGCTAAAGGGCGAGCTTAAAGGGTAATCTAGACCGTTTGGATGGGAGGGCCCATCCGACTGGGCGTAGGATGAATTCCACATACGGCCATGGGACGAGGTTTAATGCGCGAGAAGGCCCTAAATTCACTGCTTTGGGGTGCAGGAGAACACGTGTTCATTTTTGGGCCATGTGATCGTCAAGCCGACGACACAAAACTGCTCGTAAGATAGGTGGTGCGTAACGAAACAAAGTGGAAATGGAAAAACAACACAACGAAAGGGGGTCCACTGCATGACGGATACACTCCGCGCCGCTGATCCGTGAATGTATCGATCATGTGGAGTTTTAATTTGATTTTCAGGAAATAAAACAAACCCAACTTTGCTATTTACAAAGGGTTTTCAACGTTTTTCGGGCAATAAATTATTTCCGAGGTTTAAGCGCCTGGCGGGTTAAGCACGCGGTTCTGGCGGGAGAACATATGGATGGAGAGAAAGCAGGAGCTCAGCCTAAGGGGCTAAAGCTCAACGCATAGAAAATGTGTGTTTTTCTATGGCTTTTTAGTGATTTTTGCAAGAGGAAAAGGCTCCGATAGATCAAAAAGTGGGTTTTTGACCTTGGGAAATGAGATTAATGGAGGAATATGGGATATAAAAGGGTTTGATGGGGTTCTTTATGGGTGAAAGGAGATTTGAAGAAATGAGGAAAAAGGAAGAAGGGGAGAAGAAAAAGGAGGAGGATGCAGTAACACTTTGATTAGGATTTTCATGGTATATCAGAGGCAGAGGGGATGGAGAGTATGTAGAACCAATCAGTAGTTTATAACCTTGCCAACAGACTTCAAGTACCAACAATTTTTAGGCCTGAATTTGTTTCTTGAAGGCTGCAAAGAATACTTTAGCCACCAACTACTATAATTGAAAAATATGGCTGGCTAACAGTGGCTCCACTTGGGGATGGTGCCTTCTTGAAGGCATCAAGAATTCAGACTTGATTTCTCTGGGAGGTTGACTGGTGTCTGACCCATCACTTGCTCTTGTTTTCTTTCTAGACAAAATAATGTCAGCCATTAAAGAGAGAGGAATTCCATCAATACAACCTCTACCTACCCCAATCCTACTGATCTAGCATTTTTTCTTCATCAGAGTGCACTTGGATTGGCAAACTCTTTACACAACATTTTATTCTTTTAAAAACAGTAAATCTAATCTACTTCTACTCCTTATTTCTCCCTGAACTCAGATTAAACAGTTGAGCTCAGATATTCCTCTACCTAATCTACTGTCTGTTGGGATTAAACAGTCCAACAAACCTTCATTCTCTAAATTCTACAACAGAAATTTAAAAATAGCCAAGCCAAGATTGAACTGTTTGACTTGCTATGATCTATGGCATAAAGACAAGCTGCACATAGATTATTATTTGCAAAAAATTTAAAATCAAAACAGAAGGCTTAAAATCTGAAAATTTTCTCATTGTGGCCTTTTCTCATATTTACAGCTCTGTTTTTCTTTTCAGTGAGCTATCTTTGCTTCTCTTCTGGTTCAATTTTTTAGTGAATTAGAACCAGGTATTTCCTTTGACTCATAAATTAGAGTAGCTTTGAGTCATCTCTTCGGGAACTTTGGTTCAGATTTTGAGTTTGTTTGAACCTTAATTTCTACCCTACTCTATCTACTGATAAGCCAAGATTAAACAGTTTGGAAAATCAAATTTGCTACCCTATCAGCAGAAAATTTAAAGCTAATCAGTCAAGATTAAACAGTTTGACCGATTAGAAGTGTGATTCGAGGAGTGGCATTTAGGCTTGCACACTTTCAGATTCATTTCTCTTTTTGGCATGGGGCCTTGCCTTTCTTGTTTTTCATTCCTGCCCTCTTTTCTTTTTCTCAGTGTTTTTGTATTTTTTGATTTTTCATAACTTTAAAGGCAATGATGGATGAAGTATTTACAATGGAAAAGGTAAAAAGGCTTTAAACATGAAATAATTTAAGAAAGATAATGCTTAAGCATCCTGCCATTGACAGGACCCCCAAACGATTCTGTTCCATTCAGTTCTTGTAAGAAGAATGCATTGTTCCCAGCAACTGAATGGATGAAGTAAGGGCCAAGCCATAGATTGTCAAATTTACCATGCTTCCCCTTGTCTTCTCTTTTGGAGTCCCACTTTAAAACTTTGTCCCCTATTTTGAAGTTGCTGGCCTTTGTTCTTCTGTCAAAGATCTTCTTGATATTGTCTTGCTTCTGTAATGATTTGTGGTACACTTCCTCCCTGGTCTGCTGAAGATGAATGGTCTGATTTATCCTTCTGATTATGTCATTCTCTTCAGTCTGCAACTCTTGAATTAACTTCATAACTGGTACACCAAGGCTGTTAGGAAAAATTTCATCTGTACCATATACAAGCTGGAAAGGTGACATACCAATGGATTTCTTCAATGTTAATCGGTCAGCCCATAGTGCATGGACCAGCTTTATGTGCCAAGACTTCTTGTTGTCCTCCAACAGTTTCTTTATTATGTTCACTAAGCTTTTGTTGGAAGATTCCGCAAGTCCATTACCTTGAGGGTAATAGGTTGTGGAGTGTCCCAATGTTATCTGATACTTATGACAGAATTCAACCATTTTCTTTGATCTAAATGCTGCTGCATTATCTGTAATGATCTTGGTAGGACAGCCAAATCTGGAAAGGATATTGGTTTCTATGAATTTTATGATAACTGAATCATTGGCCTGTCTACAAGGAATGGCTTCTATCCACTTAGTGAAATAGTTTGTGGCGGTAAGGATCCACCTATGTTGGGCAGAGGATGGTGGGTGGATTTCTCCTATGAAGTCAAGTCCCCATTGTTGAAAAGGGGTTTCAACAGTAATTGGATGCAGAGGAAGGGGTAGTAATTTTCTCTTGCCCTCGAACAATTGGCATTTATGGCAAGTGGTTGTCAATTTGTGTACATCAGAAAAAAGAGTAGGCCAATAGAAACCAGCCCTCAAAATTTTGTTGGCTGTTGACTTCCAGTACAAATGGCCTCTACACTCTCCTTCATGGAATTCTTGTTTAATCTTTTCTGCATCAAACTCAGGCAAACATTTAAGCAATATACCACTAGCATTTTTCCAATAAAGACATTTATCAATAATGCAATAGTTTACAGCTTTTAACTTTAGGAATCTTGCCTTTGTTTTGGATAAACCAGGAGGTGTGTTTAAATTAAGAAAAACATAAACAATATCAGTATACCAAGGGGAAATCGCAAAATAATCTTCAACAATGGGAGTTGAGAGTTCTTCTTGGTCATCCAAAGCATTAATCATATTAATATCAAGGACTTCACAATTTGATTCAGCCATTAACCTAGCTAGACCCTGACCTTTGATAAGCTTAGTGGGTTTGATCTCTAAATCATATTCAATAATAACAGCAATCCACTTACCTCTCTTACCATCTGGATCCTGGGTTAAAATGTCTTTTACCACTGAATTTGGGACAAAGGCAATGATATGTGAGTGAAGGATGTATACCCTGAAGTCTTTTAAAGCTTTTACCAAAGCAAAAGCTTGTTTTTCCATAATGTTATACTTCAACGGGGCATCCCTCAATGCCTTGCTAAAGAATGCAATGGGCTGCTCTTGTCCTTGTGGATTTTTCTGTAAAAGGACAGCAGCTATAGTATGTTCTGATGCAAACGAGAAGATATAAAAATCTTTTGAGAAATCCGGACTTATGAGAACTGGTGTTTTGGTTAATGCTTGTTTAACCAGTTCAAAATATGTCTTTGCTTCTGCGGTCCATCTTACCCTTTGCTCCTTTTTTAACATGTTTGTGATATTCCTAAGGAGCTCGGCCAGGTTGGGGATGAACCTTCTTAAAAAGTTGATCTTTCCGATGAAAGAATGCAACTCTTTGATATTCCGAGGATGGGAGATTTGTAATATGGCTTCAATCCTCATGGGATCTATCTTTATACCCTCTTCTGAAATGATATGTCCAAGAAGCTTACCTTCTTGGAGTCCGAATAAGGTTTTCTTGGGGTTCAAAGATATCCCAAATCTTCTGCACTTCTCGAAAACTTTTCTTAAATGTTCTAAGTGTTCTTCGTCTGTTTTTGAAAACACAGTCACATCATCAAGATAGATAATGATGAAGAAGCCCAATTCTTCCGAGAATGCTATGTCCATGGCTCTCTGAAAGGTTGCCCCAGCATTCATTAAACCAAAAGGCATTTTCACATACATGAAAGTGCCCCACGGTGTAGTAAAGGTTGTCTTTAACTGATCATCAGGGTGGACTAGGACTTGGTTATACCCTGAATAGCCATCCAACAAAGAAATTCTTTTAGACCCTACCACCCTTTGCAAAATATGATCCATCTTGGGTAAAGGGTAGTTATCCTTTAATGAAGCTTTGTTTAAATTCCTGAAGTCTATACAAAGCCTGATTTCTCCAGTCTTTTTCCTAACTGACACCAGATTAGATACCCACTCAGAATATTTAATAGGGACAATAATACCAGCATCATGCATTTTCATAATTTCCTTCTTAACCAATGGCAACTGGACAGGGTTGATTCTGCGCAGTTTTTGTTTGAATGGTTTTTGGTTTTCTTTAAGAGGGATTTTGTGCTGTATTATTTCAGTGTCATAGGACTTAAGATCTTCGTAACTCCACGCAAAAACATCAGAAAATTCTTTAAACAGCTCTAAGTATCTGAGTTTAATGTGAGCTGGTAAAGTTTTAGACAGTTTAATCAATCTCGGTTTTTTCTCACTGCCTATATTACATTCCTCTACTTCAGTTTCCACAGGTTCCAATTTTGGTTTGTTGGCCACATCATCAAAATCAAACAGTTCTTCTAGAGGGGCCAAACCCTTGGGCAGACTATCATTATTCGAATGCAGAGTTTCAATTTCTTCTGTTTCGGGTTTAGGACTTAATTCTATTTGGTGCGTGGATGTGATAGTCTGAAGGTTTATATCTACCAGCTGTGGAGATGGCTCTTCTTCACCAAGAAAATTTTCTTCACTGCAGTCTGTCTCATAGTCTGAATCTGAACTATGGAGTTCGAACTCATTTCTGAATTGCATGAAGTCTTCTATTTGTTTATCTCCATCAAATACCTGCCAATATTTTTTGTTATCAGGGATAGCTGGTCTAAATTTTATCTGAGAGGTGTCATCATACAGGATTGGGCAGGTTCTAGCAGCAAAGGCTAAATTGTGGGCTGCAATGTTTTTCTTCCTTGGGACAAAAGATAAGGTGTACTCCTCAAAGGTTTTTAAAAGATCAATGACATCATTCCTATAGGCCCTAAGTCTGGGGTGATTTGCATTGTACTCCCCATTGACTTGCCTAATGATTAATTCAGAATCCCCATATACATCTATTCTCTTGGCACCTAATTTTTTCAAAAGATGCAAGCCTAAGAGAAGGGATTCATATTCTGCTATGTTGTTAGAACACTGAAAGTTTAATTTGCATGAGATACATTCTGTATGATTATTTTCAGTGTTAGTGATCCAGACACCTGCACCTGCATTTGTTTTGGTGCATGATCCATCAAAATACATAGTCCAGAGAGGTTGATTTTTCGTTTGGTGAATGGACATTGTAATATTTGATTCCTCAAGTTTTTCATCGGGTTGAGGACTGTTTTTTCGACTGTCAAGTTTTAAGTTCAATGAGTTGGTGACTTGCAGTTCAAGATCTGTGTTTGATTTACTAGGATCTTTAGACACAGTAGACTGTTCTGGCAATTCGGCATCGTTCTCTTCCTCTTTTATTCCAGCCATGGATTCTTTTGAAACAATTTGTTCGGTGAGTGTTTCATTGTTGAACATGATAAAGGAATCAAGGCTCGTGTTTATAGCATAGAGTGGGGAGTTTTGAGGCCGCTCCTGGCTTGTTACTGTGTATTGCATGTGAGATTCCCTATAAAGCCTCCTAGTTTGATTGAAAACAGGGATAGTTGCATAGGCCATGTCCATTTGCATAGTCCCCTGTAACTTAGCCCCCCAAGACCTTGATAAAAACATTCCATACTTTGGGGGAACATCAGCCACAACAACATCCATGACTAAACATTTGGCTGGAATTTGGGCTAGATTAACACATAGATCTTTAATCAATCCTAGACACTTAACTCTACTCGAGTCAAAGGAGTACAGGTCTTTGTAAGGTCTGGTAATCTCAAGACCCAGGCTCTCCATTACAGCTTTTGGCATTAAATTATGGGAAGCGCCTGAGTCGTGCATAGCATTATGGAGAATTTTGTCATGAATGTTTAAGCTTACATAAAAGGGAGGGACAGGACCTTCTTGGAATTTTCCTTCAATATTTGGACCAAAAATAAGCTCTGGTTGGTCATCGTTAAGATTGAGAGTATCTTCATTATCTTCTAAATTTAAAGCCTTCAAAATTTTGGACCTATATACATGTTGGGCAGCTAACTCTGTCAAAGGAACAGAGATTTTAATCTTTGAGATTTCCTGTTCTAGGCTGAAAAGGTTTTGATTCTTCAAAGTATTGACTTCAGCCCTGTTTGCTGCTACTTTATCAGCAATAACCGCTTGCTGATTTGGTTTATCTACAGTTGAAACAGTTATCTTCCCAGGAGTACTAACTGAGGTGATAGTACTACTATTGTTGGCACTCTATTTTTCGATGTTTTGAGTGTCTTTCTCATTACCATTACCAGAATCGACCACCACCGTTTTGTCCTTTGGTTTGATCGTTTTAGACTTGGTTGCAGTGCTGTTTTGAGAGGGTTTGTCAGAGGTTTTATTGTTGTTGGGGGTTTGTTGGTTAGATTTACTTCTGAGTTCATATTCCCTTAAAGGTTCTATGACAGCATTCTCCATGTTTTGATAGCTGTTCTCATTGTCATTTCTTCTGTCATCATAAGGAGTATACAGACCTTGTTTATTGTCATAATGAACCTCAAAGTCATCATTATCTACCCCAAATAAGTTTATATCATCTTCCTCTGTTATCTGATCTGTTTGTTCGACCTCACTTAAAAAGTTCTGATGAAAGGGAGGAATGACCTGCTGATCATCTTCCCTAGGTCTGTTTGGAGGCTGATTTCTTCTAAGATTCTGATTCTGGTTTTGGTTTCTGTTTTGAGGAGCATTTTGATTTAGACTTGCTTGTGCTCTCTCTAGAATGCTCATTTTCTTCATCATTTCTTCCATCATTCTTTCCATCTTTGAGCTTGAAGTAGAAGGGGAGGATTCCTCCCTAAAATATACTCTCTTTTCAGCTTTCATCCTTGCTCTTTTCTCCATGAGGTTTACCTCCACAGAAAGAGCGCCTCTTTGCATATCTTCGAGGGTTGCAAAGACTGTTTCTCTGAGTGAATAAGTCATGTCTGGGTCAAACCCTTCAGGGAATTTGTTTAAGGCTGATCTCTGTGGAGGTTTCAGTTCAGGGGAAAGTGCATTATACACACTGTTGAATCTGGTACAATAAGCTTGTACACTTTCCCCAGGGTTCCTATGGAGATTTTTGTAGTCGGCAAGGACTTGGAGAGGGTTTTTCCTTACTTCCCATTTGTTTAAGAATGTTTGATGGAAGGCTTGGAGATCGTTAATACTATGGGGGGTTAAACCTTTAAACCATTTTCTCACATCACCCCCCAAACTTTGAGCAAACAATCTGATTTTGACAGATTCATTATCAATCTCGTTTCTGTCAAAGTAGTCATTCATCTTGTCCACATGTTGAGATGCCGTTATGGTATTATTAGCATCATATAATGGAATTTTGGACTGATAGTCCTGTGGAAGATTGACTAATGGTACAGGAAGGACTAAGGGAGCATACCATGCTGCCATGATATGTGGTGGATTTACAAGTGGAGGTGTGGGTTGAAGTGGAGTGGTTTGAACAGTGGATGAAGGATGAACAGAAGTGGATGGAACAGCAGTAGATCTCTGAGTTGACCTGGGGTGAGAGGCACCTAGATTATGTATGAAATGTAAATCAGGAGGTGTTGATTCTTTATTCCCAAGAGTCCCACTGGTTTCGGGAGATGAAAGGGTAGGCTCAGAATCTAACTGATCTAAATCACCAAATGACCTAGTTCTGAATGGGTTTAATAAGTCAATTTGTGATTCATGAAGAGCTGAAAGGTTTTCAGGGACTGAATTGGCTCTTAGGGGTGGTCTGAAGATAGTTGAGGATTGTATCCTAGGAGATTTCCTAAGAATTCTTTCTGGGTTGTCAAATATTTCAGGAGGATTTGGGTCAGGATGGGCTCTAGTGTGAATCTTTTTAGGAGCCACAATGTTTATGTGATTAGACCCAATCTAAACAAGAAAAGTTCAACCAGATATGACAATATTTAGACGGTTAACTAATCTGTTTTCTCAATTCGAATCCTACAGTCCTTTAACTAAATTTGAATGATTTTATAATGATAAGGGTTCTTTCCAGTGGAGTCTTAAGGTCTGTTCAGGATGGTGGAGTCGCCAGGTGGAAGGTTCAGAGTGTTTTCAAAGGAATGCACTGTCCACCACAGTGTTTGTGAAACATTCTTTTTCAAGGATATCTCAAAACACAACAAACTCTAACCAGAGATTGACTGGGAGGGCATTCACCAGATATGTCACCCCCAAAAGAGGATGAGATCCAGAGGCTACCTGGCCCTTTCCAGACTCTGTCTAAGAGTATAGGGTAAAACACATGAAAGACGTATTCAAGATATCAAAACTAGTGTTTTACTGCCAAACTGAAATGTTTTTGGTATTTTCTGAATTGTTTATATTGTGGTTTTAAAAGAATTTCCTAACTTTGCCTCAAAACTTAGCTACGGTTATGAAACAAAGACAGTCTGTCCTTATGGCTAAGCTAGCTGATTTTCCAAGGTTAGACAGAAACTCAAAAGAACCCTAGGATTGACCTAGTTTGTCACTGATTCAAACAAGTTTTATCATGATTACCATTCTTTGGTAGTGCTTGGAAAGGCTTCTTTTTACTCTCAAGATGTTTATATGAGGATTCTGGGTAAGGTTCCCCAGTGGAGTCGCCAGAAATGTTAGTTCTGGTGGCTCAAGCTGGCTAATAAAGCGAGTGCTCTATGAACCCTAACGCAAGTTTCTTTATGAAATAGATTTGAAATAGATTTGAATGTAAAAGACTCTAGGTTTATCCCCAGCGGAGTCGCCAGAAATGTTAGGTCTCTTTAACAAGCAAGATTGGAAAAGTCCGATCACAGAGTTAACATCATTTCAACCAACTTTGGGATTCTAGGATCTAGCCCTCCTGAATCCAGAGAGGGATCTCTCCAATATATACAAAGATGGATATTGTGTTTGAAGATTAGGATGATGATATTAGGCTAGTTATGAAGGCCAAGGATTTTGTTTGGTTTTCTTGGATGGTTGAACATAGCTGTTGTCTGAGACGGAAAGATCTATATGCAAATAGGTTCAAAGGTGAGAAGTTGCAAGTGAACAAAATAAACTTTGATTCTAAAGAAAGATGATAGCAAGTTTTCAATCCATTGGGCTATGGATTCATAAGAGAATTTAATTGAAGCATCCAGGTTCAAGAGTAATCTATGGGGCAAGTCATCTAGGCCTAAGGATCTCTTCGAAGTTTGATTTATGGAATGGGGTGATACAAAAGAAAGGGAATTCAACAGATGCAGAATGAAGAGCAGCCCAGGATCTGGTAAGTACTTTGAAACTAGCCAGCCTTTGACCAGGCACTTAAGAAAAACATAGAAGCAAACTAGGATCTGGTAAGTACTTTGAAACTAGCCAGCCTTTGATACACTTCTAATAGAAAATAGATTAAAACAAAGGGAAACTTAAAGGCAACTTTTGGAGCAGGAACTAGCGGGCGGGGCTCACCTTTCTCCTCATCTTAGTCCTTCTTTACTCAGTTACTTCCAAGGCAATCACCAAGATCACACAGAATGGCCCAAGATCTGATAAGTGCTTTGAAACTAGTCAGCTTTTGACACATCCTAAGGGAAACAGACAAATAGTTGAGCAAACAAGAAAGGGACTCAGGGCTAACCTTTGATTTCCTCAATTCATTCCTTACACAACATATATGAAAGTAACATTTAAAAACAACATTCAGCAGTGACGAAAAGATGAGGGAACACCAGCATCTCTGTGTTTAGACTGAATTAAATCATTTCTAAATAACACAATAAGAAGAAAACATTGGGATAAAGATTTTTCAGCCAGAGAAGGTCACTGGTGTACAACAAACTCTAACACTGTTTAAACTGTTCTTTATAGTGGAAAATGAAACAAATTGAAAACGGAAATAAAATGACAAGTTACAGTGAGAATAACATCACCATCGGCATAGACCAGGATCCCATAAATCAGCTTGTATTGATTGCTTCAAGCCGGTTACAATCTTCAAATCCAATGTTTTAATCCATCTCTCTTCACAATCTAACCTATCTGTTACAAGCAGAGCTCCAAGAGCCCATGAAACCACTATTTACAGTCAAGAGTTTTCCACTCAGAAATAGCTACAGCGCTTCAGCAATTACATTGACAACCAACTAATCCAACCCCTCACTCATCTTCTATTGAAGTATTTATAGAAGGATGAGGAGGTGAGATCTGATGAAAATATCTCGAATACAATTAATGCAGAATTAATGTCTTCCTGACCCCGGGAGGTTCGATGAAGAAATTCTACAGGTGTTACATTGCATTAATGTGTTTATACTTAAGAAGTAAGCTCGAAGAGAGCTTATATTGACCTTTGAGGCTCTGCGTACTGTTAGGGTTGCTCTGCAGACATTTTGTCGTTGAAATCCGGTGTCGTAATAACTTCTTTGGTTGTTCGAGGCATAATATCTGATCCTGTTCAATAAATTCATCCTCTGTTTGAGCTTTCTGAGGCAATAGGTGGCACTGTGGTGGTTGAGGAATTAATTCGCCTCGAAGTATGGCGGTGGAGGCGATCTGTCTGCCGAACACTTTTAGGTTTTGCTTTAATCCATGTTCGGAGCCGGGGATTAGGCTTTTGATAACCGTCTTAGCCGTAATCCCCGCCAATCTTCTCACAAAACCACTGCTCTGGTTCATTTTATCTTTAATCCGATACTCTTTCTCTGCTCTGATATTGTCGGCCTTCTTCAAGCTTTGCAGGGACGTGCGGCAATCAAAGCTCATGAAACTTTGTAAATATCTCTGCTCTTCTCCGTATGATCAATTCCCTGGACAAACCGGGAGGATTGGAGTCGTCACTCTCATCCTTCAGATTTCGTAGAATACGAAGAAAAAACCTTTGAAAACCTGCAAAAAACAAGAAAAATGAGGAAATCCTGCGTTTATATGGATAGACTGCATCGGAGGGCGTGCGGGCGGACGGAGAGATCGGGACCGTTGATCGTATTGCGATCAACGGTTGGGAGCAAATCAAACGGTCAACGAGAAGGAAAGTGGACCGTATAATGGAATCGGGAGAGGAGATGCAAACCGTCGATCTACAGAGATCGACGGCGGGGATTGGATTTTAAACGCGCCGGGGCAAGATTAACGGGCGAGCGAATCGGTTAAAGGACGAGCGGGAAAGATGATCGAGGACCGTCGGATGGGAGGGCCCAGATCCGACGGCTCGAGTGAATCCCGCTACGGGGCCATGGGACCATGTTTAATGCGCGGGAGACGGCACGGAACGGCGGTTTTGGGGGTGAGGTGGAGAACACGTGTCGGCCGGCGCGTGGAATCACTGGCCGACGGCACAAAACCGTGTCCGTGGGGCCGAGTGGTGCGGGCACGAAACGAGTCGAAAATGAAAGCCGGGATGACGGGATACACTCGCGCCGTTGATCCGTGGGACGGATCGACGGCGAGTTTTTAATTTGATTTTCTTTGGTGGAAAAATAAACAAACCCAGCACACTTTGTTACAAAAGGGTTTTCAACGTTTTCGAGCGATAAATTATTTGGGGTTTAAGCGCACGAGCGGGGTTAAGCACGCGGTTACGGCGGGAGAACATGTGGATGGAAAGCGAGGGCTCAACTAAGGGGCTAAATCTCAACGCATAGAAAATGTGTGTTTTTCTATGGTTTTTAGTGATTTTGCAAAGAGGAAAAGGCATAAGATAGATCAAAAAAGTGGGTTTTGACCTTGGGAAATGAGATTAATGGAGGAATATGGGATATAAAAGGGTTTGATGGGGTTCTTTATGGGTGAAAGGAGAGTTGAAGAAATGAGGAAAAAGGAAGAAGGGGAGAAGAAAAAGGAGGAGGATGCAGCAACACTTTGATTAGGATTTTCATGGTATATCAGAGGTAGAGGGGATGGAGAGTATGTAGAACCAATCAGTAGTTTATAACCTTTCCAACAGACTTCAAGTACCAACAATTTTTAGGCCTGAATTTGTTTCTTGAAGGCTGCAAAGAATACTTTAGCCACCAACTACTATAATTGAAAAATATGGGTGGCTAACACAACTAACTTAAGAGAGGGAGTTTTGCATTCAATAGGAAATATAGATTCCAAACCATAAGCCAGTTGAAACAGAGTAAAACTGGTTACAGTTTTGACTGACATCCAGTATGCCCAAAGTGCAGGATACAATATAATATGCCAATTAGATCTAGCTTTATCAATCGTCCATTGAAGAATTGTCTTCAAGGATTTGTTCACGGCTTCAACTAGCCCATTGGCCTGAGGATAATAAGGAGACAAATGATCTTGCCAGAAACCTAATTTCAGAGCCAATTCAACCATAATGATGTTCTGAAAGTGACTGCCATGATCAGTGACAATCTCTTTTGGGATACCAAAGCAAGAAATGACTTGATTGAAGAGGAATAGAGTTGTTGTCTCACTATCATTCCTAAAAGTAGGCATAGCCTCAACCCACTTGGTGAAGTAGTCTACAACTACGATAATGTACTTGTGACCTTTAGCTAAAGGCAGGTTACAAGTAGTATAATCAATACCCCACTTTGTAAGGGGGCCGACAGTGACAACAAGAAAGAGCGGAGCTAGATGAGCGCACATATTTCGAGTATAAACCTGACATGGATGACACTTTTTGACCGATTCAATACAATATTTGAAAATCAAAGGCCAAAAGTATCGCGCACACAAGATTTTTTGGGTTGTAGCAAGCCCAGATAAATGACCACCACAAGCTCCACTATGGCAATCATTCAGCACAACCTTAGCTTTTTCGAGAGTTAAGCATCGTTTAAGGATCGAATCGACCCCACGATGATATAAATTGTCACCAATAATCAAATAAAATTTGGCTAAGTGACGTAACTTTCGACGCTCATCTTTCGAAAAATTTGAGGGAAACTTCGTAGTCTGAGATAAACTATGAGATCCCCATACCAAGGATCCTGTGAAGAAATGAGAAAAATATGTTCATCAGGAAATGATTCATCATAAACAATCTCTTCTCCACAGGGAAACTCAAAAATCAATTCCGCAAAAAATAATGATTTCTTGGACTTGGCAGAGATAAAATCAAGTTCAAATTCCTATAAAATCACAATCCATCGATTGTAATTGCCCCCAATCACTCACCTACTAAGAACAAACTGAAATGGATTGATTGGTTCCAAAACATATGTTTTACGAAGGAGAATGTAATGTTTGAGCCACTGAACAACATGAATAACCGCTAAATGAAGTTTCTCTATTGGAGAATACTGGAGTTCAAGACCTAGCAAGCCTCGAATAAGGTAGTATATAACATGCTCGGAAAGAGCAATGTCTTCCTAAACCAAAACCATACCAATGGTATATTCTGCTGCCACGAAGTACAAGAGGAAATCCCTGCTATAATTGGGTATACTCAGTAAAGGAGCAGAGGTTAATTCTTTTTTCAAAGCATCGAATGAGAGTTGAGCATAGTCATCCCAAAAGAATGGAACTCATTTCTTTAATAATATCATCAATCCTTTTGTAATCTCGACATAATTTACGATGAATATCCGCGGGAAATTAGCTTTTCCTTGTAGACTTTGACAGGTGAGGAAACTGAAGTATTGCCTCAACCTTGAAGGGATCTACCCAAATCCCTTTCGTAGACACGATGAATCCCAACAACTAACCAGATGTGACACCGAAAACACACTTGTTCGGGCTCAACCGGATTTTGTAATACCGACATCGTTCAAAAACTTGACAGAGGTGAGAAGGATGATCAATTCTCTTATGAGAATGAGTAGCTAAATAATCCAAATATGCCTTGATAATATGTTTGATGTCATGGAAGGCGTAAGATGTGGCCTACTAAAAAGGGGCTCCAACATTTTTTAGGCCAAAAGGCATTTTATTGTAAGCAAAGGTACCATAGGGAAAAATAAATGGAGTCTCAGAAGCTTCTTTACTTCAAGTTTGATAGCTGCTGCCTTCCTAGGGTTGAATGGATGAAGATTTTTTCTGATAAGCTTATAATTTTTGTATATCTTGATCTCATGCTGGAAAATAGATGGATCTATACCAGAGATTTCCTCATAAGACCAAGCGAACACATCTCGAAAATCTTGAAAGAGATCAGTGTAATTTTGAATCTCTTTAGGGGAACACTTGGCTTTGATGAAGAAATTCTCTATGATGTTGGGATCTATGGAGATGTTCACCGAGGTAGTAGGAGAAATAACAACCATGTTCCCTTCAGCAAAAACTTGTGCTGGAGCTAAAGGGCTTAGGACTGGGTGAACAAGACCAGAAGTGTGAGGGTTAGGGAAACTTGATTCAACTTCGTGCAAGTCCGGTAGAAAGTAAAACCGATGATGCAAATCATCCCACGGTCTCTCTACACCAGTCATTTCTTCAAGTATGGCCTCTTCAGATGGAAGAGTGGTATCAAGGAAATCCTGAGCCGACGATAAACTAAGAGTCCACACCGGAGCCACATCTCCATCCAATTCCTCTAGTGAAAGAGAAACTGGAAAGGAATCTGTAGAGTCAACATTAGAGCTATAAGCAATCTCAGTTGTAGACATAGGAAATGCCATTCCACCCACTTGACCTTCTTCTAATGTGGAGGTAGGAGATGGTCAGGTCCAAGGGTCTGAAAAGTAATGAGTTCTGAAGAAATCTCTCCGAATAGGAAACTTGGAGGATGAAATAGCATTGATATGACATGAAGGAGGCGGAAGATCAAAATTACCCATCAAGGAAGTGTACATTCCAACCCCCATATTCTCAACAGGTTGCTTGGTATCCTTCACCAAAGGAATGGTTGAGTCAGAAGATGCATTCAGATCTACAAGAGAACAATCCAGTTGGTCAACTTTGAAAATTCTCCCTTCGTGGGGGAAACAAACAATGAGAAATAATGAGGATGCAATAGAATCCATTTCATAGATCCATTTTCACCCCAATAGAAGGTTATATTTTAAGCTTGCATCGACTATCTCAACTTCGATATTAAGATTTTTTCCCCTTATTAAGTAGGTAAATCCCCTTTGCAGACAGAGGCGATCCCTCTAGCCCTAGAGTGGGTCTAGAAACAAAGAGACATGTTAGAGTGTTGGTTCCTAATTACTGAATGAAAAGAGGACACGATAGATCGACCTACTTGGAGTCCAACACTATCATCATGGCTGTAGTGGTGGTGGCCTCTCGCTCCTGCCTCGGCAAGTCACAATCCTTCTGCAGTCATGCTCGGATACTTGCACATAGAACAACATATGACATAATAAATTCATTCATAACTACTAGCCTGTCAAAGAACTCTAAGCATATTACATTAAACAAATGACATAACACAAAATGGAAACCAAACAGTAGTCACGTGTATGTATTCATAGAAGGAAGAGATACAACCAAATCTTTGACGTCGCAGTCTCCTCCAGCGGGGTTTAGCCAAAGCATGTCTCAGATACTCGTTAGGGGATTCGGATGGGATGAAGGCATGGAATTAATCTCTCTCAACGAAGTTCCTTCTTGTTCTATCTCTTCAAAAATTCATATATAGTATACTCAATTCTCCATGTTCAGCTAGCTTATGCAAGAAGGGATAGCTTCTTTTTATAGAGGAAAAGGAGGAGGTTAGGATCCTTACAAAGGTGGGAGGGAAGCCTATGCTTTAGGAGGTTACCATAAGAAGCAAAAGCCATAAAATAAAGGAGGGAGTCTGTGGTTAATCTGTCCAACCACTCCCAATGACTCATCCTCGAAGTTGTTAGAGTGGAATCTCTGCCTCTATTTCTAAAAAAACATTCCATAAACTTCTCGGCGTGGGTGGCTAACTGGGACAAAGCACCAACTGGCATGGGGCCTAGTGCTAATCTTCCTCATCAACGTGAGGGAATAACTAACTACTTGCGCCAAGGAAAAAACAGGGGTTTTTGAAGCTCTTCTCAGGGAATTTTCAACAGAAGGAATATTGCTCTCATTTAAAGGGATGTAATGATGGTCTTTGCGAGGCATGAAACTTCTAATTAGTCACAGAAATTACCCTCCAATGTGCGATATGGGGATTGCAGGGACACTGAAAAAATGTTGTGTAACAGATGCCCCCTAAAGGATGAGGTCTGAGGGAGAGGGAGGGGCGAAATGCTTTATGAGAAAGTGTTCGAGCTAAACACCGCTGTCAGAAACTTGCAATTAAAATTACAAGTGATATCTCTGATACTTGAATATGTGGTATGGGCGCAGCCATCCATAATAGAGTACATAAAAACTAAGATCCGAGGCATGGACACAGCCATCCAGCAGTGAGGATCCACAAATAGACTCAGGTATGGTCATAACCATCCAAAAAGAGTCATGCAATAAGTCATGATAATCCAAAAGAATCCGCAAAATGGATTTCATCAAATAAAACCCAGGGTCTTGCACTCCATCTCGACCTGAACAAGTACAAATTCAAGAATGTGAATATATGAGTTGAAGTCGAACATGCAAGAAAATTGTTTGATTACCAGCCAATGATGGAAGCTGTTAGCAAACGTGAGAGAACCGACCAATAATGACAATGGCCCTCAAGGTATGAAAGGTACAATCCACGAAATGTGAACAGTTATTTGATGTCGAACAACCGTAGAATCACTCGATCGAAGTCCAATGATGTGAACCTTGCGTCGAATGCGAAGAACCTGCCATTGAGGCATGGAGGCTCCAAGGTACCAGAAGGGAGTCTCTAGATCATATTTCTAGATAATGAGTTGAAGTCAATAGGAAATGACCTGGTCGAAGGAGGGTCATAATGTTTCCCACATCATTGGCATGAGACAGAGGAACATGATGATAGTGAATAAGGACCAACAGAGAATCAGAGAGAGGTTGAAAAATGCAGAGGAAAACTTCTCTTGAACATATCAGTGACACGACACTGGATTTGGCAGTATTTGACATCAAGGGATTTGAGGTCATGATGACGTGGCAAAGAGAAAATGAGAGGTAAAAAGAGATTACCCAAACCCATGGAGGAAAAAATGACGAAATGAGATGTCCCCAACCCAACAAAAATACAGACAAATGCCATGTTCAAGAGTGACATACTGCCAACATAAATAAAATTTGTTCCATTTTCCCCCACCATTTTTGGCGAGTACCCCAATTATTTTTTAAAACAAGCTTGAAGGGGATAGCATATGCTTGCAATGTAAGTTTGTCCTTCAAAAAAATCCAACCTAGTACATTTTACGAGCCCTAGGAAGGAGGAACTTGAGTAACATCATAGTTATGAAGTCTGATGTCATCGGGGTTTAATGAGTCTGACAAAGGGAGAACTCGTCATCTTTTCATGTTTAGAAAGTTTGAAAATAAGGCAGAAAAGAAAATTCCAACACGAACCTTTTCATAAATATTCTTTCAGATCCAAAAAGGTAGAAAATAATATCTGAAAGAACCTCTTAGTCACGATAGGCTAAGGTATTCCTTTTTCATAAATAATACATCCCAGCCTGGAAAAGGGGTAAACGTATACTGAGTAGATATCATTTCATAGCCATTTAACGAGTTCAAAATGACAAGAATCTTGGAAATCTTTTCAATTTTAGAGATTCAGAAAAGAGCTGAAAGATGACTCTAGTAGTGACTTTTTTTATTTTTACCAAGTCCGAAAAAAGTATAAAATATAACTCGTTACTTCATCATTGTCGTGTGAAAACCTATCGCTGCACAAAAGATATGTGTAAAACCAATTTTTCGAAATAATATAATAAAATAGTCGAAAAATATTTCTTAAAACCTAATTAGGGTTGTGAAAAGCTATAAAATGCAAAAAATGGTAAAAATAATTACTTTTCACTTCTTACCTCTTGTGGAGCAATAGTTACCCATTTTACACTGTGATTTTGCGACGACGATAACGGGCAATTCGGTAGACCAATCACAAATCTGTCAGTTCCAGGTAAGAGTCGACATCCTTACCTTCATTTTGAGTCCTCTTTTAGTGCCTGCAACCTTCAATTTGGATTTATGAGGAGGAAAATGTGAATTTTAGGGCACGACAGTTGGCGCGAGTTTCGGGCATGGACTCGCGCCAATTGCCCATTTTTCTGAACTAGGGCATGCCCATTGGCGCGATTGTTTTAGAAACAGTCATGCCAACCGTGCATATCATGTTTTCTTTAAAAAATGCAAGTTAAGGACCCATTTTTTTACAAATTAAAGCTTCTAAATCAGCTAATACTATCCATATGAATATGTTTGCAGGTATAAAGCGGCATAATGGTGATCGAATGGAAAGAACGGGAACATAGCGAAGAAGATGAGCTTGCCATGGAAAATGAGAGATGCATGGAAGCTCTCAGAGACTATGGATTGAATTTTTTTTTCTTGACACCGTGTCTTCGTGGTCAACCGGAGCTACTACAGTAGTTGATTAGTATATGGGATGAGAATCAAGAAAAGTTCATCCTTCGAGACCAGGAACTCGAGATTGATGTTTCTGATTTCTATTTCATAACAGGATTATCGCAGAGGGGAGCAGCACCAATTATAATTGGCACCCAGCCTTGCATGGAGAACATTTCCATGGTGATTGAAAAGGTATGTCCGGGGCACGGAAGGGATCAAGAAGTGGGAAAGTCAATATCTAGACTATCCCAGAATTGGCACTAAAATTAGCACTACATACCATCACACGAGTTGTGGGATCACAGGCACCGCATGAAGCAACAAAGACACAGCTACTTCTTGCTATAGACTACTTGACACCGACCATCTACAACTGGGTAAAGGCCGTGACAATAAATATGAAACGCTAGTTGACAAAGTGCAAGAAGACAAACTCAAGCAATTTGGTTATGGGTCTATCCTGGTATCATTCTTCCTATAATGACTACCAATCTTCCAGTGTCAGGAGGTCATAGTCTCGACACCACCAGCAAGGGAACCACAGATGGCTCAATGGACAGCTTTGATGCCAAGGGCAGGGGGTAGTCAATAGATGTCCTGGAGAACAAAGTTCTTTGATTGGCTCCACTGACAATTGATTTTCGTGGAGGACTGGCTCTACTTTGGTACAGATTTTATTGGTGATCCGGACCTCCCACTCCCAAAGGGAGAGGATTGGGGTGAAGATTTGGGTAAGACTCATTTTTAATTTTCATGAGTGTTATGAATTTTTTTTTTAAATTATGTATGTTATGACGTTAAACCCATGTGTCTGCAGATGTTGGCCCAGAGAGACCCGCAGGAATGTCTCCGATAGCGAGGCAAATCCCTAGCAATTTTGACCCTCATGGCGAGGGAGGCGAGGAAGAAGAGATCATGCGCAACTTGGAGGGAATCACACACGGAGTCCCGCACTATGCATGATTCGACGATGTTCCCCGTGCCTACCAAAGACATACTGTAGGGGTGCCAAGCCAAATTCACTGCTTGCTGAGGCAGCTTGTACAGGTAGTGACATGCTACCATGAGCATCATGCTGATTAGACACCTAGGTTTTATATCTACATATTTTGAGAGACATGATGTCTCAGGATGTAACAGAAACACACATATTTTTGAGTTTATGATGCACACGGATGCAAACATCAATATATATATATATATATACACACACATCTATTTTCCTATTTGATATGAGTCTTCCATGTGATGATGATTTTTACAAATTATGAAAATGCCTAATAAAATGTTAGATAATGTATCAGTTAAATAATTTGCATAATAAGTAATGACCCAAAAGAAAGGAAAAAATGTTTACAAAGCACATCAAGCGAAAACATTTCATTTTTATGCAAGCTCGAAAACAAAAGTAAACTATGCTTCAAATTGGTTTCATTTTTACGCAAGCTTGAAACAAAGGTAAACTATGCTTGAAAAACTGGGCACAGGCATGCCCCCAGCATGGTGACTCAATTCGAGGTACATGCCCCCCAAGATTCAGTCCAACTGTAATGAATGAAAAGCAGATGGGGTGAAGGTGTAAATTATGAGATCAGAGAAAGACTCGATTGAATGGGAACATGTTTCATTGTTTTAACGAGGTTGACAGATTAAAAGAACTATCCTCATGACTTAATTCATTTTTTAACGAGGTTGACATAGAAGAAGAACCATCCTCGTAACACCTTGTTTCATTTTTTTTAATGAGCTTGACACAAGAAAAGGAACTCTGCTTGGGAGACCTTGTTTCATTTTTTAAGGAGCTTGACACAAGAAAATGAACTATGCTCTGACGACCTTGTTTCATTTTTTAAGGATCTTGAAACAAGGAAAGTAACTATACTCCGAAGACAAATCATCACGTTGAATGCGAAGTCATGGCATCCAAGAGGTGCACATCTGATGGGAGAACAACATCTCGGAAATCAAGACCCAATGCCCCTAGCACACGATGCACAATGGTACTATCACTGAATGTGGGCATGGGACAGGTAGCCACATAATTAAATTGCATTAGGGAAGATACAATCGGTGGATAAAGACCCAGAATGGACGACGTCACGTCAGGCCCAAAGAATGAAAGCTGATCAATGGTCACGATCCGACCTTTGTGTGGAAAACAGATCACACAAAATAGGGAAGAGACAACCGCGCCCATGGCATAAGCATAGTCGCGTCCCAAGAGTAAATTAAAATCCAAGGGACCTTGGACCACCATCACATCTATATAGAGGTTTTTTCCTCCCAAATTAATAGGAAACTTCAGAGGGATCCCTAACGGTTGACTGGTTCCTCTGTTAAATGCCAACAGATGCTGCGTAACAGGTACAAATGGTGGAGAACCAAAAGCTTTCCAAGTAGTGGAGGAAAAAATACTAATAGACATGTCTTCATCTATAATGGTGCTGGGTACAACCATATTGAAGACCTGTACCATGATCTTAAAAGGCACATAAGAAGGAAGGCGGTATCCTGAAAATTAACTCCAATCGAAGGAAGTGACCAAACTACTTGGAGGGGGTTCCATTGAACTGAGATGGTTGTCCCTTGGTGTCACCAGAACAAGAGGTGCACCTTCCTAGACCTCAAGCACAGGAGTAGGAAGGGCAACTTCTTGAATCATAGGGACGGGAGAATCTTTATCCAAGTTCGAGGAATCTAAAGAAACAAGAAGAATGTGAGGGGTATGTGATCCACTCTCGACGGAAAATACTTGATGAACCATGGGCGACACCAGATCAACTAATTCCAGGACGAATGGTTGGTCAAGAATGGATTTGTAAATTTCAATTTCCAAAGGAATTGGATCAACCAAGGATGACGCTTGACCGATCATTGAATCAACTAGCGGAGGACTCACAGAAATCTTCTGGTAGCCAACTAGAAGGCAAGGTGCAGAAACAATAGGGTTGTCCAATAATCTTGTGGCTTCATCCATGTATGTACAAAGGTGAATGGGATGATTCCCTTCACACAACTTACAAGGATTGGTAATCTTACCCTGTTTCTTATGAGTCTTATCATTACTAGTCAAATATGTGCCACCAATATGACTTCCTGAAGCCAAAGGCAATGACAGATGGCCGTTGGATGATGCTTCAAGTACCTTGGGAATGCTAGGGAAGTCTCGAAGAAGGTGGTCACCTTTGCACAACATGCAAGGGAATTTGAATTTCCATGGAAGGTTGGATGGCTGATCAATGGAAGGTGCTCGAGGTGCGAGAGCCGAAGAGTTAGCCTCTCTTTTATCTGACTTCTTCTTCTTCTTAGTAGAAGAGGAAGATGAAGAAACAGGCGAAGAAGGGGAGAGGTCCACCTTGGAATCAACATGATGTTGTTCAGGTGGGGGGAATGATTGTACAGTGGGCGGAACATTCGAGACCACAGACGTCGAAAATAACCAAACAAGCAACCCAACAGTTAACCCAGGTAGGGATAATGTCACCATATAAGGAGCACCAATGTTCCCAAAAGTAGGAAAAGGACCAGGATTACCCTCGGAAGGGATTCCTTGGTTGTCAAACCCCGTAAAAGTTTCCATTGGAAACAACCTTAAAACAAAATACTAATGAAGATAACTTTAACCAGGAATATCTCGTGGGCATCTAAATTTTTAAGACATTAAAACAAAACACTGTTGTTTCATGTTTTAAGAGTCGAGAAACAACAAAAGGTGGCTCTATCACTTTCAAGTTGAAACGAACATGAAAGGACAAGCACTTGATGATATTTTCACTTTTATAGAGTCATAAAAAGACCAAAATGAATACTCAGGTAATCTAAGCAAGAGGGTGTACCAAGTTTCCGTGAACTTCCATATATACCTTGATGATCAAATGAAAGATAAATTACCAAGGACTTAACGTACGTGCAGGTAGTCTTCCGAATGCTATGTTTAGTGTATCATGGTTACAAGGTGGCATACTTGGCTTCCTATGGATAAAAGGATTGCAACCTAGAGGGGTATCCCTTTATATACTCAATGGTACGGGGAGCACAAGTTCATACTAGCGCTGTCTAAAGCCAAATGGCGAGCGAAAACTACTAGGTTTTAAGATGTCAGAACACATCTCTAGCGTAGACCACTAAAAATTTTGCATTAGGTTTCAATGCTTCCTTAGGTTAATTGAATGAATTTTAAAGCTAATATTGGATTATGTTTCAGTTTCAAGGCCTTACCGAATTTGGATCTCAAATTTCCTAAATGCAAGCTATATGCAAAAGAATACCATATTCAATTCAATGAATGCTAATTATGAGAAGGAAAGAGATCTTTCAAACAATAGCAAAAAATGAGAATATGCAAAGAAATCCACTAATGCATCTAATGCAATCAAGCGAAAATGAAAAACTCTTTCTTAGATTATCAAATACTAGTTATGCAAAAGAAAATTTTAATTTTTAATGCAAAGGAAAGAATGCAAAATGTTTTTTTTTGTTTTTCAATGAAAAAGAGTACACAAAAGCACTAATTACACAAAAAAAAAAATAAACACTAGCTTAGGTATGGCGAATGTAAGAATCGAAATTGAATGACTCAATCAATGCAAAACAATCACAAGAAAGCACTCAAACTAATGCCGCAATCTTCCAAATCAAAAGAAATATTTCAAAATGACCCCAAAACAAGCAATGTAATCTATGCTTGGAGCAACAAGGAGAAGAATCAATTGAAAACTATATTATATTTCAACCAAAGAAAACACTCAAAAGGATCAATAAAACTTAGCGCAATCGACCCAAGAATGAGACTTAGAACAATCAACGAGACTTGATTTCCAAATAGAAGGCTCAGTGCACAAAGACACTAAGAAAACCTAAGGCCTTAACCTACAATGATAGGAAAATAGACAAACGACTGCGAAAAACAAGCCTACAGCAGTCAAAACGGTCCTAAAGGCTTAATTACACACAAAAAATAACCTAGAGTCAAGGACAACTGACCAAAAGACTCATCAAGGAGGGAAAACCAAATCCTACAGGATTTGGCGCGAATGTGAGGCGGTATTCAGTGCCAAACAGGGGTTGGCACGACTGCACCAAAATAAACCTGCGCCAATCGGCTCGACTGTTCAAACGTAAAGCGCGCCAAGCCGGATAACTATGGGAAAAGGGAAAAAGCAATGAGAAGAGGTAAATCTTGACACTCTGGAGCTGAACAGGGGATGGCAAACAAGAAAGAAAACCAGAAAAAGACAAACAAGCAAGCGAATGACCGAAGCTGACCCAAATAAGCTAAAACGACAAACTCATACTAGTTACCCAGTGGAGTCGCCAATTTGTTAAGCAGGTAAATCCCCTCTATGGACAAAGGAAATCCCTCTAGCCCTAGAGTGGATCTAGAAATAAAGACATTTTAGAGTGTCAGTTCCTAATTACTGAATGAAAAGAGGACACGATAGATCGACCTAACTAGAGTCCAACGTTGTCGTCGTGGCTGTAGTGGTGGTGGGCTCTCGCTCCTGCCTCGGCAAGTCACAATCCTTCTGCAGTCATGCTCAAATACCTGCACACAGAAAAAAAAACAAGAACATCATACGACATAAAAAATTCATTTATAACTAACAACCAGTCAAAGAAGGCTAAGCATAATGCATTAAACAAATGACATAACACAAAATGGGAACCAAACAATAGTCACCTGTATGTATTGATAGAAGGAAGAGATAAAACCAAAGCTTTGACATCACAGTCTCCTCTAGTGGGGTTTAGCCAAAGCGTGTCTCAGATACTCTCAGTGGATTCGGACGGGATGAAGGCATGGACTTAAGCTCTCTCAACGAAGTTCCTTCTTGTTCTATCTCTTTAAAAATTCAGATATAGTATACTCAATTCTCCATGTTCAACTAGCTTATGCAAGAAGAGATAGCTTCTTTTTATAGAGGAAAAGGAGGAGGTTAGGATCCCTGCAAAAGTGGGTGGGATTCCTATCCTTTAGGAGGTTCCCATAAGAGGTGGAAACCATAAACTAAATGAAGGAGTCCATGATTAATCAGTCCAACTACTCCCAATGACTCATCCTCGAAGTTGTTAGAGTGGAATCTCTGCTGCTATTTTTAAAAAAATTCCATAAACAACTCGGCACGGGTGGCTAACTGGGATAGAGCGCCAACTGGCATGGGGCCTAGTGCTAATCTTCCTCATCGGTGTGAGGGTACAACTGACTACTTGCGCCAAGACAAAAACAGGGGTTTTTGAAGCTCTGCTCAGGGAATTGTCAACAGAAAGAATATTTCTCTCATGTAAAGGGATGCAATGATGGTATTTGCGAGGCATGACACTTCTAATTAGTCACAGAAATAAACCTCCAATGTGCGAGATGGGGATTGACAATGACAAAATGTTGTGTAACACCCCTAGCACAGATGGGCAAAGCTCAAACAATAACATGTGGCCTGTGAGAATGACCATGAACTGCAGTCAAAAGAGTGGCTGAAGGAACAACTGTGAGATATCCAATACCCTTCCAGCATGCAAGAGACATTACACATGTGGAAGCGCCCTCATCAACAGCTGTTCGAAAGATATTAAATTTTTGATAAGTTGACCTAATATGGAAAGCCATATGATGCGGAAGTATATTTTTAAAATTTGACATGTCAAATGTGATCATCAAATAATTCTTTGGATCAACAGCCCCAATAGTAGTGATAAAAGCACTCTGCTGAGTAGGGAAATACTAGAGCACCTCTAATGCAGACATGGAACAAGGAATTTGAGCCAGATCTTCTACAATCAAGTAGTCCTAGGTAGCCTTTGCATTGGTATTGATCGTCGTATGCTACGAAGACCCTTTCGACATTCGAGGTATAGGCTCAACAGTAGGCCTCATAATATGAAGTGGCTCAGTACTATCAGGAGCACCCTTATCTTTCAAAGACCTAGCTTTGCCATAATAACGAGATCTCGTAGCGATATTTGTGTGAGCACTCATCATATATATGTTTGATGTATTTTTCCCTTCCTGGCTACCCCCAGAGGGAGCCCTAGTATTTGAATTTGTGCCAGCAAGTAATTGTTGCCCTTGGGGAAAATGGTTTGTCGGCACAACCTGGGAACTAGAAGAACCTTGTTGAGCTAACAAGTGCTGCACATCTTGAATTTTAGGGCGAAGGTACGTCAAATGGTCTCCAGCGCACAACTTTCATGGAAACTTCACTTTCTTTTTATTATCCTTTTTACCCTCTCCAACATGATCATTATTTGTTCACATTCCCTTCCCATCCTTGTCCTTTTTGTTGTTATTCCGTCCTTTCTTCTTCATATTGGATTGTTGATTTCCTTTGGGGTTAGAAGTTTGAACAACATTAATTTCCAAGGATTAGGAAGGAGTTGACATGGAAGGCACAACCTGACTAGAAGAAGCAGATTGTATAGACAACTGCTGAAATTGACTTAGTAGGTTAGCCGTACCACTATCGATCGAACCGATAGGCCCATCACCGTGAGGACTAGGTTTAGTTTTAGCTAAGTCCAATTTGGAGTGAGGAGCATCCAGGAAAATTTTATTAAGGACTCCAGACTAAGAATAAATCAGTTCTAGTTGTTGAGCCTTAAAAATAGCCTGCTCTTCAGAAAATACCCTTGAAAGGGAAACGTCCTTAGAAATTTCTGGTTGTAAAAATTTCAAAAACCATTCAAGAAGGAATTAATTCGGGATTTGGGCTTTAATGAGCTTATTCCTTCTTCACCATTCCTGAATATGGTTAGAAATGTGAGTTGCCTTGTCCTGCTGAAAATTGGCCAGGAGGTCAGTCCCGGCGTCATAACAGATAGGTAACTGAAAATGATTTAAGAACATGGTATCCAACTCTCCGAAAGTAGAAAAACTGCCCCCAGTTAACTCTATGTACCATTTGGCGACATTTCTAGTTAAGGTTCGTTGAAATAATCTCAACCTAATCGATTCATTGATCAGGGAGTTCGATGAACACCATAAATGGAAAGTGGTGATATGATCTGTCAGATCCTCACCAGTCTTCCCTTCAAACTTTGGAATGTTTGAGGGGAGCTTGGTGGGTACCAGAGGCCAACCAAAACTATACCGAATAGGATCGTTAGTCAATTTTGATAGATCTTTCAAGTTTAACGTTGCTAGAAATGGTAAGCGTGGAGGAGCTTGGGAATTCCATCCCCCATAAGAAGGATTCCCCACATTCTAAAAAGAATAAACTGGATTTGTTAAGGCACCAGGTTGCTAGATGTTGTTTGTAGGAAATTTCGAGCCATAAGAAAATCCTTGTGACCCAAAATTCGGAGAAGGACCCCCTCCCCACATGGAGTTACTATATGTAGGAACATTCCCTTCGACTGAGGTATTTAATGGAGAATAAATCTCTTGGTAAGGGTTCCAAGCATTTGAAAATGGAGAAAAATCCTGAGAACTACTCGATGAAGGGAAAGGAACATTCCCTTGATGACCAACGAAGAACTGACTCCCCGCTCCTAACGCTATAAAAATAGGTTTCCATCCCAAAAATAAATTAGAGCTTTGACCTCCAGAAAAAGGATTGAAACCTTGACTCTGAGAGGTAAAAGGCAAGGATCCTAAGGAAGGGTTTGAATGAGGGATGTGCCCACTTCCAAAGGGGAACCCTTGAAACGAAGTTGATCCACTAGCCATAGAATGTATGGGTGCGGAGACAGCTGAAGTAGTAGAAAAGGAGAAAGAAGGAATTCCACTAGTGGGCATTCCATAAGGAAAGGGACCAGAATGAGAAGCATGTTCATGGGTGTTTCCACAGCCAAGCACAACAACACTAGAAGTTATTGCCGATATGGAAATAGTTCCTCCTCCTTCAACTGAAAGAGGAGCCTGAACACTTGCAGTGTTCACAACCGCAGTTGTGTTCCCAATCGTGGCCATCGAAAGAAAGGGATATGACGGAAACAGACTAGTTGGTCTCTTAGACTCAGGCCCGATGTATCGAAGAACATCAAGACAACTAGCAGGAAGAGGAGATGGAAGAGGCTCAGTATGCTGATGGAATTCCTCTACTTCAACTTCTTATGCTGGAAATAAAACTATAGAGATGAGTGGAGCACTTCTCTCTACACTAACACTGACACCAGAACCACCCGCAAAGACAACAAGCCCAAACAGAGGATCACTCTCCACTGTGTTCGAAACCACCTGGTGAAAATCACCCACTGAATTACTCCTACACTTTGTTGAATAAGGCTCGACACTCGCGGGAGAAAGCCCACGAAGACTCCTCGATCGACAAGGCGATTGGTCAACCACTTTAAGAGATTAATTTTAGACTCAAAAAACATAAGAAGCTAAGCAATCTAGGAGCAAAGAGCAAACTCTAAAAAATTCCTAAGATATAGCCAAACAAGAAGCTCTCAGGCATTTCCGCTCCAGGTGATGAGGATCAGAAACCAAAATACAAGAAAGCGAAATAATAAGACCTTATGAAAATAGTATGGGGTAATTACGCCCCAGGCCTACTAGCGAAAGTAACAGAAACAATTACACTAACCTCCTAACAATAGCCTTTGCTGGTGCAATTCCCCAAGCTTCGCAAGGGTACCCTCTAGAATTACTGATGGAAGTGATGCAACATCTTTCTTAGGTACCATGGGTATTCCCCCCCATAGTCACCTATATGGTCCCTAAGATAGGAAACTAAGGGCACCAATCCATATCGACAGCCGAGTGGAATGGTCTTAGGTCAAAATTCAACAAATAGGAGAGGGGGTATCTCTCTTCTCTGCCTGCACCATCCCTCGCGCCTGACGCTCTAGAGGAGAGATTTCCCAGTCCACTTAACAGTGTTTGATTTCGCTCTTTAATAAAATTTCTATGTTTAACAATTTGAGCGGCCTTGGAGATTTAGCTCTCCACTCACGTAATCCAAGGCCCTACAACCTAGATAGTTGGTATGTGATTTAATGAAAACGATACAAAAACTTCGAGTTTTTTTAATTATATCTCTTGTTTTAATTTGGTTGTTACTTAAGTCAAGGGTATACAGAAGTGAAAATGACGGTGTTTGATGATGCAAAAGAAATCAATGAAAACCTAGTTACATGAAAATTCAAAAATTTCCTTTCGATGAAAAGCGATCTCTACATGGGTTCTACGAAACTAATTAAGCAAAAAATTTGTTTTTTTTCTTTTCAGACACTCACACTTCACACAATCTAGAAAACTATGAAAAAGACTAAAAATTATCAAATGCACTTAATGCAAACTACTGATGATATGCAAATTCTAAGATGCTAACTGTTACACCATTTTTTGGTCATCTAACCTATTATCATTAGATGGACCCAAGTACATCATGTAAGACCAATTTTACCCTAAGTAAAATTGCCTTCACTATGTTAAAATAACTTAATAAACCACATTTATTAGGTTGTTTATGGTCTAAACAGGAAACCCCAAAAGGAAATATTAAACAAACCTATATTTGTTTGATTTTCCTCATGGAATAATTAGTTAAACCATAATTTAATTATTATTCCCAGTCATGTTTAACCCAAAAACAAAGAAATTAATTAGATAAACCTTTATTTATCTTATTATTTTCTAGGAATAATTAATTAAATCTTATTTAGATAATATTCCTTGTTAAATATGACCAAATCACCCACAAATAATTAAATAAATCATTATTTATTTGATTATCTTTCAACCACTTCCTTAAATAATTAAATAAATCATTATTTATTTGATTATCTTCCAACCACTTCCTTTAAAAGATAAATAAATCATTTATTTATTTATTTTTGACTAATCAAGGGATTTGACCCAAGTCAAATACCTTTTCCCTCCAACAAATATAATAAAATATTCATAAAAGGTGGATCTAGATTTGGTTAACATTATTTTAATCATGCAACAAGATCTAGAATGACCCAATATTTTGTTATAAATAGGAGGGCTTTTCCCATCATTCTTCACCTTTTGTTGCCTATTAGATCACTCTGGATCTATACACTTGGTCTCCTTTTTCCATTATTTGTTGTGTGAGCTCCCATTGAGCTCTATTCTTTGCATTGGGTTTTCTACACCAACAAGAGAGAGAAATCTTAGATCTGAAGTGCTGAGGACTTCCAAGAACCCATCCCACTGAGGAGAATTAGATACGCCTTCTTGTTTTCCTCCCAGGTGCCCAATTAATACAAAAATTCTTTCAAAAATTGTTCTTGTCTTGTCTATTGGTATATGGAGCAAACCCTTGTTTTTACTGCTTAATGTCTTTCCATGCATAGATATGGTTTTTGCAGCTCTTTTCTTGTTCAACTAACCGCAGATCTGAAGATATTGGCAGCCACTTTTGTTGTTAGGGCTATTAGTTATGCGTAGATAAAGAGGTCCTTTTTCGTACACTTCGACAAAGGATTCATACTAACAAATGGCGACTCCACACGGGTTTTAAATTACGACCGCTGTCGTTTTTCATATTCCTGCATATCCAGCTACTTCAGACCCTAGGGTTTCTTTTCAGCTATTTATTTTTCCTATTTTTATGTTATTTTTCTCACATAAAACCATAAAACATTAAAATTTCTAACTTTCGTGTGTTTCTGGCCCTATTGCGCAGGTAAGCGACATCAGCCGCAACTGAGATGACAAATTTTCCGCAAATCTGACGCCGAGACAACCGGAACGGGAGGTCGCACTTTTCATCCCAAAAAGTGCGACTTGGACCTCCAGGTCACACTTTTCAGCCTCTTTTCTGCGACCTACACTGAAAACAGGTCAGAACCTGCGACCTGCCAATTTTTCAGTGATTTTTCTGCAATTTTTCTAGGTTTTGCTGAAGCTTCTGTCAGGGTTTTCCAGCCTCTGTCTCAGCCCGCTTTGACCTAGTTTTGATCTGTTTTTACTCATCTAAGTGGGAACCTAGCCCCCTAGGGCTTTAGTACCCTCCACTTTTTGTGGAAGAGTTTTAGCTGTTTCAGCCGTCTGTTTTTCAGAGTTTCAGCCTTCCCTTTTCCAGATCTGAAACCTCCTCCTCAGATCCCTTTAAATCAGCCTCTCTTCCTTTCAAATCACCTATTGTCGTTTTGTTTGGACCTCTCTTTAGGACCTCCTCCCTCTCCTTTCCGGTTTTTGCTGATTTCCTCCCTTTTTCCAGCCACCTTGCCTCTGTCTCTTGGCTGTGATCTTCACCTCTTTTCAGCAGCTTTTATCCTATAGATCCCTGTCCCTTTTGACCTTAGATCTATTGGCCTCTTTTCCGTGTGTTTTGCCTAGATTTTTCCCCTTTTTTAGATTAGTTTTGAGAGACCCGCCTTCTTGGGTTAGATAGATGCACAAGTAGCTGTTAATTTTCTATTATTTCAGCATTATATACTGTTCTCTGCAGATTTATTTTCAGTTACGCAGCACACTTTTTTCTTGCTCTCAAAACGGAAAGGGTTTAAAAATTAAAATTAACACACGCCACACATTGACCCTAAGTGAAGAAGCGCCTGGTTAACACCGCCTGGCAAGGACTCTAAAATCAATTGTCACTGCACCTTTTCTGCCCTTGACCTCCCTTGATTCTGTCCCTTTCTTCCCTTGTCGGTTTCCTTCTTCCCGTCATCATTGCGCCCCCAAGGCGCCTTTCCCGGAGACTTCTTGGCCTTCACCCTCAGTTTTCGGTCAATCGACCTGCTCCGCCCCGCCGTCGTCGAGCCCGTCCTCCTCCGAGTCCACACTCCGATTCCTCTCTTGATTCATCGGGTTCTCCTTCTCCTCCTGGTTCTCCCCCTGTCACCTTCACTATGTCTGGTCCAGGGCCTAACGCTAGCTGTGCTCCAGGCCCTAATGTCGGACCTACTACTAGCGGAACTGCCACAGGAACTACCTCGGCCTTACCCTTGCTGCCGTACATTGCAGGCCTTAGCCTCCCCGATTTCAATCAGTTGATCAATGACCCTATCCGCCATGATGTTGGTTGGCCTGCTATGCCAACCAAGCTCCCCTCCGACATCCCTAAGTTCGAAGGCCTTGCTGGAGAAGATCCAACCAATCATGTCCGATCTTTCCACATGTGGTGTTCCTCCAATTCCATTACCGATGACTCCATCCGTCTTCGTTTATTCCAACGCACGCTTACCGGCGAAGCTTCTAAATGGTATGTCGACCAAGCCACCTCTTCCCATACCACCTTTGTGACCATTGCCCAAGCCTTTTTATCTTACTTTCAGCTCCCTCTCCGATACAATACCGGTACGGAGCTCTTGACTTCCTTTAAGAAAACATCTTCGACTCACCTTTCCACCCATGTTCAGGAATGGCGACGAAGACGAAGCTTATGTCGAGCTCCCCCCTTCGAAGATTGGATCTATATGGACTGGTTCCTTCGCTCTCTCTTAGCCCCCATTGGCAAAGATGTCGCCTCCCATTTTCCTCAAACCGAAGAAGCCACCCTCCAAATAGCCTTGAAATATGACCTGATCTATGCTCAGTCTGGTTATGTTTATACCGTTCTTCCTGACCTCCCCAGGCCCGGCGGCGCTAACGCCCCGAGGGCATCTCATTCCGCCGACGGTATCGTTGGAGCCCTTTCCCATCCATATGATCAACCTCCTATGGGCTATGGTCTCCCTCACGGAGGGGCCAGCTCCTCTAGCACTCTTCCCCCTCCTGGTAGCATGTATCCAGGATACGGCATGCCTCCTCCTTTTTCCCAACCTCCTGCTTACCTCAATGTTGCCCAACCTACCCATTACCCTTATCCGCAGCCTGGTGCGCCAGCTCCTCCAGCATATGTGCTTCCTCCTCCCTTGCCTCCTCAACCCCAACACCAGCACCTACAGCCCCCTCCAGGGCAAGTATTTGCACAGCAGGGCGCGACTAATCCCCCTTCTTCTCAAAGAAGGCGGAGAGGCAATCCAAATCAATCTGCCCCTGGTACTCGTGGACCCAATCCCCAGGGTTTTGACCCTAACACTGCTAACCAGCAATAGGGCACTCAACCCAAGCCGGATAGGCCTCTTCGCACCAATAAACCTTGTTCGTGTTGTAGTGTTTATGGTCATTATACCCACGATTGTCCCCTCTTACCACAGATGCGGCAGATGTGGGAGTCTCAAGCCACATTGCGCGGACAACACGCCTCCCCTCATGCTCCTCCTAATGTGGCTACTACCCAACCAGCTGTTTTTACCGATCCTTTCCCTCAGCAAGGATTCGTGGCTACCCAACCACCTGACGGGCGGGTCTCCACTCCACCTTCCATTTCTGGTTCCTCCGATTACCAGATCCTCATGATGAACTTTGATCCATCCCCATTCGTCGATCTTCACCTTCAAACTCGGTCTCGCCAGTACCCCAAGCCTCCTGCTTAGTCTACCCCCGAGCCTCCTTCTTCAGGTTCTACAGAGCCTCTTTCGACATCCAATGGCCCCTTACATACCCCTCAACCCAAAGTTGAGGTTCATACCAAGATTCCTAAGGGACCATTACTTCGAAACGCTGCTTCCGGTCGAGCTGCCCATTCATATAGCATAGTAGATGATTTGGCGCAATCTCGTGCTGCCATTTCCACACTAGAACTCCTCCAGTCGTGCCCTTCCCAAAAGAAGGCTCTACTATTTTCCTTGGGCGCTGTAGATCCTGCTGATGACCAAATGATTGTTTTCGACGCCACTCAATCAGACCATCCTCCTCTTCCTCCTTCCGTCTCCTTCCAAATCCCCGTCAAAATCTGGAACGCCAACGTGTCCCGATGTATAATTGATGAAGGGGCATCCACCTGCGTGATGTCCACTTCGGTTTGGAAGCAACTCGGATCCCCTGAGCTAGCCCCTTCCATGATCACCCTTCGAGCGTGGGACGGTCATGCCTCCCAGTCCATTGGCCTATTTCGTAATTGTCATATCACCCTCATCGGTAAGACTGTTTGCATTGACGTCAAAGTCATAGACACCCCGCTAGACTACAACATTCTATTGGGGCGAAGCTACACCTATGCTATGTCTGCTGTCCCATTCGTGGTTTTCCGCAAGATGTCTTTCCCCCATAATGGAAAGATAGTCACCATTGACCATTTGACATATCATGAGCCAAAATCTCAGACCTCACCTGAGACGACTATCTCTTCTGTAGCCAACAAGAAAACCGTCGATTACTTGACCAGTGTCTCCCCCGGTGTTTACAAAGATTCCTCTTTGCTCGAAACCTTCCTTGGTCTTCCTCCTCCTATCTCTGACCCCAGCTCATCGAATTTTTGCATGATGCAATCGTCTCAGGCTGCTCTCAAGCCACCTGCTTCAGCTAGTCCGCAACCGTACCCTCCGCAACCTGCTCCTAGCCCTTCACCTACAGTTGGTAGTCATGAGCCCCTGTATCCTCTTGGCACGGTTCCTCCAGGCCTTAGCCATTTAGGAGCCATCCCACTTGGCCATTACCCCTCTGGACAGATACCGTTCCTAGCTCCCCCACCAGGAGTGTACACGGTACCGGTCATGGCCACCCTCTCTCTTCCGAACTTGACCCTGGGCATACCCGTCTGGTACATCGACCCTCCAGCTGCTACCCCACCCGATCACCCCAAACCCTACCTTACTTTGAAACCGGTTCAACCGGTCCCCCTCACTTCCTCCGGGCCCCCCGCACCTCCCCAGGACCCTACCCCTGTGGTGCCAGCCCCGGGAACGAAAGGAAAAGCCCGTAAGGGGGAAACCCATAAGGACCAAGCCACCCCGACAAACCCTACCCCTTCGCGACCGCCAAAGCCCGCTATCCAATGCGCTTTGTGCGATGTTTTCGGTCACGCCACCCATCTGTGTCCTGAATTGCCGTACCTCAAGATCCTGGTCAACGAGACGTTCCCCGACTCTGACATCCCCGAAGTCTATGTCACTATCCCGGACTCTATACCGAAACTCAAAACCTTGCGCACAAACCACCCTTGTGCTTTGTACGATTTCCACGGCCATTACACCCACCTCTGTCCCCGCCTTGATGAGTATCGTTCCTCCTTGGACATGTACCGCCAATTCAAGGCTACGCACGACCAGATACCTTCTCACTTGTCTGCGAGTCCTACTTCAATAGGACCAGAGGATATTCCTACTCCCATTCACATTCCTCCTCCCACTATCGAACCAATGGAGCCTTCAACCACCATTTTGTACCTATCATCATCCTTGCGAGATAGTTCACCTAACCTTCAACCCGCAGATACTCTCGGTTCCTCCTCAGTTGACCTTGGATCTGTTGACATTGTGCATCTGAGCCCTTCACCTCCAGATGACCCGTCACACATCACTACCTCCTCGGGTGACCCGTCTTCCTCCAGTCTTCCCATCTTCCAGTCCGATGAAGACATTATGGAAGCCATGACCAACCCCAACTTTCCCTAGGACGATATGCACCATCACGCATACTTCCTCCCACAGCAATCCCATGACCAATATGCTGTGGAAACCAAAGACTTCATTCCCAATGCAATCGATTGGTTCAAAAATTCCATCCCTGCACCTGATGCTTTCGAAGAAGGAAACATGGCCAATATCTCTCTTACCATCAAAATTGACATTTCAGTCAAACCAGGAATTGAAGAATATATCACCTTGGGCACCCACTGCACCTCAGAAGAAATCGAAGCTTACACCAAGCTTTTCAAAGAATTCCGCGATATCTTCGCCTGGTCCTATTCTGAAATGCCCGGACTCGATCCCACCATTGTCGAACACCATATCGACACATGGCCTGATGCCAAACTAGTCCGTCAAAAGTTGAGACCCATTCATCCTTCCAGACGTGACGCTATCAAAGGCAAAATCGATAAGCTCAAGCAGGCTGGTTTTATTTACCCTATTGAATACACCACTTGGGTGTCCAACCCAATTCCTATTCTCAAGAAACAAGGCACCATCCGTGTCTACACGGACTTTCGCAACTTGAACCAAGCTTGTCCCAAAGACAAATTTTCCACACCGTTCACTGACCAAATCATTGACGAGTGTGCGGGGCATGAGGTTCTATCCTTTATGGATGGTTTTTCCGGATACAACCAAATTGCTATCCGTCCTGCTGATCAACTCAAAACCGCGTTCATTAGTCCGTGGGGAACTTTTGCTTACCGGGGCATGCCGTTCGGCCTCAAAAACGTCGGCGCCACTTTTCAATGGGCCATGTCTTATTGTTTCCATGACTTAGCTCACATTATCCTTGCTTATTTAGACGACCTCACTACGCGTTCTAAACATCGGGCACAACACCTCCACGATTTGCGTACCATTTTTCTCCGATGTCGCAAGTATAATATCTTCCTTAACCCGTTGAAATGCATCTTTTGCGTCCCTGCCGGCCGTCTCTTAGGCTTCATCGTGTCTAAATATGGTATCACTCTTGAGCCTTTGAAAGTTCAAGCCATTCTTGAACTTCCCATTCCACGTACCCTCTGCCAGCTCCAAAGTCTCCAAGGCAAAGCTAATTTTCTTCGACGGTTCGTCCCTGACTACGCCACCACTGCACATGGGTTCCTTAGACTCCTCCGATCTTCTATCCCTTTCGTTTGGGATTCCTATGCTCATGAGTCTTTCGATGCCCTCAAGCAGGCTCTCACATCCGCTCCCTTGATCCGCCCTCCCGACTTTGATTGGGACTTCATCCTGTATATCTCCGCTTCCACCTATTCGGTCGCTGGAGTCCTTATCCAGGAAGATGACAATGGTATCGAGCATGTGATTTACTACGTCAGTAAGAACCTTGTAGGGCCTCCTGTTTCCTACTCATATGAAGAAAAATTAGCGCTGGCTGTCGTGTTCTCAGTCCAAAAAATTCGTCATTATATCCTCATGTGCTCCACCAAGGTCGTGACTAATTCCAACCCCATGGCTTTCCTATTGAGTCGTCGTATCCTCACTGGGAAGTATGCCTGTTGGGTCGCTATCCTTCAGGAATTCGACCTCGAATTTGTCACACCAAATAGTAAGAAAGGCTTAGCCCTCGCTGAGCTCATTTCTGAATTACCTACTGGATCGCAAGACCCTCCAGTTAATGATGATTTTCCTGATGAACACTTATTTTCCATTACTTCCGACGACCCGTGGCATGGCGATATTCTTACTTACTTGCGAACCCAAAAGTTCACCCTCCACCTTGATCGTGAGGCTCGCCGACGTATCCGACACCAGGCTCCCCGATACCTCCTTATCGGCGACGACCTCTATCGTCGTGGGGTTGACACTGTCATTCGTCTTTGTCTCACACACGCTGAAGCTGAACAGGTCCTTAATGCCTGCCATAGCGGCGCTTACAGTGGCCACCTCTCCGGTCTTGCTACTGCCCAAAAAGTCATACGCGCTGGGTATTTTTGGCCTTCCCTCTTCAGTGATTGCATTGAGGCAGTCAAACACTGTCCTAATTGCCAACATTTCGCCCCTAAGGCACGAGCTCCCCCATCTCCCCTCCATCTGGTCGTCTCCACTGGTCCCTTCTATAAATGGGCCATCGACTTTATGGAGTGTCGCCCGCCATCCGCTGGTAACCACAAATATATCATCGTGGCGGTCGACTATTTCACAAAATGGGCCAAGGCCATGCCAACATTTAACAACACGGCAGCTACCGCGGCCCTCTTTTTCTTTAACCACGTTATCACTCGATTCGGGGTTCCGAGACAACTGGTCTCTGACCATGGCAGACATTTTGAAGATGAGATATGGCACAAGCTATCCTCACTGTTGGGTTTTGAGCACCAATATTCCTCCTCCTATTACCCCCAAGGTAATGGCCAAGTTGAAGCAGTCAACAAAATCCTCAAGACTATGCTTCAATGGACGGTGAATAAGCACAAAACCAACTGGCATCTCATGCTCTTCCCTGCTTTATGGGCCTATTGGACTTTTGTTAAAACCGCCACCGGGTTTACTCCTTTCCACCTCGTTTTTGGAGAGGAGGCAGTCTTACCGATCGAGTGTGAAATTCCTTCCCTGCATCTGGCCGTTGAACTTCTCCCTGACACCCAACCTCTAGAACAACGAATTATCATGCTTGAGCGTGCCTCCGAAGACCGTCGTGTTGCCTTGCAAACCATGGAAGCGGCCAAGAAACGCACCAAAGCTCAGTATGACAGAAAAGTCCAGCCTCGTACTTTTCACGAAGGTGACCTTGTTCTAGTTTATGACCAGGCCCATGATGTCCTTGGTCATGGGAAGTTCGACTCATTATGGCTAGGCCCTTACATCATCAGTAAGGATCTCAGTAAGGGGGCATACCTCTTAGAGGATTTCGAAGGCAATCCCCTTCCTAATCCTCACAATGCACTCTATCTTAAGAAATATTACCCTTAGCATTTCCCTTCTGAAATGCATGTTTTATTTTCTTTTAGATAGCCAGCATCGTTTTTCATTTTTGTGATTTGCTACTTCACCCGGACCCATTTTTTCCAAGGAGGGTCACTTCACCTCCCCTTTAAATCGAATATCCTCACTTACGACACTCGTACTTGGGGCACCACTTCACCTCCATACTTGTCCACGTTCGTGTCGATTTTCTTCATGAGTTCCCACCTTGTACTCATGTTTTCATGGTCCCCCATTGGACCTTTACTGCGTGGTAGCACCATCGAGTCACCCTTGCTTAGAGCATCCAAGTTGAGTCATCATCGCATTCATGGAGTCTATCCCGAGTCCCTCTGTACCCCACTATAGCCCTCCATCCTTCATTGCTTGGTCTCTCTCTTGTGTCGCACATTATGACCTTCAGTCCCACTGTCCCCTATCCCTTATGATATTGTGTCAGTCACTGCCATGTCATTCATGCCCTTTATGCTCTAACAAGGGAAGTCGTCCATTCGCTCCTCAGTCCTTTCCATTTCACTATCATCATTAGTGTCAGTCTGTCCGTCGCCCTACTATTTCTCTCGTGCCTTAGTTGAGGATATCTCATTGCCTCACCTATGGCGGACCTCCTTCTGTCGACATCAGCTCATTCACTCCAGAAGCCAGGTCTAGAGGGTGGTGTACCTTGGTTCCAGCTTCCACTCTTGTTCGGTGCCTCAGATCAGGCAAAGGGCTCTCTCATTTCCCTTTGACTTGATTGTTTCTCCACTCCAGCTCCTTTCAGCATGACCGAGATCCGTATACTTGATGGTTCAGTGATACAGCAGCAGCTCTTGATGATTCCCGGGTGTGTGTGAGATGTCTCAACCCTCATGCAAGGGTGGCCCTGCAGGTAGCCCCCCACATGCCTGGATGACCTCCTCCTTGTAGCCTTTGATGCAGCTCTAGATATTTGATGATGTTGGCCTTAGCCACTTGCAGCGCCTCTTTGATTTGCATGTATCAGTCAGATTTTGCGAGCCCTTCCCCATTTACAAGCGCGCATTTGGGTTGTATTTGTATCTCATATACTCAGATATTATTGTATAAGTCCTGGCTGTTATCCCAGGCATAGCATGTATGTGGGATTCCTCATTGTATTTTTATCTGGCTCATGATTATGCTGGCTGTACTTTATGGTTCGGTCCCTTGTTTACTGGACACACTATTCTTTTGTACTTTGTCTCAGCGAGCATAGGTATGCCTCCCCCGCCGCCTTTAGCACAGGTACCCTCTCATAAAAAGAGACTTGTTGCACCTGTAAGTCTCGTCTCCTCAGGGTCTAGTTCTTCAACACCTTAGTCTACCTCACATTTCTCTCTCTGACTTCCCTCTTGATGTCTGGTGATTGAGTTCTTACAACGTACTTCGGTCATACGATTTTCTCCTAACACTCGCATGCTGGGGGGCAATCTGTTACACCATTTTTTGGTCATCTAACCTATTATCAATAGATGGACCCAAGTACACCATGTAAGACCAATTTTACCCTAAGTAAAATTGCCTTCACTACGTTAAATAACTTAATAAACCACATTTATTAGGTTGTTTATGGTCTAAACAGGAAACCCCAAAAGGAAATATTAAACAAACCTATATTTGTTTGATTTTCCTCATGGAATAATTAATTAAACCTTAATTTAATTATTATTCCCAGTCATGTTTAACCCAAAAACAAAGAAATTAATTAGATAAACCTTTATTTATCTTATTATTTTATAGGAATAATTATTTAAATCTTATTTAGATAATATTCCTTGTTAAATATGACCAAATCACCCACAAATAATTAAATAAATCATTATTTATTTGATTATCTTTCAACCACTTCCTTAAATAATTAAATAAATCATTATTTATTTGATTATCTTCTAACCGCTTCCTTAAAAAGATAAATAAATCATTTATTTATTTATTTTTGACAAATCAAGGGATTTGACCCAAGTTAAATACCTTTTCCCTCCAACAAATATAATAAAATATTCCATAAAAGGTGGATCTAGATTTGGTTAACATTATTTTAATCATGCACCAAGATCTAGAATGACCCAATATTTTGTTATAAATAGGAGGGGTTTTCCTATCATTCTTCACCTTTTGTTGCCTATTAGATCACTCTGGATCTATACGCTTGGTCACATTTTTCCATTATTTGTTGTGTGAGCTCCCTTTGAGCTCTATTCTTTGCATTGGGTTTTCTACACCAACAAGAGAGAGAAATCTTAGATTTGAAGTGCTGAGGACTTCCAAGAACCCATCCCACTGAGGAGAATTGGATACGCCTTCTTGTTTTCCTCCCAGGTGCCCAATTAATACAAAAATTCTTTCAAAAATTGTTCTTGTCTTATCTATTGGTATATGGAGAAAACCCTTGTTTTTACTGCTTAATGTCTTTCCATGCATAGATCTGGTTTTTGCAGCTCTTTTCTTGTTCAAATAACAGCAGATCTGAAGATATTGGCAGCCACTTTTGTTGTTAGGGCTATTAGTTATGCGTAGCTAAAGTGGTCCTTTTTCGTACACTACGACAAAGGATTCATACTAACACTAACTCTAAAGAAACGAAAAATAGCCTCTAGAAACTAAATGGTTCAATCACTTTTTGACATAAAAACAAGGCTAGTTCCAAACATAACTCCTGTGCATAAGAATGCCAAAATGCACTTGATATAAAAGAGAGAAATCAAGAAAACACTTCCTTCGAAATCAAGCCAAGAACCAAAGACTAGAAACCAATGAAAAATCTTCAAAAGATATGATGAGACCATAAAAACAAACTTAAAGAAAAAGCTATGGAAAACACAAATTTTTTTTAGGCTTTTCACTTATAATGGAAGAAAAAATATTTCAAGAATACAAGCATAAACTACCCAATAAACGGAATAAAAAAAAAAAGAAGAGTCTCAACAAGGCTTCAAGGTGCTCAAGCCAACTATGCTAGCGGGACTCAAATGAGAAAAAAGAAACACAAAACTCAAACAACTAATTCATTAAAGTAGTATAATATTTCAGCGAACAACAACTCAAAAAACCAAAAAGAGATTCTTCAAGATTCGCAACAAGGCAAGTCCAAGAAATCAAGAAAACCAAGATAGGCCAAGAAGGCAAAAACCACAAGTGGAGCTATTCATAGGGCCAAGAAGAGCAAACAAGCAGAGGCACACTATTCTGAATGATTAGAACAACCAAGAACTTCAGGAAAATATCTTGATGCTTCATCCACAATTGCAATCATACAAATAAGGAAATTTAACAAATGGCTAGGTTTTTACAAAAACAAGAGAGAAAAAAATATGCAATCACCATAAACATAGTCTAGACACCTTAAAGACACCACATGAATGGTTCACCACAGGCAGAAAGGACTACAAAGGCTAGAAACTCAAAATTTCAATTTTTTCCAAGCATACACGACTTTGCAGTAAGAAACTAGCGTGTATACGTGACTGTAACCAAGGAAACTAGCGTATATGCGGGTCCCTTTGGAAAATACAAGAGGTATATGTGACTGTGCAGAGACTAAGTTGTGTATGGAAATAAAGATAAGGAAAAAGAAAAAATTCAAGCCTGATCAAGAGACTAGGTCTTCTGTCTGATTGAAAAAAATACTTACTAGACTATAAAAAGTGATAAAACCTGTCAAGAACCTAAAAGACAGATAAAACAACCGAAACTAGGAATCACATGAATGTAATCCACAGTGGAGTTGCCATTTCTGTTTTAGGCAATGTTACCCTAAGGTCTTGGGTTGATAAACCTTCACAGATCAGGGGCATGTCATTACAAGAAGGACTCACTTAAACAACTTCTATGCATTAAACTAGAATCCTTGGGCTGCAGACCTTACCCGAATATCCTTTGGTTGTAGTAGGTCTTGTGGGGTGCAAACCCCCTGCATCTCTTTGTTCTCAAAAATCTTTAAAACAAAAAAGAACAAGCACAAAATCCTAGTTTTACAACATATATATGTTCTAGATGTTAGTGAAAAGCATGCATAATCTTATCAAAACAATATTAAATGAATAATTTAAGATCATTACACATGTATAAAATATTATTGACAAGTAAACATCAGGAACAAGATGGAACTTCTATTATTAATGACATGTACAGTAAAAAATTGTGGAGAGATCACCTGAAATCTGTCACGGCCTTCGAGCATACCATCCTCTGGATCCGTCCAGCCCTAGCCTCTCAGGATTTCTTCCAAGAACAATGCACAATGGATGTCACATAGGATGAGTGAACATCTCAAGAAACAAGGGTTTCCTAAAAATATCCGGGAAGTGCAAGAGGCACAGGGAATATATCAGACTTGGATAGGGCTCCAATAACGTAGAATATCTATATTTCTCTATCTCTTCCTCCTTTAGGCCATTCCCTTGAGGGGATTTTATACGCCCTCAAATTAGCTTTTGTAGTTGGGAACAATTAGGCCATGGATTGGGGTAGTTAAGTTACAGGAACAACTATAAACCCCACCTCAAAAATAGGGAAATTATATATTTTTTAATGTTTAAAAATTCATATGTGATTCTCTATGTATGGAATCGCGTGTATATGTGGAAAAGTCTAGGCAGAGTTGCATATGGGTTTTAAGAAATTGTTATTTGAGAAATATGTCCAAGTTTGAAGGGAAAGTTTGCCCAAGGCCAATGTATAAGTCATCAAGTATATGTTGGTGATAAATGATGTTATAACAACAGGCACGTGATGATCAAGATGTATCTGAGCTTGTCGAGGCTGCACCATTGACTGAGCAGGCCTCGACTAGTATTGCTATTAATGATGTACCACCAGCTGATATATGACATTTATATTACATTTGTATATTTTTGACATCATATATATATATATATATATATATATATATATATATATATATATATATAGTCCATGTATTTTATGTTCATGTTGCAGTTGTACTTAATTTAAATGTTGGTGATCATCATGATGTGTATATTGTTAGGACATGTTAGCTATGTTAATTTAATGTGCAACTTGCAGATAAATGTGTATGTGATAGCAGTTATTCCACATGAGATATATATTTGATGTTTGTGTTGTGATGATGTTATACAATGCTAATTGTGTTTTGTTAGATGATCATGATCACGATGATGTTAGCGAATTTGAATGTGTTTTTTAGTCGAATACGATGTTTGTACAATGGTTATCATGATTGTGTAGTTTATTTTTAAATTTAATATTAAATGATCATGATATTGTAAAATTGTAATATTTGTAATTCTAATTGTATGTAAAATTATAAAATTGTAATTGTAATTTTAATTGTAATTGTATGTAAATTATTTGTAAAATTTTAATTGTAATTGTAATATTTAATTTATTGTGAAATGATTGTAATTGTAATTGTATATAGGTAAAATTGTAATTGTAATTGTAATTGTATGTAAAATTCTAAAATTGTAATTGTAATGGTATATATGTACATTTGTAAATTTGTAATTGTAATTGTAAATTTTAAATTTGTAAAATTGTAATTGTATATATGTAAAATTCTAAAATTATAATTATAATTGTAATTTTAATTGTACGTGAAATTGTAAAATTGAAATTGTAATTCTAATTATAATTCTATATAGAATATTTGTAAAATTTTAATTGTATTACTGTGAAATGATTGTAATTGTAATTGTAATTGTCTGTGAAATTCTAAAATTGTAATTGTAGTTGTATGTGAATTTGTAAAATTCTAATTGTGATTTTAATTGTAATTGTATGTAAAATATTTGTAAAATTTTAATTGTATTAATGTGAAATGGTTTTATTAAAATTTGTAAATTTGTAAATTTGTAAAATTTTAAATAATTGTAAAATAATAAATCTATAATAATATGAATTTTTCTAACATAATAAAGTTTAGAAAATAATGCAAATAAATTCATATACTTTAGAATTATCATTATTTTACTATGATCTTACATACAAAAAAAAGCTTTATACAGTACGCTATTGTTTTTGAGATCAACATAATTTCAAATTATCAAGTGAAATATTGATTTTAATATTAACACAATGCAAATTACCAATTAATTCAAAATACATACTATAATGTTTCGAAAAACCCATCTTAAAAAGTATAAATATTGATGAAATAACACATGAACCATATCACTCTCGGTTCTCATGATCACCCTCATTATCTTCCAGTTCGCATGGCATGATAACACTATTGTTCTCAAAAATATGTTTTGATCTAGGGTCATGTCTCAATACGAACCACCAATCCCTATCCAACACATCTGGGTAAAAAAACACATGGTTGCAATGTTTGGCGAAAACATAGGGCTCCTTAGTTTCATCCCACATCTTTCTAGAGTTGATACATATCAACCTACTATTGTGATCTTCCTTTACATTATTCCAATTAAAGGTGTCCCACCACTTGCATCTAAAAATAACACATTGGAAAGAAGAGAAATCCACTTCAATGATATCTTGTATCTTTCCGACATAACCTAATGTCCCCCATACTAGGTTTTGATCACGGTGGCTAGATCGACTAGATTGATCGAACTCGACTTCCACTCCACAGTCTTATATGATTTTTCCAGCATCGACATTTTCTGTGCGAAAATGGTGTCCATATGCCCACATAGATGGGAACAAATGCACCTATTATAAAAAAGTTAAAAAATCATAGTTTCATGTGTCTTATAATAACCCAATAGTTAAAATATGAAATATAGATGTAATTACATTTCAAAGGTACATTATTAAGTTTCAAATGTACATATAAATTAAAAATATTATTACCGAGTTGTTGCACCCAATCCCTACGTTTAGTGCATCCTCTTCAGCATGCGGGTAATGACCGGTTGCACTGTATTTCTCTCTGGCTTGGTCAACGACCCAACTATTGGGGCATTTTTTTGGCATATTTTCTTTTAAATGATTAGGATAAGGCAAATTTATACCATTCAACCATCTGAATTATTTCTTGTCATTATCCCATTTCATCCTCTTTTTTTCGTACAATGCGACCCATCGTTGTGTCGCTTCAAAATTGTAAAGAACAAATTTATTGATTGCTTCAATTTTTGAATTCGCTAATGAAATCAAACCAACATTATATAACACATATAGATGAAATTATAAATTATATCAAAGTTCAACATGAATATTTACTTTGCGTAAATTTGAAAAATTATAAATCGCTTACTCTTTATGAAGCGCTTTTTTGCACTCGTTTGGAGAAACTCCCCTTCTCTTTTGTCTTCATCGCTTTCATCGTCCCAAATCACCACACCTAGTCTGTTGTCGATCTACTTGAGGTACTCACTGGAATAATAGAAAGACTCATACGATATGTACCCCTCTGCCATAGACCCCTCGGGTTTTTCCCTTTGTCGAACAAAACCTTTCAATTGCTTCACATACGTCTAAGAATAACATCCAATGACAAGAAACCATGCCAACTAATTCAACCTCATCTACTAGTTGGATTAGAAGATGAACTTGCAAGTCCATGAAACTTGTCGGCAGTTCCTTCTCAAACATACAAACAATCTTAACTATCTCTTGAAGCCACCATGGAATGCTAGCCACATGAATATCCTTTGACATGATCCAACATACAAATGCAAATAATTTAGATATGGCACGTCCTAGGTCTTGAGGGAATTCATGTTTTACACACCCATGCAAGAACAAAGGATAATCACACTGCAAAGTTATAAACACGTGAAATAATATACAAAATTAGTTATGTTTTATGACACCTGCATGGGATAAAATTTATTAATACAAAAAATAATAAAATCATGCTTTTGACATTGTTAGCCACCTATAAATTCTGATATACCTAGTGGTGGCTAAATTTTTTTCTAAGCCTTCAAGAGATATATTTCCTTTGAAAATCCGTCATCTTTGAAGTCTTATGATAAATCCTTATCCTTTGAATTAATCTTCACTGTTGTTTCCATCTTAAAACCACATTATTTCACCAAAGAAAGTTGTTCCAAAAGGCCTCTAAAACTACCTATTTCCACTTTCCCCCCCATTTTCATAAAGCCTTCTTTCATCATTCACCCCTCCATTTCACCTCTAAGTCATCCTAAGACTCTTTTAAACCTTATATTTCCCCTTTTATTTGGTTTTAAAATCTTCCTTTTTACCTATCAAAACCCTTACTTAGGCCTCAAAATCTCTGTTTTAGGCCTAAAACGACCTTATACACATGAAATCATTAGCTCATGTGGGCTTATGGCAGATAGCCCTTACCTCACGATACCTCACCTATGACTAGGATTACTAAGCCCTTGTCGCTCATCATATCCGAGAGTTTCCTGTTTCTTTGTCACCTTTTTCTTGTCAAAAAATCCCAGGTACGATGAGCCTCTCCTCTGATCTTAGATCTAATCTCATTGTATCGAATCCACCAAACCCAAACGTGAGATTAAATCATGCCTAAAAACTCATAAGCCATCCACCATCGCGCCCTGATTAGTATTTTGTTGATCTCCTTAGATCAAGCGACGACATCAATCGCATCGCTAATCTTCTTTTCATCACGAGTCAGGAGTTATCTTTGGAGTCGTTCTTCCGCCGTCGTTCATGCGGATCACGCGAGTTCTGCACTCGCCCTTTTTGACCACCACACACTGGATTAGTCTCAGCGACAGAAGAACACATCATCACCGAGGCC